>JAPZDY010046283.1:0-16019 GCA_029783645.1 Ctenochaetus hawaiiensis | reverse complement strand
GGATGGATGCTTAATGCATAATTTTGTTATTTTTCTGCATCACTGTTTTATTATTTGTTAGAATAAACTCTACAAACGTTTACGAGCGGTCCTGTGGATTTTTTACTTGAAAGTGGATGATAACGAGGGAATTTGTGAGCGTCAAGCCAAGCTCCATTGTGTGGAAATCTACAATAAATATTATATAACAAAATTCGGCTATTTTTGGATTAAATTAGGGCGTGGCCTCGTTGATTGACAGCCCATTGACGGCTAGCCAGGGGCTGTTAGCTGAGTGGGTGTGCTGTCCATCCTTCGACCCCGCCTTAGCCCCACCTCTTTTCCCATATTTGGATTTTCGTCGTTGGCGGGCTCGTGGCGGAGCCAGGCGCAGGCAAATGGCGGCGCCCAGGACGAGATTTCTGAGGCTTCACTGTTGCTCAGGCAGAAACCAATGGGTGACGTCACGGAGGGTTTGTCCAGTGTTTTATACAGTCAATGAACCGGACGTGTGTGCCAAATTTCATGAGTTTTCACGCATGCCAAGCACCTGAAAATGCGTTTAAGTACTACTACTACTACTACTACTACTACTACTACTAATAATAATAATAATAATCACACGAAAAGCAATAGGGTCCTCGCACAGCTTACGGTGCTCGGGCCCTAATAAGAGCGATAATATGTATAACGGTTCGCCTGAAACGCCTGACCTTTTTTTTTGCTCCTCCCACAACATGCGGTTACCACCCCAAATTATGTGTACGTCAGTGTGGGGTTAAGGGTGGGGGGAAAACAAATTAGATGCTGATCAAAAAAAGCCAGTATTGATTCTAAACTGTCAAAAATTGGCTAGTTGATATTGTGATGTTGTTATTAGATAGCACTTGACTGCGACGGCAGTGCAAAACCCGGACAGGCTATGGAGCGCACATATGTTGTTTGTAATATTTTGTAGCGGTTGCAAACATGCCTTAAATTATTGTCTAAATTATAACAATTAAACGAACATGAATTAATGTTATATTAGGCACAGTTCTTACACCATCACTCAGAAACTCACGGACGGGCTCACGGACAAGCAAAATGACCCCACACACTGCAACACTGGACGAAGTAACATTTAACTCTGAGGTGAAGAAAGTTACTTCAGTACTACTTGAGTTAATTCAGGCGGTTTCATACAAAAAGCAACGCGTTTAGAGAACACCCAGCGCCCCTCATTGTGATATGTCATGCGGACTAGATGTTATCGAATATTTATTACACAGTTATTAACAGTGATTTCTTTACATGACTTAAAACCACACATAAAAATCAATTTGGATCTATAGCCTTATCCCTCATCTCACAGCCATAGTCGGATGCAATAGAACTGAATCGAATCGTGAGTTGCCTATAGGTTCGCCCCCTTGAAATGATTGATACAGCGTCCCCACATCAAACAACAACCAGCAAATAAAAATAAAGTGTTAGATAGCTATTATGTAACTATGTAATAAATAGCATCAAACGGATGATGGCTATGTGTGATTGCATACACTCTCCTATGCTGCCGCTGTGTAGAGTTTAACATTGGTGTTGGCACACGTTAGATGGGTATAACACAGCTGTTGGTTAGATCTGATACGCACCTTTAGAGAGGATTTTGGCAATTGACTGAGCCAAGGACGGTTTCTCTGCCACCATCAAAACAGTTCTCATTTTGAATGAAGTGCTAACAGCTCCTCTGTCAAACTCCCTTCAGTTAGCTCACACGAAGTAAACAGTATGCACCGAGTGCGTGAGGCTGTTGTCGTAGTGTTACTCGTCTTAAACCTAATCAGTGTGTGTTAGCAATAACCACCGTAATATAAACAACAAAGGTTTTAGCTTTTAGCTGCTAGTTAGAAAACACGAGAGCAGACATGACAGTTGAGACATGATTTCCTTCCGGGGTCATTTCGACAACCAAACAGTTCTCAAGTCCGTCTTTCTGCAGCCACACAGTGCTCAGTACTGCAGGACACGCCCACATGCACACTCCCTGTTACAGCCGCGAAATTTCATGTTATGTCAATTTATAAATTTTGTACTTTCAGACCCCGCTTTTAAGTCATGTTTATTTTAATTTACGCCCGAGAATCCTGGCTTTTGTCTGTCTCTTGTCTGATGTAGTTCATTTGCTACTTGGAAAAATTGCTTTGAAAAATAAAATCTGATGTTCTATGACCGCTGAAAATACTAGGTTTGATAAAGAATGAAGAGTAGGCGTTTTACTATTAATAGACTACGACCTGTATTTAAAAAAAATGCAAATTAAAGTTTTTAAACAACAATGAGATATGTGAGGAAGGTAGAAAGGACACCGAATTTACTCTCAAGCCAGCAAAAGTGTGCTTTCTACAGAAAGGAGTCTTCTTTACTATCCTCCACAAAAGTGTGCACTTAGAAGCCACACAGGTTGCAGAGATCATGAAGGAATTGTTCTCAGGCAGCTGTGAACATAAAACAAAACTACAAATTCAGTAGGCTCAACAATAATTCCTTATCATAATCTTGGAACAAGGAAGTGTGTTATAGACAAAGGGCCACTCTTTATTTGCAGTTTATATAGCCTTCACATTTGTGTTCTATACATAGTACATATGTAGTTACTGTTTTATCCTAAATTAAGATTCACTACATAAGTAGTGGCAAGCCCACTTGTCTATGTGAACTGCACCTGTGACTAACTGTGAACCTGTGAGTTTATGAGTTTCACCTACAGCTCAGAGGGATGCTTCTGTCCTAACTTAAATGTAATTAAATCTAGACACATGCCTGCAAAATGACCACTTCCTCCACGGTGGATTTGACTGCGTGGCTCCTCCAACTCGAATGGAGTGTGAGAAGAAAAATTCCTTTACATCAAAGAAGCAGGATGCATAATATCTTAGAACATGTAAGAACAACAATTGTCATTACTGCCATGTTCCAGACAAGGTGGAAATGAATACACCAGCAAGAACAGACCAAGTTTATCAGCAGGTCAGCAGGCTACAACATTATGCTGATACCGCACCAACCTGATTTTTTAAATGTTGTTATTCACATAATTTTTAATATGTGACCTATAAAGACATTCCAATATGAGCTGGTCACAGTCCTTAAGTCAGCCACATGAGCAAAAGAACAACAAGATGTCACACAGTACTTTGTTTACTAAAGGAAAATTAAAAGAAGGTGTTAATAACCATGAGACCACAAACGTCGGTGATTACAGTTTCATTTGTAAGTTATTGTGCAGTGAAAGTATGCAAGTGTGTGGGCAGATGATGACTTGAAGAAGGATGAAGAGAAAGAGAGCTAAATGTTTAATTATGGTCTTTTGTGGAGCAATGGCTGCTACTTCTGTACAGAGGTGTGAGTGGCTGCAGAGTCAGACTCCTTTGCTGTGAATTTTGCTCACAAAGACCCAAATGAAGAATTTGACATTTTTCTAAAAAGTGTTGCTACATAAATGTATCATGGTATCAGATACCTGGGAACTCTAGTTTATTACGTTTCTTCATACTTACCTAAAGTGTTTACATTCTCTGTATAGTGATTTTTTACATTCAGTTTAGATAGAGGTGCCTTTAATATATCATATTATTATATTATACTATTGTGTCATATGACAGCTATCCAGCTTGAGCCCTATTTTAGGAGCACTACCTATTATGAGATGCAGGTTTCCCTTTTTTGTGTGTGTAAATGTGTTTGCACATTATTAATGCACACTTACTTTATCATGAGTGTGCTGTTTCAGTGTGAGTACACAGAATTACAATTATCTTCCTGTTATACATATCTTCCTGTAAATTAGTGCATATATATTTTGTAGATATGTATTCTGTATATCCTGGTGTTAAAGCATATGGGTATATTTGGGTATACAAACACCTTATATATATTGTGTGTGTTGGCACTCCTCAGAGGATTTTTTTGTTTGTTTTATTATACCTCATTAGAGATTGATGAGCTTCTGTGAAGAATTTCATGTATATCTGTGTAGATGTGCGATGGCAACTCACATATTCACTCCTACATCTGGCTGGCTTTAAAATTTAACTTGACTTGTTAAATAATTGCTTTAATAGGAGCTTCCTGGTGTGCAAACCTTCATCTTTTGTTGATAAGTGTCCGCCTGTTCTACAACAGACTCCCTTGCTGTGAATTTTGCAAAATTAGCTATCTTGTTTGGTCCCCATGCGCAGGTGTCCTCAAGGCCCTGTGAAAAAAAATTGATTATTACAATGGATGAATACTTTTTTGATGGCTCTGGTATGAGTGCCAAACCACAGTGTCCATATGTCATAAAAATGTAAAACCATAAATGGGTTCTTATGATTGGTTTTGTGGTTGAAAAAACAAGATCCTGTAATTTTGGGCAGTTAAATTACTGTTACATATACACAGTTATCCATGGCACTAGAACATAATACGCATACCCCAAACAAACACAATTGCAGGCCACTGCAGACAGGTCTTTTGGATTTTTTTTCTAAAAATGACTGCAAACTAATACCTCTTTATATCTATAATTAGCTATAAACTAAATAGTAAAATGCTTCTGTAAACCTTTTCTTGCTGAACACATTGCCAAAATAGTAGTATCAACATGACCTTCAAACTCTGCATACACTGAAACATTTTACTCAAAATACAAACAAACAATAAACAAACCAAAAATCGCATGTAGGCATAAGTAAAGATGATCTGTACAGACTGTTTCAATAATAGACAAAGATGCAGTGTTAATATTTTGTGTTTTCTGAAATTGTGCAGCTATTCTGTCCATTTCTGGTATCAGTGCACATTTCTACTACCAACCACTTCCAGCAGCATGTAGTCACATCGACAGGGAACAAAAACAGTTTAGTATTAGTCATGGGATAACTGTTTGTTGTGTTTTAAAAGGATCCCCTCTCGTCCATTGGATTACTGGTGAAGCCACTGAAGCTACTGACTGAGCACAACTAATTAAGATTTAAGTGTTTAAATTTTCGCCTTTTTTGGAGATGTTTGATGGTTTTCAATCTGTTCAATTTTTCACTAATGAATTCACAAATGCATATTTGTCGTTTTGGATTGATATTTTTCTGTAAAAAGCTTTTCCATTTAGCTATTTCAAATAGGTCCAAAAAGGTGGATGTTTAAGGGTATTAAGGGTTTAAGGGTAAGTATTTTACAGTTTAACTTTAAGTAAACTAAGCAATAGAAATATTAAAAAACATTTATGTATTCTTAAATTTCTCCTTTACACACACCCAGTGCATTAGCAAATCTAAAAATGTTTGGGTTTTTTTGTAATTGATTTTATAATAGGCACCTTGGGCCGCAGACACTGTTCCACAACTCTGCCAGACTGTCCCTACAGCGCCTGTACAGTTAGGCGTGACTGGAGACTTGTGCTACTTTTGGCCAATAGATGGCAACAGAGGATACTAAATAATACTCAAGCGGTCCCTAATTCATCAACACCAACAGCAGAGAACACATCTTTTGGCTGTTAAATTTTGATAAATTTAAAAAAAATTTTGATTGAAAAAACAACAGGACAGAAAACTGGACTGCTTGCATGATTTTAATGATGCCAAGCTGTGTAATTAATACAGCTGAGAGGGTGTTCATTCATACTCTATACTCTCTTCTCTAGGTCTGGGGTAGGTCAGTGAGGGTGAGAGGGTTATTTGGAAAAGATGGAGAGAGCTGTGTATGAGGTTGAGGGGTATGGGAAGCTTGTCTTTTGGGATGTGGTGGGATGTTGACCCTAAGGCTAAAGGTTTGAGGAGAGAACTGTGTGTGGCTTTATGCATCCCCTTCTCCATACTTCAAAATGGGTAATCAATTGAATGCATCCTAAACCCCCAACCCCCTGCCCTCCACCCACCCTTGCCTCTTCCTGCTGTTCACTGAGTCAGCAGATCTCCGAGAGATGCAGGCCTATGGATGATACTCTGTGGTGTTTTGCATAACGTAAGGAGGGGGGACTTGAGTTTGGATGTGGGATTGGTAGGTAAAGACTGGCCTCAGGCTCTCAGCATGCACAACGTAAATATATTAACATGCCTGTAGACACTAAACTACTTAATTATGTTTGAAAAAAAACACCAAAAGTGCACTTTTACTCTATTTCATTTCAGACACAGGCTGACAAGTGTTTTATAAGCTCCAGTAGCTATCTAATCAAGACTAGCTTAGTGAATTCATTGACACTGTCCCAGCTGACAAGTTTTAAAATGAGAGACCCATCAAAAAGCTTTAAATATACATCCTGTTAGGACAAGCAATGCAAAGGTAACATTTACACTTGATGATTCTTCACATAGCAGGTGTGTTTCACTTTTACAAAACAGAAAGGGGAGGATGAGGACTTCTTAATGAATTTTGCAAATGCAATGCTGTCTCATGAAATAAGATTGGTTGGAATTGCTTTTGTAAAATAGCTTCAAGATGTTGGAAGAATACTACATAGTTGATAAGTGATAGGATTTTATTTCTTTGAATTTGGTAACTCCAAAAAATAATGTTATGTAGTGCATGTTTATGTGAGCATGTGTGTGTGGTAAGATGAGATTGCAAGTATCATCCACCCCTCTCAGCTCATCTCCCCTTATTGTTCTTTGAAAATTAATATGTGATTAGGGTGGACAACACAAGCAAATGATCATTTACTCATATGCTTTACTATAATTGTAATTATTAGGGATGGAGAAAATAAACATCAATTCACATGAATTTCACTTGCTTCTTTCATTAGGATTCCTTAATCCATTTTTTATCATACAATATTATGTATGTAATGTATGTTTATTCCTGCAGACATATACTTTCTTTGGTCTGTGGAAACTGATTGTTGCTGACTTCACATAAGTGACTCAATGTGATACTCAGCAGCTTTTGCACTGACCATCTACAGCAACCTCAAAGGGTCAAATCTCAAATTCAGATTCCTAGTGTGATAAAAACACAGCTGTGACTAATGGGAGACATTACCATAACAATCACAAAAATCTAAGAATACCATACAGCTTCTGTGAAACTATGTGCTACTGCAGTAAATACCTGCAGTGCTACTTGTGTGGTATTTTGGGACATTTACAACAGGATTGTACCTCAGGCTGTGCAATACTGCATCATGTGTTTTGTGGTGTGGTACTTTATGTCCTGCAATACCGTGCTACATACTCCATGGTACTATATCATAAAATCTGTAGCGTGGTACCACACATACTTCAATGCCATACCATATATCATCAGCTTTGCTAATATTATCACAGATAAACTTTCATGACTGCCTCATGTATACAAGATCAAAACTACTTAAAATTAATCAAACCCTATCATTTTTCACATGTAGATTTCATTTCATTTTTATGCACAGTAGCAAACTGTGAAACCTAAGTTATTATCCACAGAGTTGCTCAAATGTTGCTCAGAAGTCCATTTCATGTCCTGTTTTCATTATAGTCAATTCTTCATCAACCATGACACTGCATGCATGGAAAAAGCATGTCAGTAAAAGTCATTTGACAAAAGTATGACAGAGTCAGAAGAGGATATCTGTCTTGCCAAGTTACATGCAGAGGTTAAATTGGGCCAGGCCTGTTTGAGGCTGAGCCTCGGCACATAAACTGATGCTGCTTCACTGGACTGCCTTGTACATCTTAAGCAATGCACATTTTTCCTGCTCTTCGGCTCTACATAATTAAAAGCAAATTTTTAATGGTTAAGACAATAACTAAAACTCCTTATGTGGTTTGTTTTTTTTTGCTGTAGAAAAAATAAAATTATGTGCCAAAAACTTGTGCCCATCAGAGCTCTCAGAACTCTTGAGGGATTTTCCTTTCTTCTGTCTCTCCTCTTTTTTCTTCTCAGCGAAATTGTCAATCAGTCAGTCAGTAAGTCAGTTAAAACAGGGAGATACAGGCTCATGGCAAGGTAGGTAAAGTTATTGAAAAAGGGTTTTTGAACAAGTAACTGTCATCAAATTTAATTTCTTTAAAACTTTTGGCCAGTTAACTTTCCATACTTAGAAACAGAGAGATGGGGTAACGTTAGACTCAGCTAACTCTAATGATGCTGACAAAAAAACTGGCAAGTGCTAACAGTGAAGTGAACCAAACTGTCAAGCAAGCTAGCACATGTTAGTCAGGCAATCTCTGAGTCTAAAACTCAGTGATGTCAGGAGGACAAAAATTGTTTGAGCTGTCAGAGCAACTGTTACACTTGGCTATGGTTATGATGAATTTCCAAGAATTGAATAAAGGTTGAATGAATGAATGAATGAATGAATTGGTTAATGTTAGCTAGATGATGCAGGCTGCCAGACCATTTCATATAGCATAGGCATTAACAGTTAATGTTTACATTACCATTATATTAGGCAAAGTAACATGAATGAAAATGAACCAGTTTGTGTTTTTGTCTACTCAAAGCATTGTTTAATTCTTGATACAATTTTAATTTCACCTAGGTACTATAAGGTTAATAAGTGTCTTTGTTTTCAGCTATGAAATTTCAGAGGTAAAGGTTAAAGCGAAGCAAAGAGGATGAAGCTTACAGATTTTTTTTAAAAGTTGGGCAACTCCATACAGCTAATAGTTACTGGTCTTTGACAATATACTTTCTGAGGAACTTCAGAGTTATCTAAGGATCAGCAGGATTAAAGATAAAGCATGTGTCAAAGGCTGGAATTATCATATTTTGATAAAACCTACTTGCAGGATACCTGAAACTCTTCTGGTGACGGCCATTTTATGGTCTTGATCAGACAGTTGAACTGTTGTGTATGGTGTGTCAGGGTCATGCTATCCAAAACCAAAAGGAAAAGACAAACAAAATGAAATAAACTTGACAGCCTGACCATATGGCGCAAAAAAAAAAAACCATGCATACATAAATTCACATACACAGAACACACACCCAATTGTATGTTATTGCACATCCCTCAAAAGCATCTTTTAGCTTAAATTTATGTTTGATTTAGTCTCTATTTAGTCTTTATTTTGGAGCAGTACATTTCAGGTGAAGCTCCCACTCTTAGTACAGGGGAGGAATAAATGGATCTAACTTGATGAATGCTCCCATGGACAATGAGTATCACTATATAGGTAAGAATCCAAAATACCACTTAAGAAACACTCATTTTTACATACCCTGGCGGCTGTCCTAAATAAAAGACACTTCTTTACCGTTATCTCCAGTTTAATGTTTTGTGAATTTTCCATTTTTAATTTTTTTTCTGCAACAAATCAAGATATGCTGTGTGGATGCATTTCTCACACTGATTCTTAAATTTTTTTTACAGTTTTTTCTACTTTCTTGTGGCCAAACTTCTCATAACTACATACTTATTGTTTTCAACCAGAGTTTCAGGCTCCAATTTTACTGCATGCCCAAGGACATGTGCTATGTAGGCTTATTGAAACAGCAACATCATTTATCAAATATAGCTCCAACATCTTTGTTTGCATTCACAACCTTTTGAGAGTGACATAATGATCATGTATTATTCTTGCCTGGACAGAACATAAATTTCCACTTATTACAGACATTTGCACATAGCACTGGACATATATCTAGAGATTAAAAAAAAAGATAAATATTCATTAATTATTTCTAGCTTTACTTACAAGACCATTGCTCATGCAGTCCTTGAGGAAATGTTATTTTTAAGGACTCATGTCTCCTGCCCAGAAAGTGTTAAACAACAGGCAGGACAAATACTTCTATATGTCTGCGTCAAAAAGAAATATGTGCAAAGACCTTAACATAAAAATCCTATAATTAAAACCTCCAAAAGTATACTGACTGTTTTTTTTTAATTTTGCAATTTTCTGTAGGTCCCTGTAACAAGTCAGCTTAGATGCAGTTAGAAGAAGTGAAAGCTTAGCTTAGCCTTAGCCAAACTGCTTCAAGCCTACATATCTCTTTCACAAGCAGATTAACTTATTAATTATTCTATTCTAGTTTATGCAGTAGTGATTTCTAAAAATTGCAAATCAGTCTGTTGCTTTGCCAAGTCCATCAGTCCCTCACACTCTTAACAATGTGCATTGTACTGCAGCTTTATAGAGAACACTCGCTATTATGTGTTTATCCTTTGGGTTTTTCTTGCATGGTTCTTTGTTGTATGATTTTGTTTGTAGATGTGTGGGGAACAATGAGATGCCAGAAACGCACAGCAGTCTCACAGGCAGTCTCACTTTCACTGTACTGCTGACATACAGTATATTTTTCTTTTCTTTTACTTAAAGGTAATATGTGAGACAAGAACTAATACAAAACCTGAGAGTGAAATACTTCACCTAATTTTTTTGTTTGTTTTTTGTCTGTCTATTTTTTTGTATCTGGCATAACATGAACTGTCTCTTACTATTGTATCTTGATATTTCAAAGAAATTTCACATATATGTACTTTTTACTGCTTTAGATGTGCTTTTCTTACCCACAAATGGTACACATAGTTTTCAGATTTAATAATTAGCCTCAGGGGATAAATTAGCATAGCTTGTGCCTTAAGAGATCGAAATGGACTCCCACTACTACACCTTAAAAGATGCAGTTTGTGTAAATATATGTTATAAAACCAATGGGCATGTACAAGTCACAAGTTTTTTCATTTTTATGCAACATAGGGTGGCATAAAAAAAGGACAATTTTCAGTCTTTAATTCTACACATATTGATACCGAATAATAGAAGATAGAAAAAAGAAAAAAGGCAGGGCAGAGATGCTCCCCCAGTTGTTTTTAAATGCGTTCAATTTTTCACTCTTTTTAAGCCTGTATGCACTTTTCTTCCCTTGAATACTGATTTTTCCTAAGTTGTGTTTTTTTTTCAAGTCAACCTATTGATTTTCACTATCACAATCCAGCAAAGAGCAGAATAGGGGAGAGACAGCTCTCACTGTGATGACAAGCATAAGGGAGACAGAGAGCGGGGGGGCGGGGGGGTATCAGGTAACTAGACTAGTTATACTTTCAACAACTTTTCAACTTTTGTATCAAACATTCTTAGCTATGAGAGGAAAATATTGATCTTGCAACTACATTTACTAGCTTTTTTCATTTTACTTAAACATAGCTTAACCATGTAACTACAACAAATATTACTGGGAAAACAATGGAAATTTTTCAGACAAACATTTTATATCTAGGAATTCATATATAGACACCACTGTCCACTCACACTCCTGACAAATTGGCCTGATTTTTTCCCACAGATTGTATATTGCCCCGCCTTATACTAGGTTTTGACCTCTTGTGTTCCAGTTTCAGTTCCAGCAAATAATTCCTCCTCCTCCCGACCTGGAATTCCAGGGTTGTCTGAACAGAGCTCTCCCTCTCTTGCCACTGAAACCTCTGACCTTTTGGCCCATAATGAGTAAGGTATGGAAATTTGGAATTCACTACACTTCTGAGCTGTAAACTATACCCTGCTAAAATATTGAGTTACTGCTTACAAAAATGAAAAAACACAAAAATATAAGTCAGATAGACATTACTATGTGAAAATATTAGATATGACTTTGCCTAAACATAATTTCACTGAATATCAATAGACCTAGTTCTCTGAACCGACATGTATGAATTTGTGCTACTTTGTGCAGTCAAGTAACCTAGATGGTTGTACTTAACTTATGCACACACATTTTGTTACTTTTTATTTTTGCATGATATTTCAAAGGGAAATATGACATTTTACTCAAATACCTTAAAGGAGAGATTGTAACGAATTCATATTAATAGGCTCCATACAAATCATTTGGTTAATTTATAAAATATTAGGCACTGGTATAGATTAGAAATATGCAAAGACTTTTCCTTCTGTCTAGACTCATACAAAATTTATTACTATCAATCATTTAGGACCCACTAGAAGTGTATGCTCATATGCCTATACCTGCAAACAATCTGCCCTCCACTTGTGTTTTTTCATTTTCTTTTTTTTTTGTGTTCAGGACATCCTGGAAGTCAACCACTAGGCAGTAGTTTGTATCTCACAGAAAGTTGTTAAATTTATAAAAACACAGTGACCAGGTTATATGGCTGTCTTTGTGCCTTATGCCCTTTATGCCTCTCCTTTGCTTTGTCTGTGTGTGTCTGTTTGACACGGGGGCAGGGTGAGCTGCACACATACAAAAACGACAGAGAACCTCCACAGTCAGTCAATCCACAGGCAGAATAAACCATGTGCTTTGGCTCAGTTCACACAAAATCTGAAAAATGCAGCACCTTCCTACATTGTTGTGCAAAAGGTGTATGCAGGGTTATTTGTGCTTTATTATGTAACAATGTTGAAATAATGCAGAAAAAAGCATTTTACTGCTCTGATTCATTGCTTTGTGCTTGAAAACAGTTTCCCCATCTTTATTCACTCTCCAGCTGACTTGGCCATTGCCTCTCTCTGAGTCCAGTTGAGCCAGGGAAAAGTGGTCAAGTTTGAAAGTTGTGTTTGCAAATTGTGTATTGTATGTCTATATATTACCAAACTGTACATTAATTATTAACCTTTCAAAAATCAATACATGCTTTCATGCCAGTGTATTACTATTCATAATTTCATCATAAGCATGATAACACATACAACACTGGCAGGGGCAATTCTGCCAGCAAATTAAGTATTTTTACTCTACTAAATATATTTGTTGCTTGAAATCCTGCAATGTTTGTTAATAGTAAATTTTGAATGCGGAACCTTAACCTGTTATAGAACATCCTACAATTTAGGCATTGCTACTTTTACTTAAGTAAAGTCTCACTGTTCATCTTACACTACTGGCTCTATTCTGTGATTTAGATGTGTAAAATAACAGCACATACCTTCATTGTTAATGTATTGTATTGGGTTTATCCTTTTTGTGCACCTTGATACCTTTACTTTATTACATTTAGACCTGCCTGTAGTTACTTCACAGAAATAAATTTTGCCTGCATAAAACACTTTAAGCACATAAATCTGTCTACCAGTTTAATAAAGTTGCTAACTCCACATGCATCGGTCTTTAACTGCAGCTATATAAAAGTAATGTATCAATAAATTACTATTAAATAATAACTATGGAAATTAGTGCTTTTTACTTATAAAACTGACGGCTAATTTTAAAGGTAATATTAATATTTAAATTGAAATTGAAGGACTTTTGAAAAAAAAAGCAAAACAGACTGTAAGATCTATGACCTTTTATTTAATCCAGTAAACAATTTTCTTGTTTTCATAGCGTCTTTTTATGTTTTTATGAATAGAAATCTATTTCTAATTAATTTGCATGTATAAGAAATATCCCATTCAAAATTGGAATATTGTGTGACTTTTTTATTAGTAGTTTTTATTTAAATAAAGGACTTAGTTGGTTTTTTTTATCCATTTATAAACAAAATAATTTTTAAGATTTAGCGGATGTGTTGATATTTATAGGAAACTTGTCAGTGGTCAGATTCCTCTGATAATATCTGCTCAAACATAGAAAAAGTGTAAGCATATATGTTCTTGGTCTTCTACTTGTTTTTTGTATTTACAAGTTAATGAAGCACATTTTTAAATTATAATCTTTAGGACACAAATCCTCCTTCCCATAACTGCTATATAATTACGCAAAAAGAGGAACATAAAGCCATCACAGTAATTTATTTAATGTTTCTCTCTTTCTGGCTAGTGTAGAAATTTAGCAACAGCCATTTTTGGATTAGTAATAGTAGTAGTAATAGTGATAGTAATAGTAACAGTAATATTAATTGTAATCCTTATATACTTATTTTCAAAAATATGCAAGGGATGTGTAGCATTTCTTCCATTCAAGTGACATAATTTGAGTGATATCAATCCTGAGTAGGCCTGTAATAAATTGTGTAAGGCATAAAGGCCTACAAATATGATTATTGTGATAAAACAATTATACTTTTACAGACACTGAGTAAAAAAGTCAGTCCCATCCTTACCATTTAGAAAAAATCTAATATTTTTTTTAAAAAAGGGAATTCATAAAAAGAAACCTCACTGTCTTATATATATTCACATACAAAGATTAAAACAGTTAACTTAATGGGATATTTGAAAAACTATCTGAGTTAAAACATTTGACCAGACTTCTGGCGTTATGAAATTCGTTAAAAATAATTCAGTCGAACATATGACATTAAGAAACCCCGCTGTGGACGATGTATAGGAATTATTTTTTGATCTTTTATACTTGTATTCACTGCGTTAATCCTGTCAAGTCAATTAGTTTGGCCTGTCTCGGACTAAATGAGGCTATGGTCTATCTCAACTGGTTTGATCAGAACTCAGCTTCTGCCCACATGTGTGGTCCAGTCGCTTCCCGATTTAACCCTTTTACTGTCGACTTGCACAGCTGCACCCAAAGGACGGTAGTTAAATGCTTGTCAGTCACGGACAGAAACTGGAAAAATCTATTCTACTACCGCAATTGCATTAAAATGAATGAAGCTTAATTCTGGCAACGCCACAAAACATGTAGAGCTCTTAAACCAGACGTCGTTTTATCCTACCACTCCGCCAGGAAATATAGTCCCTCGGCAAATGCCAGTTAGGTAGGTTGCGATCTCTATACATTTGGAATTTAACTTTACACATACAATACCGACTAATATGCCTACGTTTCTGTAAGCCTAGTCAGGTTTTTTAGGTAAACGTTGCATTTATGTAGGCTTACACGAGATTTACCGCGGAAACTTTGCAATTAATGGCTACAAATGAGAAGTTGACGTGGTTCAACATGGTTGAATGTGACGGGCTACATGGTAGTTTACACTGCGTTTGGTAGGTTGATTAGCTTTATGGCGTTGTCTAAATAAACCTAACAGTAATTATAGCAAACTGGTCACATAAATTAGGCTTATTGGTCATATTTTGGAGCAAAAGAACCAGTCTTTAAGCAGCAGCTTAAACGAACAATTGATTGTTTTTTTCATGGAGTATTTTATGATCCCAGAGTTTTAGCATTTTTCTCTGGCTTTGTCTACAATTCCATAGTTTACACTGGTCTCCTCTGCTGAATACATGTGAAGCTCTATTATCAAAATGCCAAACAATAATTGAGGGGTAGGCCTATTATATTTTCTTGCATTAGGTCATCCTTATTTTCAAACAGTGAAATTGTTTTCATCCATACTTTTAACCAATTAAAGTTGTCACAAGACTTTAAGATGGGGATGAAAACTGAGCTGAATGGTCTCCGTGATTAGACCATCTTTCTGATTTTAGCTGAAAGCAGCAAGGGGCTCTAACAATTGGCCCCGCCCTCTGAGACCCAGACCACCAACCTTTTGTGAGAATGCCATTCAAAAACACACTGATATGAAGCTGCGAGAGGAAGACCAGATAAAGTCGGCATAAGCAAAACCTTACAAGTAATGTCGCCCATCCAACGCGAAGCCTAAACTTACGTAATTATGTGGTGGCAAGCTGTCTACTTAAATGGCCAAGTCACTGACTGCATTGTTTTTATTTTTACACATATATTTTACCCTACAACGTATAATCGCAGCGTCCATAATAGTATCTAAGTACGCATCTACAATTCTCTGTGATGGTCTCAGCAATATTTAGGGCCTATTGTTTAAGTATATTATTGTTCAAGGAAGCCTATTGTCTTGTTCAAGTATATCACATAACAGTATTAATCTGTTGACGCCCTTCAGCTCTTTTAGAGGGTCGAGCAGAAAAAAAATAAATTGGGATAATTTTTTTAAATTTTGTCTTTTTTGTGCATGCTATATCATTAGCCCATATTATGGCTCATATTAGCCACTTACACTCATAGCCTACATGCATTTGGTCTTACAGTTCTTTTGATATAATTTCTATAGGCCCATTTCCATTTTCCAATTTTAATAATATTTCCATTTTGGTATTCAAAATAAAAATTCCAACAAAAGACTTATCTATCCATCTATCATCTATCTGTCTATCTGTCTGTCTGTCTGTCTATCTATCTCTCTCTCTCTCTCTCTCTCTCTCTCTCTCTCTCTCTCTCTCTCTCTCTCTCTCTCTCTCTATATATATATATAT
>JAPZDY010046248.1:1669-16038 GCA_029783645.1 Ctenochaetus hawaiiensis | reverse complement strand
CAACTTACATCGCAATTTTTTAGAAAAGCTGCCGCGAATTCAGGCATTTTAGGCCGCAACAATCATGAAAAACGCCCACGAAATTCTGGAGGGACTGATTTACACTGCAAAAAGCAGCAAAAAGTGGGTGTGGATTTAGTTCTATGAAAGACTTAATGTGAGAATGATGAGAATGAGAATAATAAGAATGAGAATTTATCTTTTGCATGATAAGGCTAATAGGAATTTCTTTTGTCCTTGAGCAAAAACTTTTAGAGTCTACTGAAATTAAGTGCCTTTTGGATTTATCTTAAAACGAGCTTCTGCAAATCAATGTCAAGGTTTTTTTAAATAGGTACAACAGGTTATTTATTTTGTTATGTGTGAAAATTGGATAGCAAGTATGCTTTTGTGGTTCCTGTTAGCTAGCTAACACTAGTTAGCAAACATATATACACAGCGGTTTCACCAAACAAATTTTTATTCACATGCTTCATTTGCACATGCATATAATATTCAATACTCTGACCTAAAATACACCCAGTTGCTGGTTTATCAGGTAGCCTACACCTAGCTAAGACAAATATAGTCTAATGACGGCCTATCTTTTTGTCATGTAGGTATTGTTTGTATTGTTGATTCAACTTCAAGGTCATTTTAGAGGCTGGAGTTTGTGATGCTGTCAAATTGTGATTTCTTAGACAGAGAACTGTCTAAAATTTAGCTCCTTTCTCAATATAAATGTGTAGGATTTATTGCAGGCCTGCTCAGTTAGACTGCACTCTATTTTGCTAGCTGTGTGTCGTCCTAGTGCTGTGGCAAATCTTACACCAAAAATTTATACTAGCTAACAGAAAATTGGTTCACTGTTGCTACATTCAGGGTAGGGAGGAAAGGTCCTCCCTTGTGTCTGCTAAACCTTGTATCTCAATAACAAGTGAGAACAAAACCATAAAACACACAGAGACATTAAAAATGTATGAGCTATCACCCACAGTAGAAGAAAAAAAGAAACAAACATTAGGAGAGGAGAAAATGGAGGACAGAGTTTGGAACAGTCCAGTCTGGTTGCACAGAGAACACTGGATTTAAACACACTGTCTTCAAACACATCATCTACTTCCTTCTATGACATTAAACACACTTCCCTGCATTAAGTCAGACTCCAACACACAAACCAGCTTGAGCTCAATAAACTAGAGAGAGCTGCATTTTTCATCCATTAAAGGCCTGAGTTAAAAATCTGACAGGATGTGTCCTGGGTTATATGGCCACTCTGTGACACATTCCTATATTTTCATAATCATTACACTGTCTTCGTAAATACTTAGCAATTACTTAGTACAATGAATTCATAAAACATGATACTTTGCTACCGTACACTTCCACACCATCACACAGGTATAATTTTCAAGGTTTCTCTTGACACATAGGTTTTGTAAATTTCAAGTGAAGGATTAGCACTACTTTTTCTTCATTCATCCTTGACATAGTTGCAGGGGGATTGGAGCTGGAGCTAGGGTTAGGGTTAGGCTAACCCTGGACATGGCTGACATATGGAGACAAACAGCATATCACACTGACACTCACACCTACAGGTAATTTAGAGCTACTTTTTAACTTAACTTGCATGTCTGGAGTGTGGGATGGAGAAGCTGGAGTACTAGGAGAGAACCCAAGCAAACACAGAGACAACATGCGACCTCTGCACAGAAGGGCCATGCCCCATCCAGGTCTCAACCCAACTGGATTTTATTACAATAAATAAAACTACTTTGACACTTAAAGTACATGTAACAGGATTCTCATCCAAATCTGCATCTTAATGAGGTCGATGACTGACCTCAGAGCTTCAGTGCCACTGAGAACACAACAAAATACTGACTTCCTGTTCAGGAAACACTTGCCTCTCAGCCTTTACATGTTTATCTAATAACCATCTAATTAATGCATGAAGAAGAGGAAGAAAAAGAAAAGAGAAGGAAGAAAAAAGAAATGAACTTTATTGTTAGATACAACTGCACTTAGTAAAATATGGTAAAAATAGGTTCCCGGCAGTTAACTTATCCCTGAGAAGCAGAGGGCAGCTAACATACGGCACCCGGGGCACTGTTTTCAGTTTTTTTACAAAATTGGGAAAATAAGTTTTCTAAAGAAAGTACATGCAAATAAGAAAGTTAACATCCATGCAAGGAGCTTTTTGATGGTGTACTTAGACACTATAGTGCTAAAACTAAAGGCTAACATGCTCTATCAGGCAGTGTTAACATGCTGGTGATTAGCAAGTATAATTTTTACCATTCTTAGTCTACTGTGTTGACATGAATTCTGCCTTAAACAACTGCTTATTTCCAGAGAACAAAAGTACAGCCAATATTACACATCTGCATCAGGGTGTTTTCTGCTGGAAAAAGAACCGGAGCTGACTATAAAGTAACAACATGAAAAAGCTAAAGTGTTGCAAGATTGAGACTGCAGTGGTTGAGCGTGAGACTGTCCTCTTGAAAAAACAGGAACATCAGTTGTTTGTTCAAACATTACACCATGTCTGACTTTCATACCTTATCTACTAATATTGAACATCGGTTTCTTCAAACCATATCATTTTCTCTAACTGTAACCTAGTAGCTTAGTTCTGGTTTTTGAATCAAACCATGGAGTGAGAAAGTCCAATTCAAAACCCTTTTATCTATTCTATGTGAGACCAGTGATTAATAAAAGTTTACTGTTATTGCATGTAGCTTTTTCTTAACCTGAGTCAAGTAAAGTAAATCCAAGTCACGAGACCATAGATCATAAATCACAGGTTTTTTTGAAAGGAACACACAACGTACTGAATTTTGTGACTCATTTGGAAGAATACCATGTAGGCAACACCGTGTTTTAGAAAGATTTTTAGAAAGATTTGATGATCTTCTTCAATACAGTAAAAATATAAACACATAATAAAATGTATTTTCTCCAATTTTGTGAAACCGTTTTGTTGCCCTCTATTCCAGAACTTCAGGAACGGAATGGATTGCACAACTCTGCCTGATAACATAAAACAAATTCACATTGTGTGCTTTGCATTGTACTCTGCTTTAATCATCAGGTGAAATCCTACACTGAACCACTCTATATATCAGTTCAAACACTAGATATCTAAACTTCCATAGAGAGGCATGCAGGACAAACCCTGGGTGTAATTTCCATCATTAAATGCTGTGCTGCTCTGGATACAGTTTTTATACACACAGTGTATGTAATACCAAGAGAGAAGGAAGAAGTGCCAATTCTGTGGGGTTTTACAGCATGTTTGCAGTAATGATGAACAAATATGACATCATAGATCCATTACAAGATGAGTATACAAACCCACTGACCTTAGCAAGCTGTCTCCACTGCACAGCCTCTTCGATCATGTAAAAGATTGGATGCCCTCTAACTTCTGTAATTTAATTTTCTCAAGACAGAGTCTTGATGATTGGTCCTGAATACCTTTCACAATAAATACTTTCACTCCTTGGCTACTCCTTTTATAAAATCATTCATTTAAATTCAGGGTGGTATCTTTAAAGAGGCTTCAGCCTGGTGCAGCCTGTAAAGACATTTCTTCATCCTGTTTTTATCAACTGAGGTTTATCTCTAGGTGAATGAACTTTTACCAGCCGGTAATACAGACACTCATATGTGTGAGTTTATGTCTCTGTACTGTGATTATTGTAATTTCCCGTTTAATTGTCTCAAAGGGAAGCTCAAACGATTTTACAAGTGAAGGTCATTTTACTCATCATGAGTAATAGATTCATGAATCACCTAAATCTTAGCTTGCAATTGCTCTAAGTCTTGCTTAAAATCAATACTGGCACAAGCATAAAAAAGTGCTTTATTATTTACTGCATGCAAGGCTTTGTATCAATCACTAAGGTACATAACCAAACATCTGACCCTTTGTTTCACAGTCTAGATTAAACTAAGGCCTAGATGGACATCATGGACAAATAGGGAATCTTTTGATAGTCAGGAGTCTGCTTAAAGGAGGAATTTCACACATTGCAGTAGATTTGTGTCTATGGAATGAGAGTGTAGTGGCCATGCTGACAGGTTCTTACAAATGTATGTGTATATTCTGACATGAAATTTACGTCACTGATCAATATTTTGGTAACATTATTCTACTACATAAAAAGCAAAAAGAATCTCTAAAAAGGGGATGGAAGAACATCCACTGTTTCTTCCTCATTAAAGAAATCCGAATCTATCAA
This sequence comes from Ctenochaetus hawaiiensis, assembly GCA_029783645.1. NCBI lineage: Eukaryota > Metazoa > Chordata > Actinopteri > Acanthuriformes > Acanthuridae > Ctenochaetus > Ctenochaetus hawaiiensis. The sequence continues at coordinate 11,812 of JAPZDY010046248.1, read as the reverse complement.
TCACAGTCCTCAGCTGCAGAGCTGTGAGCATCAAGATGGCTAGCTGGAGGAAACATTGGAGAAATTCAGACTGAAGCTAAACTATTTATGGGACTCAGATGAGGAGTCTGTTGTGCACCAAAATGGCAAGTAACAGTTGATCAGAATAGCAAGTTTAGTTTTACTTTCTATTACTTATTAGCTTATTAGCTTATAACTGCCATTAACTTAAACAGTAGTAGTGGTTGTGCTCACTCACTGAACTGACTCGTTTGCTCTGCACTGGAAGTGTTCAGGTCTTTTTGGTTTGCTTTCAAATTTTGTGATGTAACGATTTTTTCTTTTATCAGGGTACATCTGAATCTCAGATTTTAGGAAAGTTTACAGACATCGCCCCCTTCAGTTGAGGAATGGGAAAAGAACTTCCTTATTAACAATCTTTGCATTGAGACGAACAGTAAAGTTAAAGTCTGACTTTGTCATTTCATTTAATGTTTATTTGATAGGGACTGTCAAAATCTGCATACAGGTAATTGAATAAATTATTGTAATGAATATTAATTACAAGTAATGTGCTTTGAAGAGAAGTTCCTAACTCTGTGTTTCAAGCTTGAAAAAGTGAGTGGAAGAAGGGAAGAGGGAGAAAGATGTATGAAATTGTTTTTAACTCAATATTAAATATTCTGCACCAGTAACAAAAAGACACAAACAACAAATTAACATACCAGTTACCTCGTAATTCTTACTGTCTAAAAATGACTGCTGACAAAAAGAGGGTGTTGTATCTTTGAGGTTTATTAGATCTTTATACATAATTCAACTTTAATCTTTTAATTAAATCAATAAATAATTCACAGCACTTTAATTCATCCAAATTCAAATTAGACTTCCAAATTAAAATGAATTCTCATAAGACCAGATGGCTCTAAGCAACAAAACAACAAAATATAAAAAACCTATTTTAGAGTTTATAGCTGTACAACATTATGTTATTGTTGATTTTTTTTTCATTTCAATTGAAAGCATAAAGGATGTGATGTCATCTTGGCCTTTCCTGTGTAAATGAATGATTAGCAGCTACAGTATTAATCTGTCTGTTCTCTTTGAATGCTCAATGCAGTTTAAAATTTTCCTAAAAAGAGTAATAAATGTTTGTTTTAACACTCACATGCCTGGAGCTGCATATCAGTGTGAATTGTGAAAAGAAATGGAAAACACTATTTGAGACATGTTGAGAAATGAGGTACTTTGTGACTCTCATGATTTAGTATGATTTTTCTGAAAAGTTTTGTAAAGGTAGGGAGGTTTTCATGTATGCAAAGCTTTGAAAATATTAGGCCAAAATCTAAACTTTTTAGTGCTGAACATTATTGCTGATTAATTGAGTGAGAAGCATATTCCTTAAATTGTTTATGTTAAATACAAGTACCGATGCATGGCACTGCTTCCTTTTGGTATTGTTGAGAGATGAAAACACTGTTGTTTTGTTGATGTCTTTGTTTTCTTGGTTTTTTTTAAAACCTTTTTTTTTAAGGGTTAAAATCCTATAGATATCAGGTTGGCGGTACCATACATGTTTTGACTACTAGTGTCAACATTGCACAACCACCCTCTCAGAAACACAATACATGAAGAAGAAGAAGAAGAAGAAGAAGAAGAAGAAGAAGAAGAAGAAGAAGGAGGAGGAGGAGGAGGAGATAAGGAAGAAGAAGAGGAAGAAAAAGAAGAGGAGGAGGAGGAAGGAGAGGAGGTATTTGAAAGGATAAACATGATGTTAGGTTTGAGATGGTGAATACTAAACGGTTGTCTAAACAGGAGAAGCTGAACAAAAACTTTTCCAAAAAATTGCTCTGGAACTGCAAAATTATATAACAGATCAAAAGGGTGTTACATATCCGACATCACATTTGTGGCTTGACAGATATACAGTGTTATACACATTGTAGTAAGTACCAAAATAACATTATTATTTCAGACATATCCTCTCAAATATATTTTCCAATAATCTGTCATTTATGAAATGTCAGCAGACGAATGTCAGAGACCTTTATGTTTGACTGTTGTGGCCTCTGAATCATTTTAAACAGATCAGACAGCTGATTTGTTTTCCATCTGTTCTGTTGACTCTGCTGCTGTGAGCCTTTGTCATTAACCAATCTATTCTCCAGAGTCAGCGATCAATAACTGCTAACATAGATGAAGATTGACCTGATCATCCAATTTGTCCCGACGTCCTCGAGGGTTTACTCCTCAGATTGTCTAAAACCTTTAAGCATTTCAGACCCACTTAGCAAAACAGTGAGGCACATCTGAGACAACTCAGCAGAAAGATCAATGATGTGATTCTAGCCAGAAGATGGTTGTTCTGGTCTGTGCTTCTCTCCACAAAAACTGCAATTATTTCCATTAGTAGTGGCTATCCTTACAGACACATGATTAAGCAGCCCTCTAAATGTGCAGGCGAGGGAAGTTTTATTCCCCACATTGTTTGTTCCACCTTTAGTATGTGATGAAAACTTAAAGTGAGACCACAATTCTGACTAAGATCATGAGTCGTGTCTTCTGGATTAACACAACGCTCTCGACTCAGGTGTACTTTATTTATTTATCTATTTATCCACCTGTGAATCCCACCATGACTCCCTCTATCCAACCCAAATTTCACAGCGTGAGGTGGGATAAACCCTTTAGAGACAGCACACACAGCTGGAGCTGAAAGGTTAGCATGGATATAGGAATACTGGGAGGAAGAAGGGGGGGGATGAGGGAGGATGAGGAGGTCGAGGAGCCAGGGACGATATGTGCTGTGAGACTCTCACAGTGGCAGAGTTGGTGTTTAAAATCTGGGGTTAAGTGGGATATTATGAAAAAGTTGTTATTTTTGGTTGTTTTGGGGAGAGAGATTATCCATCATTAATGTACACAAAAAGGCCATCAATTGAGGAGAGGATAGTGTTCGATGATTGATCTGTATTTAAATGAACATCAAAATCTTTGTCCTGTATTGTTCCTCAAGTGCCATCATCAGCCAAAAATGTCCTGACAGCATACAGCCATGCTAACTGCTGTGTAAAACTGTACTTATCAGCTACACATAAGGAGCAGTGACTGAACAGACTGTGTTTACAGTTCTGCAGTTAAGACCTCTGACATTTCCATCTATCCCAATATGTTTCGATGTTCTCTGTCTGTGGCTGCTATAACACAGCAGTTAAGCGGCTCATATCCATTTGTTCACAGTCTTGTATTTCTTCAATGCAAAGCAATCTCAGTTCTGTTTGTAAATTCACAAGTGATTTTTGGGAAAAGCAACGTAATCTAGAGTTCAACTAAATTCAACTAAATCCAGCCACACAAAACTTATAAAATATAATGTGAAGAGAAGACTGTTATTGTGGAATTCTAGCTAATGTGCACAGACACCAGAAAGCATTGTGCTGAAACCTACAGGTCTCATGATTTCAGTAGTCTAATTTGTGTGTGTGTGTGTGTGTGTAACACACTTACATATAACAGCTGAGGACTTGTACACAACAAGCTGCTGAAAAACAAACAGGCAAGAGTGGGACGGCTGTAATGTGGATGTTTACGTGAGAAACTGTTTTCCTCAGCTGATTCCATTAGTGTCCAACAGGCCTCAGAGTGCTTGTGGCTAATATACCATGAACACTTCCCAAACTAAAAGACGGAGGCAGTGTTTTACTTCCAAAAGTGATGTGACACTACCAAAGGACTAACCTCTTCACAAACACAAACAGCCCCTCTCACGAGACCATTATCTAGCAGACCATTGTACAATCAAGTAAGGAGCGATGAAAGAGTTGGTTTAATTTGTGTTGGAGTTTAGAAAATCTGGCTTTTTTGTCAACCTGGTACGAAATGAAATAGAACTGGCTTTCATAATCTAACCATATGCATAACAAATGACATGAATGACAGTGGAGGTGTAACCAACACTTTCACTTATAACAACAGCACAGGTTTAACTAATGACATGGTACAACATCAGTGAGAGCAGCATAGCTAAACACAACAGATGTCACCTCTGACTCTGATGAGAGCACTTAACTAGTGACAGAGCAGTGCCTCACTGCATCTGTGACGGTTTTCTCATGAAACTGCACCGTCTATACAGTTGAAAGATTCAAATATGTTTGTAAAGGGTGCTGTGTAACCAAAGGAAAGAGAGAAAACATGTTGTGGTGTTCCTGTTGTTCAAAAGAGAAATATGTATTATCTATAGTTTAAAAAACAGCCCAATACTCCAGCAGACTTTGGCCTTCAAATGAGCAGGGAACTCTGGGGGCAGGAAGATTGAGGGGAGATTAACCTTGTTTATTTAAATATACTGCTTGCATTAGATGATACGAAGCTGGTGGAAAATTGGCAAAGATTCCCTTTAATGATAGCGAAGGTGCAGCCTGTCACAAAACAAGTCCAAGTAATAACAAGGCTCCTTTTATTTTCGGTTGGCCCTGTGAGTCAAACTAGTGAGCCAGAATGCAGAAAAGACAGGGCCTGAAACTGTCACACTTTTAGAGGATGACGTTGATACTGACAAATATCTGTTACACTTGATGAACGTGGCTTATCTTAATGTCTTTCTTCAAAATTTTTATGCATACTCTTACCCTCTTACCCTCGATACCACATTACCACTTTTATCTATTCTGTTCCTATGCCTCTGCTTTACCAAGGTTTCTCCCCTCTTCTCAGCTTTGTTCTACACTTTTCCACTGACTCACTCTTCCTCCTGTGTTCTTCTTCAGCTCCTCTCCCCTTTTCCTTGAATCCATTCAGTTTCATTGCTTGTTGAGGTGGAGGGCATGTGATTAGTCAGCTGACTGTTTGTGGTTGCCACAGGACGTTATGACACTCAACATCATGACCAGCTGGAGGGCCCTAACCCTGCTCTCCAGTGTCTCCTGCATCGCAAAGAAAAACAATTACATCCCACTGCTTCACTACAACATATCCAATTTGACTGTATTTGATCCTTGAAAGTGTATATACTGCGACAATCTGTTGTGGTTCATCTTATGCTCTGTTTGTGGGCTCAAGGAAGTTTTTCCTTTTCCTTTTTTAAAAATTGTCTGACCTTATATTTAGAAACACCAAAAACTGTCTGCTTTCATGCAGCAGTGTTTCCTGTTGTATTTTTTTTTACAGAAACAACTGAAGTCTGTATTGAAAGTAAATGGGTTCAGTGTTCTGTGTAAAATTTAATAATCACCACTCTGGTTTGCTGCTTTTCATTTTAATTACAGCTTTCCTTGGGCGACCTTTTCAGTGCCCATTTCAGGCCCCAAAGTCCCAATGATCCCTGCTGCTCAGGGTGTTCATGTCTCACTGAGTCATGTGCTCTCTGTGGATCCCTATGTCAGGCCATTAATAGAAACTGATTCAGAGATGTTTATTATATAGTTTAATCAGAAAAAATTTTTCACACAGTCCTGCATGGTCACATGTCTAAGGTGTAAGATCAGAACTGATCTGCTATTTCCTCAGAAGCAATTCTTTTAATGTTATCAATGGTTTCAGTTTTAAACCTCTAAAGCCTCCCCAAAAAATCAGAAACCCTTAAATTTCCTCTTAACAAGCCTACAAAGTGTAAAACTAATACATACAGATTGTACTTCATCTTAAAGCTATATGAGATTTATACTGAGTAGAATACTCAAATCCAGGACAGAAGATCTCCAATTTAAAAAAAGGTCTCTGAGTTCAGTAAAACATCTGGTTTAATCAGTTTTTTTCTTTCATGTCAGTAGTCAACATTTTACTTTAAAGTTCATACCTTTACTTTCAATCAGTACCTGGAAGATATTGGATATTTTTTAACTTTTGCCCCCTTTCACAGTATCTGCCTCATCCAGTCATCATTATTAATTTATCTTGTTAAGGAGGTTAAAGTAACGCTACCATTTCTACCTTCAAGTGCAGACTAAAATCTGATAACGTCTACTTCGTCTCATCTTAGTTCAGCTGCCAGCTACGTATTATGACATTACTGCTTTCCTGAAGCTTCCAGTTTTGGCACATTTGTTTACATATTTTTTATGACCATGGTAATACAGTGGTGTTGATAGATAAAGAAAAAAGAAATTATATGACGCCTTTATCATGATCACACACATACACACACAACACACACAAATGACTGTGTCCTCCAACCATGAATGGACATAAGGTAGTTTTATACTCCCAATATGTCACATGCCTGCTGGTTAAACACAGACACAGTGTTTGTGTGGCTGCAATAAATGACTGTCACCCAAATCACAGGAATTATTTCAGATATGAATCAGGTTATTTGACAGGAAAAATAATAGCTGACGCTTCAGCAAGTTTGTGTTTTGTCAACCTTATGCTTTACAGACAGATAACACTTCACTCATTAAAAAAAGTCCTCGTGTGAAGTCAAAAAGTGAGGGGTCCTTTGAAGCACAAGTTCTGGAAATTTAGCTTTGACTTGCCTTTATACGATTTCATTATTTACATAGCAAGCTTAATGAACAATTTATCAAATAAACCAAAACTGTTCCTTTCTTAGTCATAAATTTTAAGAAAATTAATGAGCTCAGGGTTTAGTAGTAGGTGACTCTGTACTGAGAGGATAACAGTTTTAAAGCCTCAACATTAAAAAAACTAGTGAATTTTTTAGTGCCTCAAAGGTTGGCAGAGAGCAAGATAACAATACCAACATGGCTCCTTATCACGGAGGGTTTCACATATTAAAGGCAAACATGCTCATGTCACTTACTTTTCAAAATGGTTGCTGTAATTTTCCCATTATTCATGTGCACCAGAGTCAGACATTAAACTGTAAATGTCCTCTGATATAAATCATGAAAGAGGAAATGCGTGATACATTAGCAGGAGGAAGGAAAAATTTCCCATCAACACTTTGAGTCACATCCAGGTAACCCTGCAGCTAATAACACCTTTCTAACATCTTATGGGCTTTCAGTGACAAAGTTTGAAAGAGTTTATTTCCATTTTGCTGTCAAACCAGTTTGAAGAAACTGTACAAACAGAGCAAGCGTGTGTTGTTTTTGTTTCTGTGCAGCAGAAAAAGCTCCTACCACAGAGCTTTAAAGCTTTACTTTAGTTCACAGGTCATGTTCAGAAAGTGTTTGGTGAAATGTAAGAGTGTATCAAGGATGATAATTAAATACAAACACAAGAGAAATTGGACCTGACTGGAGTGTGATATCAGCTGTAATTTGCCTTTAAACTTAACGGTTTTACATGTGAACCACAGCTTGAGTTGGCAATTGCACACACACACGTCAGGCAGGTCTGACAGTAAATAAGTGTGTTATGTGTTGTGTCTGGTGAGGTGAGCTTTTATAAGGTTCAAGGGCCAAGCACAAAATATTTATCACATTGTTTACAACAAGGATATAGCTCATAGTTCTCTGTATAACTTATTGTCAAACAAATCAAAGGTACAGACAAGTCTGATTTTCAGTGCAAACCTCACAATTTTTTATTTTTTTATTTTTGAAGACTCATTAATTTCCTAAAACAGCTAGGAAATGTAGATTTTTTGCAAGCAATGCTGACAAAGGAGTACATACTTTGTGACTGAAGGGGACTATTTTCATCTGTGGATTAAGACACATTTGGTTTTCCAGTGATTATAGCATGAGGACAGCATATGTGGGACTGACTTGAAATAAGCAGTGGCCTTGTTTATGGTAATAAAGGGGTAAGTCACTCGCTGCAAACTAACTTAACACAGGTAGAAAAAAGCTGACAGACTTTCGTAATTCAATACAATTGTGTGCTGAAAGCTTTTAAATTCATTACTATTTTTAGTTCCTCAGACTTCTTAAATAATTTAAAATTACCGCATTAATTAGCTTTTTAGTGTAAAATTAAAGAGCAACTTCTCTCATGAGCCAGTATCGGGACCTGGAAACACCAGACAGTGGCAAGGCAAAATTTGGTTGATCTTGCAAAATATTTGGTTCCAGAAGCTTGAAAACACATGTGGAGACTTCTCACAGAGATACTTGAACGTGAACTTATATACGTAAACTTATGTCGCTGGCGAACTATGCTAGCCAGTCAGGAACATGCTAATGCTAACTGGTCACAACAGTTCCCTGAGCTCCCTTGCTTGCTGACTGCCACTCTACAGAGTAGGTAGCTCAGTCACTAACAGTACCATGCAGTAAATTCCTACAGGGTTTTAAGTTAAGTTAATCCTTTATTAATCCCCCTAAGTGAAATTTGTTTCCTGTATTTAACCCCTCCTAAGAATTAGCAGCAGTGGGGATCCACTTTGCAACACCCAGGGACCAACTCTAGTTTAAAGCTAACTGACAGATTTGGAGAAACACTGACAGAAGAACCAACCTTGCACACATGTTACTGATGGTGGGGAAAAGCCACTTGAAAATCAGGAATACATGTAAAATCCACACAAAAACACCCTGCCACAGGCAGCTACTGACCCAGGACCTACTTGTTGTGTCCAAAGATAAATCTGTACCAGGGACTCTTTTTTCATAACGTCAGGCCTGCAAGCAGTTTTAAATGCTAGTGTGAACAGACCTTAAGCATATGACATAATGTTTTGTTTTAGTTGTTGTTACATTGCTAAATGTGTTTATGGGACAGACAAGTTAATGTTCATCAAACATTTGCAATCAAAAATCTTAAAGTTCAAAGAAACCAAATCATCTTATCTTTTCAGTGGAGGTTTCCTGAACATTCAAAAGTCTACATTTGTGTTCATATGTCTTTTTTTGTGTTCACTGATAATCTTATCTGACTTTGTTTTCTTTTTTGTTTTGTCTGTCTTTCTTTTCCTGTCAAGCCTGCTTAAAAAAAAATTAGCTCTTAAAACTTATCACAATTCTGTGCTTTGTAAAAAAAACTACCAAGTACAGTGGCATCAGTTTGTCCGACACAGGCTACAGCTGGTCCTTGTCTTTTATTGTAAAAAAGACACAAAATCTTTATTGTTCTTCCTGGTAATTAATTTATTAATTATTTTACTGACGTGCCTCTTAACTTCTTGCTTGGTTGACAAATCATTCTTCAAACTGTTTCAACAGAGAACTAGAAGTCAAACTGGTGCCATGATTTTAGCAACACTAACTCCTTTATTTTCCTCTCTCAGCAGTTTCAGTGGGAAACTGCAGCCGTGAGCCTCCTTCTTTCCTACAGAACATCACCACCATCATGAGACTGAGCATAAGAGATAATTCATGACTAAGTTAAGTCCCTGCTGCTCATCCACTCAGAACCCAGATAACGTGAGGATGATGCAGCTGAGGGCAACAGCACACCAACAGTTATCAACTTGTAGAAAAGGGTGGGATCACATTCCACAGCCACAGATGTACCAATCTCATTTCCTGTTAAAAATCATCTTTTTTTTGTTTTAGCCTCTGTGTCTGTAAACCTTCCCTTTCTCCCCCACCTCAGCCTGCAGCCTGTCACATGCCTACAAAAGTAATCAAACAGCTTTAAAATGTTCCCGAGAAGCCAGCCAAACAAACATCTTGTTGAGTGCCTGAGCTCTTTACCTTTCAGTGGCTCCTCAGCTGATTCAACAGTGTAAGATCCTGAGGGAGATTCAAGCCGTCCAGAGCAGCTGACCAGCAGCCCTGCATCTACATCCACAGACTGTCTGACTGACGAGGGACTGAGTGGGAGGCTGGATGACTGGATGACTGAATACCATTCAGCCGGAGGCAGCAGAACAGAAAGCCACTCCCCTCACCGACCAGCTGACTCGCTGCCTGGCTGCAGGGATGGATGGATGACTGGTTTAACAGCTTTGCCTTACTGACTGTCTTTGTGCTTAATGTGCTCTTTGAAATCTGGCCTGAATAACTGAAGGAAAGACTGACCAACCAACCTGAATAGCTGCTAAATATAACACATGGACTTATAAACAGACAAACTAAACGACTAATTTTCTGACAGCCCAAATGACTAACTTGCTCACTAAAAGACTGACTGACTAAATCAAGAGCCGACTGGATTAAAACAAAACGAAAAGAAACTGGCAAACTAATAAACGTCACCTATTCAGAAACAAACTGATTGGTTTAATGACCTAACTAACAAAGTGAAAGACTGAACAACTAACCAACTGCCTAAAAAACAAAATAACTAAAAAAAACTGATTACAAGGCTAAA
>JAPZDY010045855.1:0-16090 GCA_029783645.1 Ctenochaetus hawaiiensis | reverse complement strand
GAAAGAAGCACTAAAGAGGAACAAAGCTCAGCATTGTAGCTATTTACATGCTCACATTCCGAACAGATGGACTGTCATGTAAAACTCTGCTACTTCCTTGGTCAGATCTCCCTCTGGCCACCACAAAAAAAGAAGGAAATCTCTGTCCTCCTCTGCCACCTTGACCCAATGGAACACTGACTGAATGTCGCCCATGACCGCCACAGGTTCCTGTCTGAACCTAAGGAGGACTCCAAGCAATGTACTAGTGAGGTTGGGGCCTTGCAAGAGCTGATGGTTTAATGATGTTCCTTTGAACGTCGCACTACAGTCAAACACTACCCTCAGCGTCCTCTTCCTCGGATGATATACACCGTGGTGGGGGATGTACCACACCCTGCCACTGCCACGATCCAGCTGCTGCGTGGGTACTTTCTCTGCATAGCCCCTGCCAATCATCTCATTGAGGTACGAGGTATACTCCTCATAAAACTGCCCGTTGCTGAGGAACTTCCTCTTCAGACTCAGTACCCTTTGCTTCACCACAGAGAAGTTGTTGGGCAGAGCCACATTGTCCTTCTTAAAGGGCAATTTCAGGCTGTAGTGACCATTCTCAAGCGTTGCAGAATTTTCCACAATTTCCATAAACTTGATGTCCTCTCTTGACAGGCCTTTCTCCTCTGTAGCTCTCTCGTTGAAATCATGATTGTACTGCTTGATCAACATTTCCTCCAACCTAGACACAGAAATCCTATTGACAACTGCTGAAGTGAACTCTGATTCCCAGCTGCTCCCCTTTCCTTGCAAAGTTCCGTTAATGACCCACCCAAGTGCTGTCCTTACAGCACATGGGCCATCCCCACGGCTGTTAATGACCTCCCAAGGCTCCAACATCTTGGGTGCATTGCTTCCAACCAGCAGGTCCACATTAGCTTTTATGCCAGGGATTCGTACCTTCGACAGGTATGGCCATTTTGCCAAATCTGCTTCAGTCACAATGTTGTCTGTACTTACTGGCATTTTCTTCTGCGTGAGGATTTCTGGGAGCAAAAAGAAGAGGTTGGTCTCCAATGGTGCAATGGTGGTGGCAAAGCTGTTTCCTTTAATTCTGTTTCCTGACTGTGGCCTCAATCTGTTGACAACCCCTGAGCCAGCTGTTCCAGATGGTGGGTCCCGAATGTCACCAAATAAGGGGTCTGATAGAATTCTCACCTGTTTTTCAATGAATGCAACCAAATCAATACTTGTTTTGGACATCAGAAAACCCAACAGCACATAAATTGTCAGTGGTCAGAACACTATATGAACGGGCAGCTCTAATAACAGATCCCGAGGACAGAACAAAAAAAGAGCAACATATCCAGAATGTACTAAAAACATGTCAGTATCCACAATGGGCAATACAGAAGGGCACACAACAGGTAAAAGAAAAAGAGGACACAAAAACAAAGAAAAGAAAACACAAAGAACACAAAGGGGAGAGCAGAGGAGCAGTGACACTGCCGTACATAAGAGGTGTCACGGAGCGCATCCAGAGGGCCATGAAAAAGCACCAAATCAACACACCAATAAAACCGTACATAAAACTACGACAGCTGCTAGTTCACCCAAAGGACAAAATCGAGCAACACAATAAATGCAACATCATATATGAAATACCATGCAAATCATGCAATAAAACCTACATCGGAGAGACAGGAAGGAGTTTTACCACACGCACAAAAGAACATAGAAAGGAATGTGAAAAGGAGACAGCCCAGAGACAAACCAGAACAATGAAGGACAAGGCCCAGCAAGAAAACTTCAAATCAGCCATAACAGACCAGTGCAAAAAAGAGAACCATATCATGGATTGGGACAAGGCCAGAGTCATCAAGCAGGAAAACAACCGATACCACCGCTGGGTTAAGGAGGCGATTGAAATAAGAAAGCGGAGCCCAAGGACAATGAACAGAGATGAGGGGGCATACATGCTCTCCCATACCTGGAGTGCTGTCCTGGGGGGGCGGCGAACTGACAGCAGGAGGTGTGGTCCACCAGTCAAAAAAACTGACAGGTGGACCACACCTCCGTAACATCAGCTGATAACAACGCGTCACACAATTCCACCTGTGTGACCTTCTGAGGAAGACTGAAGTCATCCGTTGAAACATGTCAAGGTAAAAAACATCAACTGATTTATGTGTCTGTGATAAAAGAAAAAAACCCTATTTTTATCCATGTTTAAAGTTTTTCCTGTTTTCTTTCATCACATATTTTGGAATAATGTAAAAGATGTAATTTGTGATTCAATAAAGAAATAAGGAAGCTGCCTTTTTTTCATGCAATGCCAATGTCTGTTTAAGCATAGTGCTAGGGCCTTGACTTTAAAAAAATGTAATTAATAAACTAGCAGGCTTACTGTTGCATCTCATCATGTTGTTGTGTTTTTTTACCTAAAAGCTGCACTTAAACAAGCAATAAAGACTATAGACGATGGTTAACTATACCATATGTTCTTTGTCTGTGTTCAAGATAACTGTCGTCTCACTAGTAGGTGATAACTTGTCTAATATTAGTACTCTTTTATCTAATTCTCTACAACAGTGGTTCTCAAACTTTTTCTGTCATGCCATCATTTGAAGGAAGACAAATTTCTATGCCCTCCCCATCCCAACAAGTTTGTAACAAAAAGTTTAACTTTTAATGAAAAACCTGTCAAGATCATGACCATTCTTTCACTTTTTTCAAAGTAATTTGTTGCGTAAAAACAGCATCTATTTCAACTTTGTAAACCAGTTTTTGTGACATTTTCCAGCTAGATTGCTCCATCAGACTGTGCTTTTTCAAAAATAAAGAAAATAAAATAAAAAATGCAATCACATTTAAAAAACAAATTACAGTTGAGTTCAGTCTTTGTAAAAAAAAAACAATGAATACAGATTTTTGGCAACAAAGATGAGCAAGTAAATTTGTAAGAGTATTATTACAGTATTATGTGTGATATGCGTTTTCATATCTTCTCAACTAAGGTTTTGACAGTGGATCGACTTTTCAAAACAAGACTTGGTATTGTTTGTGTCTGAAGCATCACTTGTTTTTCTTTTCGCCCCATACTATATTTCTGGTTTTGCAAACCTAGTCTTCTCTCTCTGTCTTTCTAAATGTGAAATCTACAGTGGCTTGGACATATCAGATGATTTGCATATCCAAAACGCCTGGCAAAATGGAAAAACACAAGTGCATTAACGGAAAACACAAATGCAAAGGCCACAACATAAATGCAGAAACCACAAGGGAGAGTGTTGGAAGAGATGATGAGTGTGGGAGTTTTGCCTCAGTTCAGCCATATCTATATGTATTTGATAACTAAAAACCTCATGTAAGTTGTAGCATATACCATGAAAACTGAGGATGGAGGGGGGTGGCCAAGCCTTAAGATAAAGAATAGGCAGGTGGCTGACGGTAATAGGAAAGAGGGGAGTGGAAGGATTTGTCCCAAGAAAAAAAGCTGGTTTAAAAGGGGAGAGAGTTTTGCTGGTAGTGTCTATGGAGGAACTGGTTAGAGGCAGAGGAAGTGATGAGGTTGCTGAGGCTGCTCGTATCAGGGAGTTAAGGAATGGACTTAACTCCCTGACTCTACTGGCTAGGTGTAAACTTTCAAGGAAGAGGTTCTCTCAAAGAGAGTATTTATAGGGTACCTGTCCTTTGTACCTATGGCATTGAAAACACCTTGAAGGGGGCCTCCGGTGATGATGAAATTCAGCCACATTCCAGCTTCTCTCCACAGAACTCACAGATGCAGAAAATGTGGTAGTGATAGGGCTGGGCGATATGACCTAAAAAAAAAAATCTCAAATTTTTTCACAAAAAATCCCGATTCACGATTTAAATCCATTTTTTTCAACCCCTACCTAAAATCAATTTGCAGATGACAAAGATATTGTTCAAAACAAGTTTCAATTTTATTTTGTTTCGCCTAGCCCTAGCAGGTAAATAAACCCCGGCTTCTCCACGGTGTATATGGGCACCATATCTCTTGCAATATACATTGCGACTGCATCCGTGACAGCTTTCCACCAGGCTCCCTTCTTATCATACGGGATACAGTTTGGCTTGGGATATGAGACTTTTTGGCATTTAGGGGACTAATAACAGGCTAGTATACAGATTAGAACAGGGAGGGTAATTTTCTTCATCTCAAAACAGCTTTAGACTTGGTCGTGGACTATAGACTATGGACTCTGTCTTATTGTTTGACAATTATGTCAAGAAAGTGCTAGTAAATAAAGAGGTGGTAGTTGGTGTTTTTCTCGACATAGAAAAGGCCAACGATATGTCGTGAAAAGAGGGGTTAGTTAGTAGGCTTTATGATACAGGGATTTGGGGTAGAATGCTCAATAGGATTAAGGACTTTTTAAGGTCCCGGTTTTGGGTGGTCTCTGCTTGCGGATGGTGGAGCATTATGTAAGAGGGAGAGGCTGTGATACTGGATAGCCTACTTGACCAAGCAGTGTGCTTTGAAAAACATGCAAGCTTGGGCTGAAAGATGGGGCTATCTATGAAAAACAAAATATATGACCTTTTGCAGGTAGAAACATAGGCAGTCAGGGCCTTAAGGTATACAAGAACCTCTTGAGAGAGTCTTGGTGTTTGGATGGATGAGAAGTTGATATAAAAATAACATACATGTAAGATGGTAAGTAAATGTGAGGTCATAAATATTATGAGCTGTTTAGCTGAATGCCCTTAGGGTGCAGGTAGAAACCTGATGATGACAAAATTGGCACTGTTGGTTGAAGCAGGAGAGACAACACAGAGGCTGTACAGTACACAACTGGCATTAAATTATTTTGTAAAATTAAAAAGTTTTGGAAGAGCAGTTCCATCATTCTCTCTGCCAGCAGAGTACTAGGAGTTTAGTAAGGGGGAGAGCAGGCTAAGTAGGGGCAGTTTTTTGCTTTTTGTCAGGAAAAACTCAGGGTGTGTTTGGGGGGGTGATCCTAACTGACATTGGCCGAGCAGCGGGGTACACCGTGGACAAGTTGCAATTCATCACACGATTGAAAAAAAGTTTTACATTCAAACATCAACTTGACTTTCAAAAACCAATAAATAATCTTAATCCATTAAGCAGCATAATGGCACATTTTGCAGGTAATAATGACTTTTATTACTCAATATGAAAAATTATTTAATCATAAAATATGAAAACCCCTTTGTGTTTGTAAATTCTGTCGTAAAGTTTTCAGTCTAGATGAGTTGCTTACGGCATATAAGCTATGGTGGTTGAGATCTTGTCTTTGGTGGCATGGGGAGAAGGGGGCCACCAGCTAAACTGGGTCATTTGGAGGACCAACACATTAACCAATTATAGCCAATTAATCCTACTATCTTCGCTCTGGATCTCTCTATTTAACTGGCCTGTTCTGCTCCATTTGACAAACATTCACTCTGACAGCTGATGTACCATTTCTTTCTACCCTCTCTCTCTCACACACACATAGACACACACAGTAGCTAGCTATAACCATGGCTGCCCCAGTACTCAATAAGGCTTTGCAGTTTGAAGGGCAGAGTTGATTAACCTTTTGAGGGAAAATTCTGGATCTACAGGGAAACTGCCAACAAATGTAAAAAGAAAAGTGGTTTTCATAAGTTCTTCCCTACATATTTATGGTGTTATTATAACATTGTTATTATTGTTATTGCTGTTGTTGTTGTTGCTGTTGTTTTCTTTACTCCTTTCTCACTCCTTTCAGTAGCTAGTAATAAGTTCAGACTGTGCATATGACACTTGTAAATTTGTGTGTCACATCATGACTGGCTGAAATAGAAGGAGATATTTTTAGTTTCAGAAAGGGGTGGGCGATAACACCCAAAAATTATATCACAATATTACAGGGCAAAATGAACATATAAGTTCAACTTACATTGTTTAGAAGTTACCACTGCTGAGCTCTCTTCTTGGTTTGCTATTTTTATCAATACTGAAGTCTACCTTTGAATGTGTGCATGCGCACAGTCAACATATGGCTCCTTTCGAATGTTATGTAACCACTGCCCCTACTGTGACAAGTTTACATAATATTAGTCAACTGTATAACACATAATTGAATGAATGATATGGATAGTTTAATCGTGTGTAGTCACAACATCATGATCTGATAATATATATATGAAAACATAATTAGGAATGCCACAAAGTTAGTTTTACCCTGACCCTCGTGTTCCAAATAGGGCTCATGAGTTTCAACCAGATTATGTTAGCTGCAAACACTATTTCATTACTTGGAGAAAAAAGGACCCACATAACTATGCGCATGCATCATAGGTACACTTCGGCACTAATTAAATAGCACTATGCTCCTGCGTTTGACACCCTCTTTTTAAAACCAAAATAATTTTACACTAAAGTGGCTCCTTCTTTCAAATTAAATCAAATTTCATTCATATAGCACCAAATCACAACCAAAGTCGTTTCGAGACACTTCAGGCTACATATAGAGTAGGTCTATACCTCACTTTAAAATTCAGTTTATGAAGACCCAACAATTAAGACCAATTCCCACATGAGCAAGCATTGGTGACAGTGGCGAGGAAAAACTCCTTTTTAATAGGCAAAAACCTTAATACAGATCCAGACTCAGAGGTCTGTGGCCATCTGACAGGACCGGTTGGGTTAAGAGGGAGAGAGAGCAAGAGAGAGAAAGAGGTGGGGCAAGGAATAGACACAGAGAGAGAAGGAGAGAGGAAGGGGAGGGAGAAAAAGAGAAAAAGATAGGACAGAAAGAGGGAGAGTGAGTTTGAGGGACAGAGAGAGACAGAGGGCAAGACAGAAAAAAACAAAAACAAATGGGCTGGTGCCCTGTGGCATTCTCCCCATACGTCCCACTGAGGCAGGCATTGAGAGAGACTATAGGCTATCATCAACATTAATGAGAATGCTTTTGCCAATCTAAGTGCTATGTTGCTAAGTCAATACTTTTTACTGTGGCTACAAAGGAATGATAACACTTTGTTGTCAGGCCATCGATTGAACAAAACTTGTCAGGATTTAATCCATCAACAAGAACAAAACTTGACCCACTATACAGACTGGTGAACAAACTGGTATTTATTTACAAAAGTTAAGTGCTAAATATATACAGTGAAAGTGTCAGTGGGTTGACCACACCAAGCAGGGAAGATAGGGCCGAGATCCAGGCCAGGTGGAGGAGGTCAGGTGACAGGGAGAGATGTGACGAGGCTTGGCAAGGCAGTGCTGAGGGCAGGCAAGTGGCAGGGCTAAGGAAACAAATTAAAGATTAGTCCGACGCAACAGCACAAAAACACAATCCAAAAAGCAGAAATCCAGAGCCTTGTCCTTTGATGAACTGAGGTCTAAATTCAAGCTCAGTAGAAAACATTTCTTCAAATACCTCCAGCTTAGAAGCTTTGTTAAAGTGAATCAAAACAATGTATTCAATAGACCTCTACAATCTCCATTGGAAGAAATAGTGACAAAGGACAGTTTGAGAAAGAGTATCATATCAGAGTTTTACAGTTTGCTGACATCTGGCTCATCTGAAAGCTCAGAATATAAGTTATTTGCCCGGAAAGAGGACTTGCAGAGTGAAATTTCGGATGAAGATTAGAAAATAGCCTGTGCTGAGGCCCAGCCTAAATCTATTAATACACGCCTAAAACTAATACTATATAAATGGTTAATGCGGACATACATGACACCGGTGGAATTAAATTGATACAGCAAAAACATACCAGACATATGCACAAAATGTATGGAACATAAAGGGACATTGTTTCATTGTATTTGGCAATGCATAAAGATTCAAAAGTTTTGGGAAGAGGTAAGAGCCATAATTGAGAAAAATTTCAAAAAAGATTTCACCGGATCCTGAGCTTTTTCTGTTGGGCTTGTATCCAGAGTCACATAATTATAATAAAAATGAACGAGCATTTATAGACCTCAGCTTACTGTATGCCAAAAAATGTATTGCACAGTTATGGAAAAATATTAACAGACCAAATACTGCTCAATTGATGAGACAGATGCTATCAAACCTTCCATTAGAAAGGATAACTTACATATTGAAGGCTAAACAGCACATATTTGAGAATATATGGAGACCTTTCATCAATTATGTCAAGAACTTTGATTTAACAGATGATCATGATGACTGATTGCTGTAGACGTTGCAGTTCCTAAACTTTTACAAGTTTTATTTTTTCTGAAGTATGTGTTACATTTTGTATCTACTACAATTTAAAATCCACTTAGTATAGATTACCCTCTGTTAATATAGAAGGAGCAAATTGTTGTTGAGTCTGTGTTCATTTGTCTGTTTTTGTTGTTTTTTAGAGCTATAACAGTTGTTGGATAGGCTGTTAACTGCTGAATCGATGGTTACTGCTTTTTTATGTTCGATTGATTAGTCTGATTACTGTCCTTTAAAAAGGTCAAGGTTCTGAATTTGAGTGATTGATGGCTGCTTGGGCCCTGTGTAATGGTAATTTGGATGTACTTTGGTTATGAAAGGGGGACAGCTGAGGGCGCCATTTTGGACCTTGGAAAACACTGATATTTTTTCAGTACTTTCTGACATTTGGTGGATGGATCAGCTGATTTGGGATCAGGAAGATGATCAACAGAATTATCGGACAATCTTTGATCTTAGGTTGCAGCCCTTTTTATTGATTTTTTTTTATATTTCTTGTTTTTGAGTTAATGAAGCAAGTTGACAGCATACACTGAATGTAAATGGCTGTATGCTGTTAAAATGTTAATAAAAATATTGTCGAAAAAAAAAAAGAAATCCAGAGCCTGTCAAAGTCAAGAAACCACGAGAGCAAACACAGGGGCAATCCATTGAACAAACTATGAAAAAGAGGCTGAGAGAGTTACTGCATTGGTAGAACAACAAACTGGAGTGGAATGTGAAGCCAGGCTTTACACTGAAACAACTGATGAAAGTGAATGGTTATCAGGCAGATGACTAGCAGGTGTGCAGGAGAGACTGAGCCCAGCCCTGCCCTGAGAACAAAACAACACAAACATAGAACACAAGGGAGGGGAAGACAGTGAGTAAACAAAGGGAAAGACAGCAGCTTGGCTGGATCCTTACAAAACTGTCACAAAGCTGTACTCTGTGCGTGCGTAAGGATACATGATTTGCTCATTAGGTTGTCGGTTCAACCGTCATAGAGCAAGTGATTAGTTTCAAGTGGGTAGGGGCGGAGTATGTACATATAACTGCCATCTTTGGTGTTGCGAATTTTCCCCATAGAATCCCATTCAGCATTCTACAAGTGGTCTGTCTCTCCTTACATATGTAGTCTCTGGTTTCACAGAGTCCCTCTCTGATACATCAGCTGTCAGAACTGTGGTCAATGCCTTAGCTGGTAAGCTATGCTGCCAGTACAGCTCAGCTCTGACTGGCTCATCAGATTCAGATGCACTTCAGCCACACCTCAGTTACTGTCTTGATTGAAATAAGCAGCTCAGTAGCTGTTATTCCTGAGCCATTTTTGAGGACAGTGTCTCCATTCTAAATCCTGTCTTCAAAACTCTGATTGGCAGCAACTTTTCACGTTTGGTATTGTTATGGGATAGAGTGCACTCTGCCTTAGCCCACAAAAATAAATCACCTACATTGTAAGATGAAAATATATTTTAAATCAAAGTTAAAAGTAGACAAGTTCATTGCAGCAATTGGTATGACCTAAGCTCTTTACATTTCTTTCAAGCTCCTGCTTCCCACAAAAGAGAAATCCAGGTCAGACCGTTTTCCATTGACTATTGCTTAAATACAAAATAGTGCCCCATAGGTTGGCAACCAAACTCAGGAACATAGGGATCAACAGCATGATGTCTTCCTTTTCTTCTTAGACTTTCTAACATGCTGATCACAGGTGTTGAGAGTGGGTGGATCGTTTGCAGTATCGCAGTCAGTACTTTAGCCCCTTAAACTGTGTCCTCAGCTCACTGCTGTAGTCCGTATACAACCACAACCACCTACTGGATTTGACTCAGTGGATCAGCCTAGCACAGCAGAGTTTTGCATTTCTAATAAAACAGGGCTACCCAAATGAAGGTGAATTTTTAACCGGTGATATGCTTCTTCTGAGCCAATTCTCTTACTTGTTATTGTCCTTGAATTCATCACACACTATGGCATGTTGTTTACCTGTTAGTGTTCAGCTTTTTTTGCGGAGGTGCGGAAGAGCCTCTTGTCTGCAGCACTTCATGTAACATCTAACTGTGACTTGTACTTCTCTTCCATGCAGTATTAGAAGACTTGTACTGTTGTTGCAAACAAAGCTTGTTAATGTAGTCATTTATGTCTTATAAATTCTTTGCAATAATGATCCCCATTACTTAGTTTTTGAAAGCTATACAAGAGCTTTAGTTAAAATAAAGCGGCAAAATCAGCAAACTTTGGAGTTCTGTCTGGGCTAACTTAAAAAGACTATATATATAGCTGCTAAGGGTAAACATTATAAAACAGTAAAAAAAGTAAATGTCTGAACTATAAACTTATACTTAGCTTCAAACCATAGAAATTCAAATGCATCAGCTCAGCTTGATTTTACTTAATATATCCAAAGGAGCTAAAAATAGAAAAAAACTCTAATGTCGAAGGTGGGAGATTGACTATCTGGAGTGCTGGTACACACTAAACAAGTAAGACCTCAATGCTCTAAAGAGATTCGAGAAAATTATGGATTACAGGAAGAACTCTTCATCTGTAGTTTTACAGACTGAAATGGTGATGAACATCATCCAAGATGGTGCAGCAAATTGATGCCTCACCTTTGTCCATGCTGGAAAACATAAGCAGAAAGGAAATGTGCTGTGTTTTACTTAGAATATTTCTCTCCAGCGTGTGTTCACTTCGCAACAAACTGATTGAGCTACTAGTAGGAAAAAAAGGGACTTCTTTTTATTATCTGCTGGGTTCCTAATAGAATATGACTTTGCGGATTGATACTGGTGTCTGTGATACAGACCTTTCAGGCAAAATTAAAGTTTTATGTGTCTGTTTTTACACCAACAGTGGCTGGTGTAATGATGTGACTGTGATCATACAGCACTGTTTTCCTAATCTGGAATCTTTCTTACTAAATGTTAACCCTTCTGCACCCCCCTTTTTAATGTCTTTCATTGTCATTGGTATTTACATTTGCAGTGAACATCAAACTGTTTAATCATTGTGACATTATTATGACAAGCTATCAGCTAATTGAGATGAAATTGCTCATTTATAAAGCCAATATATGCACCTCATCATCTATTGTTCTTGTATCCTCTGCTGTTAAACTCAGCTGAACTAACATAAATTCATTTACTGCTGCTTACTACCTGCACACAGTTGTTGCTGGGTCAATCAAGATCAATCAACAGTGGTCTAAAGGCTTAAATCACACATCAGCTTAGAGCTGGCAATCATTTAGGTTGTGTGATTTTAAAATGCTTTTTTTAATCAACTGTGTTTGTGTTGGTGTATTTGAGTGTGTATTGCTGTGTAAGTGTGTAAATCACATCAAAGCCTCGCTTTCTTCTTCTGGAATACAAACAACTGCATTTGGGCTAATGGTATGTGACAGCTTGTGTGTCTGTGTGGCTGTGTACAGACATATGCAGGAGCACTGGTATATTTGTGAGTGGGCTACCATTTTATTATCCATAATATGTGGTAGCTCTTTATTATCCCTTGGAATTCTGTAATTTTATACAAAAAAAAAAAATCTGCTGTGAGCATTGTTTTTTTGTTGCTTTGGTAACCTAACATTACAAGATGTTTGCTCTATTGGCATGTGTTTTGTAATTGATAAATTTAAATGCTGGACGTAAACGACTGACATTCATAGCTAAACAAAATGTCATAACATTTTTTTTCTAGGAAGATTTTTCCTGTGCATAGGATGTGATGCAATTTATATTTCAAGGGCATTAGTAATTCTAAACAAGTCTGATTTTTCTTGCTCACAACAGTGCAAGTAATGCCAGTTCTCAAAGTAAAAGTCTGATTAAGGTCTTTACATGATTCCACTTTTTGCCAGCTTCCAAAGATTATTGCAACCATAAGAAATGTAACACCTGCTGCAGTTGTTGTTTTTAAATATATTTTTATTGTGGATGTCATGCTAACTTTCAGTAAGTGAACCTCAGTGACATATGGATGCTACCCATATTAGCAGTGGTGCTAATGCCAGGTTGAATGGGCTAATTATACGATAAAGCAGCTTAAACATGGCAAAACTTACTGCTCCGGAGACTGAAATTGGGTCACAGATAGTCAGTACTGATCCATCCTTGAGCTACTTAGTGCTTGCAGACAAGCGACTAGTGATACCTGCTCACCTTTGGAAAGATAGTTCTGGAGTGGTTGGTGGAGTTAGTCAAATGAGGAGGTGATGCTGCATAATGGGCCTTATGACGTAACAAGCCAAAAGAAATTTAAATGGCTCACTTAAAGGCATACTAACATATCTTCCCAGCCCACGAGAAACTGACTCGATGGTCGTATTTATGCATTGTGAGTTGGTAGACACTCCAGTGACTTAGAGCACCAGCACCAAAAAACTGGAAAAGTGTGATTTTTCACAATATGGCCCTTTAAAAATGAGAACTAGACTTAACTGTGTAGAGGTGCTGAGTCATATAAATAATGTTTAAGTTTGGAAAAAGTGAAAAGCTCAAACTCTTCCTTAATGCCACAGCTGAACTACCTTTGAGCGAAAAATTTCATGCCACTGACTGCAGTAAAGCCATTCAGTGACTGGCCTAGCACACTGTGGTTGTTTTGGGCAGCTTTTACTGGGAATATGTCAACTGTGTGAGTGTGTGTATTTTTAAAAATAAGAGCTGGATAAATGAAGGTTAAAACGTTCAGGTACACAGATATTCAGGTACAAGAAGTGGCTGACATAAAACTGCTTGTATACCTGATTATGTTGGTAAAAGGAAAGAGCATCAGGAGCTCTAATAGCTATCAGAATACACCCTATGTATACAGCATGATCTAAAGGACAGTCATATATTGTGTTTCCATTGGCTCTGCCTTAGTTGCACCCCCTGTCTGCATGTCACAGTGTCCTTGGGCAAAATATTAAACCCCAAACTACTATTGATTGCTGTTCCATCAGTGTTTGGGTGTGTGTGTGTGTGTTCATGTGTGTGTGTGTGTGAGATAGAGATCCCAATGAGCAAGCAAAATGGTGCTGTGTAGAGAAGTCACCTGTCATTTGTATGTACATGTGTGTGAATGGATGAATGGTAACTTGAGATGTTAAAGAGTTTTGTGCAGTGTAAAGGTTAGAAAAGAGCTGCATAAATACAGCTCATTTGACCATTTCTTCATATAGCTTTGATTGATGAGAAGAATTTAAAATCCTGTCTGTTGTCTCCATGTAATGTCTGCAAGTGGGTATGCAGATATGCAGAATAACCACACTTTACTGTTTTTATATGGAAACAATATCTGAGAGTTCAGAGTTATACTACAATATTTTGTTTTGTATAAGATAAAAGAAGAGGGTCTTCATGCTCCTGATTACTGATTTTAGTGGATGGAGAAACAATAACTAGTATGTTTCTGCCACTCTTTTAAGCTCTAAAAAAGCAAATTGTTGCTGAAATGTAATTCCACTGTGCTTCTTTTTAGAGTTCTTGTTACAGCTTGCTGCTGACTGATCAGTTTTCAGAGTGTCTTGAGCTAGTGGGTTCACAGTCTACTTGCAATTAATTCAACTGTCAGTTTACTGAAAGTCTTATTCTGAACTCTTGCCATGCAGGTTGGAGTGGGTTGAGATCATCGAGCCACGAACGCGGGAGCGTATGTATGCCAACCTGCTGACAGGCGAGTGTGTGTGGGACCCTCCACAGGGTGTTTGCATCAAGCGGACTGGTGACAACCAGTGGTGGGAGCTATTTGATCCCAACACCTCACGCTTCTACTACTACAATGCCTCCACCCAACGCACAGTGTGGCATCGGCCCCAGGGCTGCGACATCATCCCCCTGGCAAAGCTGCAGACTCTCAAGCAGCACACTGATGCCACTAACCCCCGTCTTGCAGGAGGAGGAGGAGGAGGAGGAAGAGTGTCAGCTGACAACAGCCCGGGACGCAACAGTGGGGTCAGCCGTGAGGGAAGCACCTCCTCCTCCCTTGATCAGGAGCTTTCTGAAAAACAGGGCAACAGAGAAGAGGCAGACAGGTAAGAGTAACTGACACTTGATGAGTCACCTGACAGGTCCAGGAAAAAGAATAATAAAAAATTTATTTCATTTTTTTCCACCCTCACCCTCAAAGCATTCCATCCCACACTTAAAAAAAAAAAAGTTGATTCTACACCTATTCAATTTCAGTAGGCAGTTTAACTCATTCTGTGATATAAAAGAAACCTAAACTGTCATGGTTTTCTTTTATGTAAAAGTTCAGGTTGTTTGCTACCCCAGCTCTGGTGTTGAACTTATGTTTTTTTTCTAGCTTTTGAAATAGTTATTTAGGGCCCCAGCCCTGGGCGCAAGGGCCCTATTTGTTTTTGTAAGGTTTCTTTTTTATTATTTATGGCCTGAGCCCAGGGTGCAAGGGCCCTATTTGTTTATTGTAAGGTTTCTTTTTTATTAGAGCCCATGCCCTACCAGGGAAGGGCCCTATTGTTATTGTACCGTTTATTTCTTATTATTATGTCTCTTTAACCCTTAATTTAACCCCCTGAACACACTCAAAAACTCACCCAATATGGCACGCACAACAGGTCTGGCGAAAAATTTGATAAAATGGAAAAACTCACCCCCAAAGTGCCAAAATGTGCTCTCTAGTGCCACCAAGGCACCCCAAGGCTAAAAACAAAAGAAAGTCAGCAATTTGCATTTCAAATTACAATCAACACCCAAAATGTCATATTCAACAAAATCTACCTTCTTTGAGGGCGTACATGGTATCAGCTTCAAATGCTAAAAGTAACTGAGGACACAGTGCTGATCAATTTGTCTGTGGGATTTTGTTGTTTTTCTAATCGTTTGAGGGCTTCGGAAATCCAAAGTTGGAGCTACAAAACCCCTTCCACTGTGTCCTCCCATTAAAGTCAATAGGAAAAAAAGGGACTTTTGTCAAACTGAGGCCCCTACAGTCTAAAGTATAAGTCTGACGGCTTTCAAACCTATGCCGATGGAAAGAGAACAGAATATCCTGCTGGAATATAATAAGTTGTGTAAGATTTGATAAAGTTTGTGGTACTTGTGAGGAGGTTTTCTAAAATGTTTTCCTCTGTCTTCTGCTGCTGCTTGAAGCTTTAATGTTATTTTATTATTTTATTATTTTATTAGTTTTATAATACTTTCTTTTTAATGATTTGGCTTTATTTATTGTTTAACTTTTTAAGGCAAATTTATTTAATTTATCTATTTAGCTTCTTTTTTCTCTTTCTTGATCTATGGGATCTGTTGTCTATAGTTTTTAATTGGCTATATTACATGAGGTCTTTGCCTCAGTATATTTCTGAGGTAAAATAAAGTTTGTATAAATTAATATACAGGCTGTTGTTTTTTCTGGAAAAAATTATATGATGAATCCAAAAAGGACATGTCTTGACTAAAAAGACCCAAAGTGAAACAAACATAGTTTTTTGACATCTCTGTTTCTGAAAGTATTTGTCTACGACTATAGACAGCACAATGCAATTTAACTAAAATGAGGCCAAAAAATGTCTGGATTAAGGGATCTAAACCACCAGTATGGATGCTAGGGGTAAACTCAGCTAAAATGATGCTTTTAAAAACAAAAAAATTATAGTGTGGATGTAGCCAGTCGGTCCCAATTCACTCACTAACACTCCATATTCTGTACACTTGATTTTGCGCACTCACGCAAGCCTCCACCATGATCCAGTGTGTCCCAAATGTTAGTGAGCTAAACTGAAGGGGAGTGTCTGTGTCCAGCCCTCCAGTTAGGGCAAAGTATTTGCTTAAAAGCCAGGGATGCCCCATCATGTATTGCAAGTTCCATCAGTTTCAAGAAAATACGTTTGGTTGATATTAGGGCTGCACAATATGGCCTAAAACCAATATCTCGATATTTTTAGGCTATATCGCGATACACGATATATATCTTGATTTTTTGATTTC
>JAPZDY010045747.1:0-16108 GCA_029783645.1 Ctenochaetus hawaiiensis | reverse complement strand
TATGAAATCATGTGATGACACCACTGTACAGCAAAACAACACTGGAACCTGTTGCTCCCATGAAAACCAAACAACCAAAGGACTTTGTACCATACAGACATGTTGTTGACCAAAACATAACAGAGACTGTTGTATATCATTTAGTACTATTTTCACAGCTTACGTAGCTTATGTTTGTGTAATATGATGTCAGAAGCAGATGTTTATTGGTGACTCTTTATTGTTGAATAGAATATAATGTAATCATTGATTGTAATGGACAGGCTAATGTCCTCATCTCTGCAATTTAAATGCAGTCCAGTTTCTGCTCCCATGGTCAAACCTGTGTATTTCTTTGTCATCGGAAGTTCTTAAAATGTAGGCAGTCTATGTGTGCCAGCATGGATTCACTTGACTGAATGTATTATGTATGACGATGACTGTATATCTTAGAAGGCCTGGAATTGCAAATTGAAAAGCCTCTTCACTGTGTATGTGCACCAAGAATACATCCCTGGGAGTAATTCCAAGTTTTTTCCATGATGAAGAGAACATCATAGAGAATACACTATGTTATATACAGATGGTACCCAGTGTGGGATTTGGTGAATTCCAGCATTTCTCAAGGGGCTGTGAAGAAACTCCCAAACACAGAAGAGTTAATCATCAGTCATCATTCATTCTGTCACAACATGGCTCAAGCTTGGGCAAAGAAGGGAGACCACACATGGTTTTATTTAACTTAACTAAAAAAAGAATTTAACTTCAGATAAAAATAGCTGTAGCAAACAACTTAAATAAAAGGTTTTTCTGCTGCCAGATGGTCAGATTTAAACAGCTCAGGTGTGTATGGTGTATTAAAAAGTACTTTGTTACCAAGGAGGTAAGATCTTTTGTAGGTTTGTTTTAAACCCGTGCTGCATGGCATCATTTAATATATTATCGAGATCAAATGTATGATTTTCCTTTTTAATTACGTCTTTTTTGATGCTTTGCATGTCTGCATATATCAGAAAACGCTGAGTATTTCCTGGCTGTGCTTTGTTGCTTTGTGCTGCTTATTTGCATGGGTACATGTTTTGGACAGTGGGTAAAGAATGAGGCAGGTTTGACATATTTTTGTAGGCAAGTTAGTTATGGTGTTGATCCCCAGCAAAAAATCTACGGGAATTTTTCATTGGATTTTGAATTTTTGCAGGAAATACACTCTGAGGCAAACACAAGTTTAGGAAATTTATCCCGTTTGTTCAGAAAGATAATCATCTTAAATAAACACCAATGATTTCTGAAGCCTAAATGCATGATGATGTTTAACGTCTCAGACCAACTCAGTATTGTCATTTAGTCACTTGTGAGCAGTATTCCTTTCTAATGACACTTTAAAGCTTTAAAAATCACAAGTGGTGTAATTACAGACATATTTTATGTCACAGAACAAAACATAATAGACTTAACACAACATAAAAAAACTTGATCTGACTCCCGGTGCATCATATACTGGCCCTCTGTAAGACCTATGTTTTTCACAGAGAGCCTTAAGCATCTAAATAGGAAGTGGTGGGCTTTTGACATCTGCATCAGTATTACATAATAGTAGCAGCTGCTCCAGCCTATGTAGTAGAAAGAGCGACAATGTCCAAACAGGGCCAGAGTAGAGTTATGGGTCAAACACACAACTGGGACTGGAGTTCCAAAACGCTATGAAACTTAAATTGAAACTGAAAACTCTAATTTCTTATCTAGTATTATTTTTCCTCAACCTAACTGTTTGTTGCTAATTGTTGATCAAATTTAACCAAACTGCCGGAATTTCACAACATAAACCAAGTGTTCAGAAATAATTTTGGCGCAGGAGGGCTTTGAGCGTCGCACACAGATGCTAAAAGACATGACCAAAACTGATATATTTGATTAGGTGGGATGAGAATGTGTTGGAAACTTGCTTTAACTTGTGTTAACTACAGACATTTTTTCACTAATCCAGCTGAAACACTGATAAGACCCTTGACTTTGATATGAGAAAATCAGAGGTTAAAGAAAGCTAACCAGTTTTCCCCGTTCTTGTGGCATTCTGTTCTTGCTGTATTATTGAAGTTGTGTTAAGCTGCTTCCTGTTGATCTGCATGGTTTGTGCACTGTGTAGGGAATAATAATCCTATGCTGTTTTTATGGTGTCTTGTGTTCATCAATCTGTAAACTGTGGGTCTCATCCCATTGTTTTAAAACATCTGCACAAAAGAATGCAGTTTGGAAATGAGCAACCTTGGTTAACACTGGCACATTTACCGAAAGGTTTCTAAATGCATTCTCCTTTATGAATAAAAATAATAAACTAAAAAAGGGTGAAAGCCAGGGGAGATAGAGGAGACGTGATGGATAGTTAGACATTCAGTGCAGGTGAGCTGATGCTCCTTGCATTCTGTGGGGACAAGCCAATTAAAAAATGTCTGTTTTCATAATTGCTTTTGTTGCAGTCAAGTGTTGATGCTGACTCACTGTGTAAGAACTGGAAATAAAAAGCTGTCTCAACCTCAAAGTTAGAACCAGACTAAATTTAAGAATTTCAGAAACCTAAGTAACATTGTATAGTTAATTAATGACTGTATTTCAACACTATTGTATAGTATTTAAGAC
Source organism: Ctenochaetus hawaiiensis (assembly GCA_029783645.1). Lineage (NCBI taxonomy): Eukaryota > Metazoa > Chordata > Actinopteri > Acanthuriformes > Acanthuridae > Ctenochaetus > Ctenochaetus hawaiiensis. The sequence goes on along the minus strand of JAPZDY010045747.1, from coordinate 13,495 downwards.
TTATTAACATTAACACATAATACTGTTAAAACAATAGTTATAATCTCATCAAGCCACCTTAAAATGTTAATGTCGGTCAGTGGATCCACCACTGATCAACGGTCTACCATGACATTTTGTACAGACGGTAATGGTTTCCACAGGATCCGCAGTCTTTCTATGGGTCATAGTGATTTTATGCTTTGCAAAAATGCCAAATCAACTAAGCCTCATGTGTGGAAATAAACTACAGATGAACAAACTGAGAGCTTTATAGTTAGCTGGCTTGGTACCCTATGAGTCAATCCCTATGAATCTTTAATAGTTAAAACCAGTACCTTCTCGTTTCCAGCACATCAATACACAAGCTTCATCACGCCCATTGGCATCTCATAAAGATGCAGAAGAAACACTTTAGATTTCAACAAACTCCAACGTAAATGCATCCACATAAATATTAAATGCTCATAACAATAGCTCCATCTGACCTACTACAGCAACAAAGTCCCAGGGAGAAGGAACAAGGGGTGGAAGCTGAGGTAAAGTGGCAGGTCATCCACAGGACAGGAGTTCAAGACAAGTGCAAAACTGGAAATGAAACCTGAAGTGTCAAACCAACGACCTTTTTCTAAGCCTAACCAACCATGTGTAGATATTTTCCTTAACTAACCTTAACCGAACCTAACCTTAATCTAACCCTGTATTTTTTTCTTAAACCCAACCTTTTGTTGCTGTTGCCTAAACTTAACCAAACTGTGACCATTTCACAACATGAAATACGTGTTTAGAAAGGCTTTGCATGTCAGAGACAGATGCTCAAGGTTACCTTGTAAATTTTTGTCAGTTGTCCAAGAGCGTCAGAGAGCAGCACTATTTGATGAGGTGGCCCTTTTTTTTTTTTAGCATGAAATTACTTCTAAAACCCAATTTATCAGGAGCAAGTAACTCTTGAATAAACACCAGCATGATATGAACTATGTAAAATGAAAGCAATAATCATCAGGGAAATATTGTTTGACACGTTATTTGATGTTTTCATTAGACCCATGTCCTATCTGCCAACATGAAGGGGTAGGATTTGTGACCTGTACTGCAGCCAGACACCAGAGGGCGATCTAGAAGTTTTTGCTTTATCTTTAAGGAGCTCTAATGCCATCCACCTTTTTACAGCCAATGGTTATGTTACCCCCAAATGTGTATAACAGACTGTTCATTTTAAATTGTTACTTTCTTAATGTATTTTACTCTCTACACCTCAAAATAATGGTTCTAAGTTATCTGAAGTCAAGTTCTATTTACAATCCAAATCATCTCAGAAGTGGTTCCTTGAGACAAAATAATCAAATCTGTGTTTTCCTTTGGATCTTCTTTGTGGATTTATTTAAACATCCCATGACAGAGAGAAACAGGTAGGCCCGAGGCTCAGTTTAATACCTTTTACGCACGAGTCTACTTGCAACAACATTCCTCCACATCACCTTTCATTTTCTTCCCCCTTGAGTCGCCTCCATATGACTCACGACATTGAACGCCGTGCCAGTCCACTCTGCTGAGGATTCACTTTCACTGTGAAAATAAGTAATGCAGTCTGTAATGAATGTCGTGCTCGGGGGTGTTTGATTGTTGTGGTGGTGGCAGGTGAGAGGGAGGAGAGGGAGATTAAATGCACAAAGTTGAAAGTGAATTTCTCATCCACATCCAGCCAGCTAAATAGAAGCTTTGGGAGAGTCAAGTTAAATGTCAGTATCAGTGAAAGCAGCCCTTGTTCCCTTAGTGGAGTCAACAATAGATTTATCACAACAGTCAGCTCTGTCCCAAGGTTTTGGTAGTTTGTGATCAAGCCAGTGTGTATAGAGTCTTTATGATAACTTGAATGAACAATTACCAGTCAAAGTATTCACAAAATCCATTTTAAAGTTCTGTCTGTTGCATAATATGGAATCAAAGTAGAACAAAGTTGAGGCAAGTAGGCCAAACTAGACACATTGTTTGAAAAACTTAATGCATCACAGATTACTAGGATGTATGAGTTATAGCAAGTATTTAAACTTAACAGGATGAAAAAGCACAGAAAATGTTCTCAAAGTAAAGATGGTGGGCATTTTAAAGTCTCTGAGCCTAAACTCAGGGGTGGGAAAAAGTTATATTTTTGCAAGTCACTAGTTAGTCAGAAGTCTTTACTTTCTAGTCTCAAGTTAAGTTCCAGGTAAAGACAGACAAGTCCCCAGTCAAGTCCAAAGTTCTAAACTTTAAATTTCAAGTGCTAAACCAGTCATTAGCACTCTTCTTGTCTATTAAATTTACAAAAATCAAGTAAGTAGGAGTAGTAAGTAGGATGCTGCTGCAAAACACGGGGGTTTTAAATCACCCTTTAGGGGTAACATTACTTATGTTTATCTTAGCTTGCCCTCAAATCCCAACCTGAAGCTAAGTGAACTTCAGCATCGTAGTTTACAGTCATAGTCATAGTTTTTATTGATTTGATTAACTTTAGGGAGCGTGCAGAGCTACCTGGGTTGTTAAGTTGATGTTAGCTAAACATTAGCTTGCAACTAATATTAATCCTTTCTTAATGTTCTTTGTGCAACTTAAATTTTTTGTGGAGCACCTCATAGTTTTTAAACCCAAATGCAATAATCTTTGGTTGCATGCCTATCCAGCTAGCTGCGTATTCAACGGCTCTGGTGTTCTGTAATGTAACCCACTCCTTAAAGGTTTGTTCCGTAATTTGTTGCCTGATGCTTCTAACAAAGTGGGTTCTAGGGGGATAAGTGTAGAAATAAATTGCTGTGAATGAATAGTGGTAATGTTAGTTGATTCAAGAAATGAAGAGAAATATATTGTTTTGTGCCACACTTTTCAAACAACATACTTTTAAATTTCAAGTAATTTTAGTCAAAAGGCTCAAGTCAAGGTGAAGTCATGAGTCATTGATATTCAATTCCAAGTGAAGCAGTAAGTCTTTTGTGATATTGTTATGTAAGTCTAAAGTCATCAACTTTGAGTCTGACTCGAATCCAAGACGTGATCAAATCAAATCAGGATTTATCTATTTAGAGTGATTTTTTTCTATTCACGGCATTTGTGACAACCTGAACTAGTGAACATTTTGAGCACTACAGATAAGGACGGATGCAGTGACATATTGGCTTTGAGATATAACTCGTGACAGAACCAAGAGTAAGATCAGTATATCAGATTTATTTCCATTTCATAGCTTCCACCTGCACAGACGAAACCAAGTGTGGCATCTGCTCAGGTTTCCACACTTCTGTAATGAACCAAGTTTTCTTTACACGGGTGAAGCACAGCACGTGCTCTGTCAGTATTGTTATGCTAATGTGAAAGAAAGCAGAGACGGAACTGCAACACAGCCTGTTAGATCTGACAAAGACACACCTCGTGGGGGAATGTGTTCTTCAGAGGTCCAGGAGAAACTTCAGGGTGCAGTGCACAGCATGTGGACTCTCATCCTTTGATCATACATGTTCATACATCCGCCAAGATTCTCTCTATCTCACAGTGAGGTTGCTTTCATCCCCAAATCCTTTACCTCAGACAAGCTTTAGCCCCAACATCCTTATCTGTCCTGCTTTACCTTGTCACCAAAGTCAGAGGATGTTTATTCTTGCCACCAGTCTGCCTTCCTGTGTAACTAAGAGCAGGATTAGTAGTGATGAACGGTCTTTCTAAGAGATAAAAGGGTATTAGCAGTGAATATGGTGCATGTAAGCCTCTGTCAATCTATGACAAGTATATAAAGATCAGAATAAAAATGAATGTTGATCCTGGAGTGAACAGATTGCTCTTTCAAAATATTGCAGGCTGTCTCCATCTAGTGGTCTGATTCTGCTATTGTTGGAGTGGACATGTATTCAAATTACTTTGGACTATCATTGAATTTATTTTTTTTAAAGGTTACTAACACACGTCTAATATGTTGTGTTACACACAAACTTCTCTGACCTTTAAATATTCTAAAAACTCTTCCAAAATGAACAGAAATAAAAGATTGCTTTTTTTAGCGTAATCACGTAAAGTGAAATTATGAGCAGAGCACCTTGTTGATGAATCAGTATGACCAAGCCTTAAAAAAGCATGTATTAAACTCATCGTTTAACACGTCAAAGATTTGCATAGACCCCCAAATGACAGATTTAGTCATGATTTAGTCATTTTTTGAAGTTCTGTTTTTTTTTTACTTTAGCTGGCTGACTGGCTTCCTTTTTTCCTGTTTTGAATTTGACTACCCATCTGCAGTGAGTCTATTCTGGGTGTTCAGGTTTCTAAGGGTGCTTGTTTGGTAAAAGGTGTTATCAGGGCAACACGAACAGATTTTGTACTTTCATTATCTCTTTTCTACGAATCATTTGTATGTTCTCAAAACAATATCATATGCAGGCGGAGGCAATTTATTGGGGGTTTTTTTTAAATCTACATATATGCATATTAATAGCTTTTCCTGCATCATCTCTGATACCAGTTATCATATTTTATTTCTTATTTCATTTTTTATTTCTAAGCCATTTTTTCTGATCACTTATTTTTCTCTCTTTTTTAATGCATATGAAGACATGTCTTACACAGTGAGAATATCTGCAGTTCTGCTCTGCGTGTCTCTCTGTGGGCATTCTTGATATGAATTTACTCCTGCCCAGTGTTTCTCAAACCAAAGGTTGCGCCCCCAAATGGGTCACTGAACCATTTTTACTGGGTCGCCATTTAGCTTTGGAGATACCAAACTTCTCTGGAACCTGTGTTCCAGTCACATTTGACATGTACATTTTTATCAAATATTTTTTATTCTTGCAATCTCGTATTTTTGGCTATAATTAGAAAACTTCAACACAGGTTACAGTAAATGTAAAACAGTGAAGAAATTTGTGGTTTTTACAGTGACTCAACATGGAGCCAAGTCATCATTTTTCTCTGCACTTCATCAATTTAACTTCTTGATTTTCCTCTGGATTTTTTGCGTTTCACGAAAGGTTGCATTCAGAAGATTTACATACAGATGTACCCAAAGTGGAAGTAAATGTGTAAGTTATTTTACTAAAACTTGCTCATGTGTAGTCCTGCCATTCAAAAGATAAATTGTTTATTTGTATTTGTTTTTATTTGCTCATTGAAGAGTCTAAGTTGATTTTTTTTTTTTAATAACTATTTCACGCTTGAACATTTCGTTTTATTGTTCAAGACTCTTATGAACCTTCCCTGACCAATCAGAAGGTCTGCTACTGGACTGGTCTACTGCAGAGACTCAGGGTTGGTTCTAAGAGCTCTGTAATTAAACATGTTAATGTGTGGGAAGCCAGTGAGGGATCACATCCTTGTGAATGCATCAGTCACGTCTGCTGGTTGATCTATAAGAGGGGTCCCTACTTTTTATATACTGTGCGTGCATGTGTGTGGAGGCAGTTATTGTTATTGACTCACACACGCACCATGCACCTTCCTCTTCTGTTCCCTGCACCCACATCTGCCCTTTTTGTTTAACCTTTGTGTTTGCAGCAGCCTCCAGCTACTTGCTAGGAATGCCAGAAAGCAGAACCAAATGAATCTATTGAAAAACAAAAGTAACACCTATGACTTATCACCACAGAGTTTCTGTTATCCTTGAACAGGTGTACAGCAAAGCCCTCCTGAAAGTCATACAGTGACAAAGTCAGTACAGAGTTTAGAACCTAAAGCTTGTTATTAAAGTGCTTATTAGCTTTGATCTCCATGTGATCATTTGGGATCTATCATTATTTTCTATCTTATTGAGTGAAGCCTTTACTCTGATTTCCTGTCTTTACACATGCCATTTTTTTTTTACATAAATTCATAGATAAAAGTCAATGCTGGTATTGCTTAGTTGAGGAAATAAGTACTGTGTGAGACTTTCTCATATAGTAAAGCTTGGACAAAAATAAATTTCTCTGTTTCATATGTTAAATATCGTCAGGTGTTCATGCTTTAAAAAAAAACAATTCATTTTTTTCACTCTCAGGCTAAAAACATACTTGCACATGACCAAAAAGATCCTGCTTCCTATGAGAGCTGAAGTAGAGCTGAAACACTGAAAACTTATCTTGTGCTCAGTGGACAGTAAAACACATGGTGTGGGATTGCCCAACAGTTTCACACTGACGTTGAGAAAGTGGGCTTAGTCCAGTTACACATATTAATACCAGTCAACAGTGATTAACTGAGGTCCCGCCATTAACTCTAACATGACTTTTTGGAAGACTGAAACCAACACTAATGGGTTTATTTTATTCAAATTCTTACTAATTTGCTAACTTTCAGTGCCATTAAGAGTCTCACTGTGAGCCAGCATACACAATGACATGACCCTGGAGTGGGTAAACCTAAATGGAATGCGGCCATTGTTAAAGTACTTTGCTTTTTCTTCTAAGATGTATGAAACTCCTGTGGCAAAAGGTTCTGTTTCCTGTAAAAAACCTGCATTTGTGGACAAAAGGACAATAAAAACTGTGACTCAGATGATGATTTATATTCTATATATATTTGGCATGAAAACTCTTTTAATATGTAAGCAGATTTACATCGCAGCACGGAAACAACCTCAAACATAAAACTAAATCCACACAGGAACAGCCTTTACACAAAAACCTTAATTTGATCTTTTATGCTTCGTAACATCTTCACTCTTATTCAAGATTATATTATTTTGTAGTTTTTAGGAATCATTTCGTTTTCAAATTCACAATCATATACTCTGTTTGTAATTTTCAAAACATCCTAATTACTTTGTATTTATGGTGATTAAATGTTCTAAAATGATAAAAAATACAAGTGTGTGTGTGTTAGGGTGGGGGGACCCTCCTCATACACAGGGGGGAAGTCCCAAAGTCAAGCAGTGAGTTAATACTCAAATAAGCCTCCATGTTGAAATGCAGGCCTGTCTCACTCTCATGTTCAAACCAAGGATTCTCCCAACGCATCTTCATCTCGCCAGGTGAGTAAACGCTCTAAACATCGTTTTCAACCCGTAACAGGTCACATCAGCCAACAAAATGTTGGGTTTTTAGTAATTATCCTCACAACTGGTGGTCTATTTGGTTGTCGACCCTTAACTTTAGCCAGCGTTACCGCAGTTTCTAACTAGTATGGTCTTGTGATGACTTTGAGGCTCTTTGAATACCAGAAACAACTTCAGTCTGCTGTGAGCGCCGTTCTGTTTCAAGTTCCATTTACACACACAAACTCACTAAAAGAAACACAGCAGGTGAGACCAAACATTAGAGGTTTTTCAAGTCTCTCAAAATGGGAAAAAAAACTGTGGAGAGTGGAAAAAGTGTGAAAAAAACTGTGGAAAAAGTCGATTCGGGTACAAAACAGTAGTAAAATGCATTAAGAAGAAGGCAGGTAACTCTAACTTCTGGTTTTTGTTTGTATTGAAATAGAGGTTCGTTTTGGTTAATATCAAGCATAAAGTACTGGTTTATTCTAATTAAAATCTGTATTAACCTGACATGAAATCTAAAAGTGGGTGTTAGTAGCACAGTGAGTGTGAATTTCCTGGGTATGACGGTATACTTGAGAATAAATCAGGGTGTCAAAGCAGTGGAAGGCAGAGGAAGTTTAGATCTGTGTGTCTTTCACACTCAGCTGACTCAGTGTTCAGTGGAGCAGAGAGGACTTTGTTTGAGGACAAAGACTTAATTTTTTTAAAAGGATGGACATTTACATGTTGCAGCAACAGCAAGGCTGACATGTTGCTGATGAATCCTTGATTTTGCGGACTTTGTGCATTTTTTGCAAGGTATGTTCTAAAAGATTAATTTGAAAACACAGGAAATGGGCCCTCATGCCTTTTAGGGCAATTTCAAAAATAACTTTAACAGTATTAAAGCCTCAGCTCATCCAGTACACTAGTACTGAGTACGTATACTAGCATAGTGCAAAGTGGAATACACTAGTGTAGAATAATATTTTTGTAATATAGTGTGGTATCATTATACTTTGTTATTATAACAATGTTTATATTACTTATAGTGTAATATATGATCAAGGAGTTGTATATTAAGGTATAATGTAGTAGCATAATATAGTATAGTTTGGTACAGTATACTTTAATACAGTGGAGTTTACTGTAATTTAATTTGTATATAAAAATATGAGCATAGAAATACATATTACAGTCTATAGTAACAATACCATGCAGTCCTAGTTGTATGATTTATATAGTTACGTATACTATTATAGTACAGTATAGTTCAGTGTTGTATGATCCTATATAGTTTGGCACACTAGTATAGTATAGCTCAGTGCAGTATGCTATGATAATACATACCTGTTTAATGTGAAATGTATGTATCGCATGCTATATTGTATATAGTCTAGGTCTTATTCAATTAGAGATAGACTATGCTGGCACACACAGAAAATTCAGGTCTAATTCTGACATAGTGATGACACCTGCTGTCTGTAAGGGGCCTTTAAAACATCACTGCCTATGAACCCACCACCAAAATTATGTACCTACAGAGAAGTCTGCTAATCCACCTGACAAATGAGCATTTAGCCTCCCCAGTTTGGATGTCAGATGGATCCTGACACCCTGCCAACAGCTGATCCAAACTGTTTTAAAACCACAATTATCATAATCCTCAAACACTGAAAGGGCCCCACCTCCTCTTACTATCACTGAGAGCTTAGAGAGACTTGTCATGAATTTTGATTTCCCGCATTAATGGAATGGTATCAATTTGCAACCTGTTCAGACAGATCTACTAAAGATATAACTTCCATAACCCCAGCCATACCCTCTGCACCCCGCACCACTGAAAGACTGTCTGCTGATCTGGGTTCTGCATTGAACACCATCATTCCCCTGGCCTGGGCCCAGACCAGAGACTCCACCCACTCCCCTAAGCAGACTTGAATATCTTGCTTTGGCGCTGCTGTATGAAACTGTGATTTCTTCTTTTGAAAAAGTAATTATCAAATGAGAGCTAGGGGTGGGGAGCCACAGGTGGGACTCACGCAATAGTGACGCTCTGCGACAGAACTGAAGATAAGTAACCACAATAATAATCGCAAGTGCTACAGGTAAGATAGACGCTGCTATTGTGACCCTCCTTGACTAACAAGTTTTTTTTTTACATAAATGGCAAGTATTCTTTCTATCGCTTGACATTGTGTTGTTCATTTCAGTCAGTCACTCTGCTCAGAAAAACTCCGGTCCCACACACATCAGTGTCAACCCTAAAAATGACATCAGATTTAGGCGGGCGAGTTAATCTTAAGTGACTGGTTAGTTAAAATTCTAAATCCCCTCCCTCTAGACTCAAAGTGGAGGCAATGCCAGACCAAAATAATCAAGTCCACATTAGAGGAGTGGGCGGAGTCTCCAGCATGGCTGACATTTCCCAGAGGTTAGCTGAAAGGCACACTCTGCTGGGTGGGGAACACCCCCTCCTGAATCCTGGATCCTCAGAATGGCTCAGACCCGCTGTAAAACCTGTAGCAATGTCACCACCGGACAATGATCTGTCACTTAACATTAAAAAGACAACTGAAAAGGGGTAAATTTTTATTTCCGAAAAACACAAATCTGCCAACACCCCACTTCTCATTTCTGTGGTAGAGATGGTTCACTGTCATACCGGAGGTAATCTTAGTTTGTCCCTGAACACTTTCATACTCAGAAAAGCACAGCATAATTCTCCAAGGGCATTATGGAAAGTGTGATGACAAGCTGTGTAACTGCTCAGTATGGAAACTATAGCACCTCTGATTATAAGACCCCACAGTGGGTGGTGAGAAGAGCAAAAAAGGTCATCGGCTACCATTAGTTAGTTACAATTTTACTTGTTAGAACTTTTTTTTTTATGAAACAGTCTTCATCTTTTACCCTCTGTGCCCTCAGTCTCAACGCAGACTGGGCTAGCCAACTGCCGGCAAGCTTCAGTTGCTAGATGTATTTGGCTTCAGCTACCATAAAAACTGACTCCAAAGGGCTTCGTAACAGATCATGCCTTTTGTTTTACATCCTAGGAATTAGAGTACTGTAGACAGTTAATATGTAGCGTCTGTGGCATAAACACGTGTTTTGTAGCAATCTGATAAAGAATGTGTCACCTTCAGCTGACACAATGATTTCAGTCTTGCAACACTTCGGCTATGATGATACAAAAAATATGATGATTCATAAATCTTTGGAATCTTATTAAATCTCACTGAAGAGTTAACTCTTCATTTTCTATTATATAGAATATGAAAGAGAAAAAGAGGGAGGAACTTTGTTGGAGGACCCTTGACAGTATCACACTGTGATTAATTCACAAGGCCGGTTGCTGCTGCTAACACTGGGTCTTTACTTTAATGCTGAGTGAAAAGTCTAAACTCACAAATGATACCAGTTAGTAAACTTGCTGGTTAGGTAGCACATGTGTCCTTGTCGAGCTAAATAAAAGGACAGGTTCTTGAACAGCAGTTTTGCATAAACTTTGTTCATTTACTGCAGCAACATGTAGCTGGTTGATTTTGACTGACTTTGGTAGTGTTGTTGCTCCAGCGAATAAGCTAGCTGGCTACATTTTTGGACAGATGGTGATTCAGGACAGATGGGTGGGTGAGAACTATACTGCCAGAAAAAGAGACTTTCTAAAAAATAGTGTCATCAGAAAAAAAAGCATCATGAAATGAAAATAGACCTTTACTAAAAGACTTATCTGTTTAATTAAATAAAAAACAATTTATAATAATGAGGTTAGTTTAAATAACACACTTTTAATACGCCTTCAATGGGTCCTACTTTTTATTTACTTATTTATTTTGAACATTTTGGGGCTCCAATGTCAACTTAAACAGCATCACCCTGTTGGTTTTATTCTCTGGAGTAAGTTACTATGTCAATACACACAGGCTATATGTGCATAAAATCGATCTTATCTTTCACTCGTTAATTCTGTAGTTACTCACATTCTACTCTTTTATTTCCTCGACACTTATCTTCCTCTGTATCTCTGTGTTGATGTGTGTGTGTGTGTCAGTGTGAGGGTTAACAGGGCTGATGGATAAACTCTGCCCTGGAGATAAGTACTGGGATACCTTAATCAAAGCATGCGTGCCCTGTGACATGCTATGCCAGCATGTAAAAGGTGAAGGCAAATGCAGTGGTTACTGTGGTGAGTACTCACAAAGACCTGCAATAAGTAGTTGATCTTAATCTATTGGTGCCAGCATGCAGTCTTGTTCTGATGTGTTTCTCCACCATATTATATGGTATCTAATTATTCTAAATAGTAAATACTGCATGACAATGCTCTGACAGTTTCTAATTGCCCTGATTGTTCTAAAGGCAAGCACAGTAGTTGAAATGTGGTAAATCTATTAGGCCTTTGTGTGTGATAAATAATTACAGCAAAGTGTACAAATCAAATTTCCTTACTGAGGCATTGATAATTTCTAAAAACGATGAATATAATGCAGTTCATATGTCTAAAACTTCTCCTGATTGCTTTCATGTTTGCTCCTGTGTTAGCCTCTGCAAAGTGTAAGAAACAGACTGGTCACTACTACGATCCGCTGCTGAAGAGATGTGTACTGTGCACTAGGATTTGCGGTGGACATCCAGAAGAATGCTCCCAATACTGCCCGAGTGAGTACTGATCACACTCACTTAGAAAAGAGCTTCAAGTATTCAGTGACTTTCTAACCCTTCTAGGTCCAAGTCTTTCCACGCTTCTTAAAGGCATAAATGTTTTGTTGAGTTGGACCTTAGTGAACCAAGTTTCAGAGTACAGCTTTAGCTAACTAGAAAAGCTTTGGGGATTACTTCTCAATTGACTTTTAAGGAAGGATAACAGCTAGCTAACATGCTCTCCTAAACACTCACACTTTAGCTAATGGCCACAGCTCCTGTAATATGCTAAACTGTATTTGATTTGCATATGTAAATGATGCTAATTCTGTGCAGAGATGGATGCTTGGGGTTGCACTTTGGCGTGGAATGCAGGTAGTTCGGAGGCCGGCTGTAAGGGTTAGGGCACTGCACAACAGCTATAAGGATACTAGTGTTCATTTGCCTGGGGAACACGGTTGCACAGCAATCTTATCTCTTTCTTACTTCATGTCCTGTCAACTACTTACCATAAGCTGGCTAGTAAAAGAACAAAATGCTTGTGAAAATTGTTCTGATTGGACCAGTATACAGGGTTTGACTGGTCCTAACATAAGAACAGTTGAGACTTAAACACCATTCCTGCATGAGAGTCCCTCAATCAGCAGGGCTGTTATCTACCTCCACCTCCTTCCAGTGTGGTTAATAAATTTAACGAACTATTCAACCATACAAACTTGGTGCAAACAAGGAAGCTGATTATCACAAAAACCATAAAATTCATGTGCATATCCACAAGTGAAATTTGCTGCTTTTAAACATAATGCTTTCAGAGTGTGTTGGGCTTTGGCCGTGGTTCAAGGACATTATTTCCAATAGAAAATCCCCTGGCCTCCAGAACTAGTCAGTCAAAAGCACCTTTAAAGTCTTTCCTCCTATCAGTCAGATGATTTCAGAGATATTCTTTTCATCTATCCTTCTAGCTTCAGCGCCACCTGTGACCTCACCCGTGCTGCACTCCAATGTGCCATCAGTCCTGGAGGACTCCTCTGTTCAGCTGTACTCCAAAGTGCCGTCAGTCCTGGAGGACCCCTCTGTTCTGCTGTACTCCCTGTTGGCTCTGAGCGAAGTGCTGCTGTTTTTCAGCTTGTCTCTAGCCTTGATTGTCTTTATAAAGGGAGCTAGGGCCAAATCCTCCCACCCAGGACCCAAGGAGGATAACCACAGCAAGGACTGTGTGGTCCAGATGGGTCAGGAGGTTGGCCAGCCAGACTACCAACCGGTCCAGATCTCCAAAGGTAAGTGTGGTATGGATAGAAATCAGAAGCCCCATTAAGTGCAACTCATGAATGTTTTAGCTGTAATAATCGACTATCTATATTTTGTAGTATTATCATTTACAGCAATTCTCCTTCAGACAGTATACAGTTTTACTTTATGTTAATAACTGAAAAAAAGTTATCATCTTGTTTTTAAGAACGTAAGCGTTTTGTTAATGCAGTTGAAAAATATCTTGATATCTGTTGTATTTTTTATGCTCCAATATGTGTCTGTCTTTCTAAAGGTTGCATGACAAATACAAGCTGTCCCACTGACCATGATCCAGCAGATGACCCCAGCCCTACTGAGACCTGTGTTTGCGTCCACTGCTTCCCTGATCTGAAAACACTAGGTCAGGGCAATGACAGGCCACTCAGAGCTTCTTTGCCATTTTACCCTCAGGCCATGCTCCATAGAGCCCAGATCCAAAAGAACGGGTCTCTCTGGACTGAGGAGAACGTATGTACCTCTGGATGGGAGGTGCAGGAGGAGGCTGCAGTGGGTTGAGGCTTATCAGAATCAGAATCAGAATCAGAATCAGAAACAGAATCAGAAACAGCTTTATTGGCCAAGTACGTTCACAAACATACAAGGAATTTGGTTTCGGCAGGTGGTGTCTCT
>JAPZDY010045482.1:0-16133 GCA_029783645.1 Ctenochaetus hawaiiensis | reverse complement strand
TTTCAGTGTTTATTTAACTTTTGATGTCATTTATTGAATTCTATTTATATTTATATTTATTTGTCTTCTTTATGAAAAACCAAAAGTTTTATTATATTGCCCTGATGTTTATGTGAAGGATAAGGCAACTTAAGGTATGTTCAAGTGTCTGTTTGTTGAACTTCCAGGATCCAACTAGAAATCAACAGTGGTCTAAAATGGTAGAGAAATACATTTAAAATCCAAAACTGTATCAACTTATTAGAAAAAAAAAAAAAAGCCTCATTAGAAAAAAATCTCCAAAAGTGTGAAGTTAAAAAGATTCTAACAAAGAGGTACTTGAAGAGTTTAGAGATTGAAGAGCATTAGAGCATAAGATTAGTCTGACTAAAATCTTCACATCATTTTATGTTATGATGTTGTTAAACTTATTGAACATACTCCCACTTTTCATGCATGAAACATACATTTTTTAAAGGCACTTACTAATCAAAAATTAATCAAACAAACACTGTATATGTATTCAGATACAACTTCGAAGATTTTACATCCAATATCAAATGCACTTTAGATCAAACTGGTATCACTCCATGGGATTAAATGCAGTGCTGAAACGGATACAACAAGGTTCAACATCTCTGATATCCAATACTGTAGACTGATAGGGGAAAGTGCAAGAACCTTGATCAGAGTAGAGCGGCATGTACAAGCTAGAATGACTTGAAACTAAATGAGTCTGTCTGCTGCAGCTGCGTTACTCAATCATTGGCAGATTGGCAGATTTTAACAACTTATGCTGCATTATAGAAGGTCTGGTCCGTACAGATTTGGCTGTGAGATACAGATCTTTAAAACTCATCTTAGAAATGCAGTTTTTTTTCTGCAGTATCCAGTCAGAATACATTCAGTTCAGCACCTTAGGCAAACAGAGACATGAGACTGCGGTGCAACACAATCCGCCTGACTGCTTCACACACCTCTGACATTCAACCCTTTACAAAGACGAGCTAAACCTCTCATATCGCTTTGAAAATCAGCGGCTGCAGTCAGTGTCATGTATATGGCATCGCTGCTTGAAGATCCCAGGAACAAAGCAGCTGATAGATCACACTGTCAAATACAACTGTCTACTACCCCTCTGACATCCTGTAGGAGAGTGAGTGTCTGACTCTGTGCTGCAGTAGGGATCAATGCCAACCTGTTAAATACTGTATATTGCTGATGTGCTTATCACAGTAATATCCACAGGCACCTTGAATGATCTGTGGATGGGGAGGGGGGTGCCGTTGTGAAAGATATTACATCATTTATGAGGAAAAAATTAAATACATTATCTAAAATGGGTCTACATGAACAACAGCATTTCTTTTTGTTTTGTTGTTTAAATGTCCTCCATTATTCTCTGCAATGACATTACTGAGTGGGTGGAAACATACACAAATACTAAAAGCAGCCGCATTAAATGCAGATTGCCACAGACAGTCATACATCAATAAGAAATCATCCACAAAGCTGACACTGCTTAACATAATTTAAAAAGCAATAAAGCCTGGAGGGACCAATAGAGTTTAAGTGTCCATGACCACGTAAGTGTGGATCTCTATATCAGAGAAAATAATACATTTGGCAGGTGGAGGGCAGATGTTTGGTAATTCATACAGATTTGGAAGACATCAGCATTGCTGCATAACTGTTGTGCAGTCAAACATAGAGCTCAAACTAAGAACTATCATACAAAGACTCATTTCAGGTTTGTGAAACCAGTTTCAGCTAATCTACCGTTAGACATTCAGTTGAGTTAACGCACCGAGATAAATACTGGCAGAGCAGAGAAGAAAAACAAAGAAGAAGAGGTTGTATAGTTCACAAACATGAATGGAAAGAGGTACCCAAAACAACAACAACAACAAAGTTTCTCGAATGGTTTGCAAGGAGGGAAATGCATTAAATAACACCGAATTTGAACATAGACTTGTGACCATGACCTATTCAAATAAATGGTATTTGTTTGATTTGTAGCTTCTAATTTGTCCCTGATTTGTTTGAACCTTTGTAGCCATTACTACCCCCCTTACACACCCACATACACACACATGTATGTGTATGTGTGTTTGTGTGTGTACATACACACACAAACACACAAAATTTAAGAACAAAACAAAACAAACAAAAAACCCTGGTGTACATTACACTGACACACTGGGCTACCTTGAATATGTTTCTTTAATTAAAAAAAAAGGATTATAGTAACATTATTCTATCATAACCTTTTTAAAAACTCTACTCCTTTAAGATTCTAACTATTACAGTGAGTAGACAAGATGAATGAGAGACTGTAAATCAATAATCCAATCAAGTACGATCACAGTAACATTAATATTTAAGCAGGCTCAGTAATTACATGGAAAGGAGTTAATTACATTTTAATGACATGTAACCAGCTCCCTGCAGTATGCCTTGCATCCAGAGCAGCTATGTCATTCTCTGCCTGGCTAACTGTGACGACACCACTGTCTGCTTTGGAACATGAGAAGAGCTTGACACAGTGTGTTTCCTTCACTAAATTGCAGGAGCAGACGTGTGTTTAGCTAATATTACGTTCACCGGTGAGTGTCTGTTGAAGATGCATACACCGTGCAGTATTTATGCCATCATTTCTCTTTCACACACTTAATCTTCCACGGACATGCCACATTGCTCAATGAGAGAATTTCTGTCTGAAAGGTAAGTGGCTGATCATATCACGCAAGTGTGCCGCATTTATTTCATACATGAGATGGCAGAGATTTAAAAAGGTCACCCAGGTCCTTCCACCAAATAGAGGCCTGTTTAAGGGCGGTCAGGTTAATCTAGTCTCACTAGAGCATCAATAGAGGGTCACTTCATTTGCAATCAATCACTGCAATTCACAGATCACCAGGTTACATGTTAACATGGTCACTGACATGAAAGGGTGAAAAGTCAAGGCTCTGTTAACAGTTGTGTACTTTTCTTGGATGGAAAGTCCAGCTGTGTCTAAAGGTGTTCAAAAATTCCCTTTTAATAAGAAGATTAAAATATATTTATATATAATAAGATGTAAAAAGGTCTCAAAGACGACTGCTGCCCTTCAACCTCAAAGAGCCCCTAAATCCCCAACCATCAGCTGAAAAAACTGTCAGGTGGTAAAGGCAGTTTTCATTTTTTGTAATCTTAAAGCTCTGGTTAAAAAACGTGCCCAGTGTCAAGATTTTATTTTAGCTTTATTATATTAGTTTGCATTGTACTGACATAGTACACATTCCCAAAAGTGTTTCTGATTTAGTGGCATCTAGTGGTGAGGTTGCAAAATACATCCAACTGAATATCTCGCCACTAACTCCCCCCTTCTGAAGGTGTAGGAAAATCTAAAATAGCAAAAAAGCTCACAAAAGAACAAGAAAACAAACAAACAAACAAACAAACAAAAAAAAAAACCCACAAGACTTTCTTTAATGACAGTGGTTTGTCCATTTTGGGCCACTGTAGAAACATGGCAGTGCAACACGGTGACCTCCGTAGAAGAGGAGCTGCTAACTCAGAAAGCTTATTCTGAGGAGATGAAAACACAGCAGTTCTTATTTTAATGTGATAAGAGACTAATGAGAACTTAATTAACTTAACTTAATCATGCATATTATTTCCACTCCTGCTAAGAGAACCTGTACACCTTTAAACAAATCTATGGAATCAAGCAAATTGCATTGATTTGTTTTTTGAGATTTTGGGATCTTGTGTTTTAAAGGAGCTCAACAGGGGCCAACTGCTCATTTGATCCCAGGGCCACTAAGGAGGTGAATTTGGCCCCACATCACAGGCTGGATTCAAGACAGGCATTAACTTTTTTAAAGTGCAGAAACAGAATTCAAATGTTACCTAACAAAATGTGCACTAAAGCAAGACTATTAAACCAAAAAAAAGATAAATGTGGCACCTTGATAATACCGGAGAGCGAGAGGTAACGAAACTAAATGAAACAATTGCTCTCAGACAGAAACACTATCCACACTGGCTTAAATTAAACACAAACCCCTGAACAAGAAATGACAGCTCAGGATGACGTGAACATAATTGAAATGAGTTAAGGGGAACGGCCAAATTGACTGATAGCAGACACACATCATGGAGCACACACACATACACATACACACACATAGCAACTTGGCGAATAGAGTGCAGCAATCTGCAACAAAATGATTAAAACTGTATGTTTGAAAAGCCCGTGTCACACACAACATGCACAAAAGTCATAAAATGCCATTGCAAGAACACACACACACACACACACACACACACACACACACAAACACGCATACACATAGCCGCACATACAGGAGAGGCACTGGAAATGCCTATTATAAATCAACTCAAAGCGACAGCCCTTATGCTTCAAAGTCATCTCAGAATCGCTTATCCACACATTGAGCCACCACACTATAGGAATACCAATTTAGAGTCCTCTATCATATCATTTAGAGAGAGAGGCCAGGAAAAGTGGAGACAGATCGAGTGAAGGGTCGAGAGAGGTAGACAGAAAGTGAAAGAGAGGGAGAGCGATGATCACAAAATACCTATTTATGCATTTCAATCTTATCTAAAAAGGGGAAAAAAGAGAACACTTCTGCAGAGTTATTGACATCCACACATACAGTATACAGATATGCGAGTGCACTCTGTCACTCACTCACTCATTCACTCACTCACCCATGCTCACACACACTCACTCGCACACACACAAGAGTCCCAGGGCTGCAAGATAAGAGAGGAGAGTGTTCTGGGGAGAAAGCTTCCTCATTGGTGTGCAAGACTGCACATGTTCCAAACCTCCCTTATATCCCCCGTGTGTGTGTGTGTGTGTGTGTGTGTGTGTGTGTGTGCGTGTGTGTGGAAGTATATGTGTGTGTGAGTGTGTGAGCACTCCCTCTCTCTCCTTCACTGCCACTAAAAAGACACAGAGGACCTATTGTGCCCAAGGAAGGAAAATCACTCCATTTTCAGAAAAGGAGAGGAATGAACAGCTCTCTCTCTCTCTCTCTCTCTCTCTCTCTTCTTCCGTTCATCTCTCCCGACCTCTCTCCTTCCCTCTCTCTCCTTCCCTCTCACACTCTCTTTCTTCTCCCCTCCCATTCACACAGCAGCTGAAATGGCGAAGCTTGTTAAAAAGGAAGCCCACATGACAAGCATTCACAGCTTTGCTTACCGCAGCATCTCCCCTGCTCACCGTGCGCCTTTGCACCAGAAACCATGGATGAAAGCAACTCAATACGGCATCTAAAAAAAGTTACACCACTAAGGGGTAAACCCATAAAGTGAAAACAGGAAAAAAATTGAATATGTAGAGAAAATACAAGGATTTGAGGTAAATGAGGTGTTTCATACAGAAGAAAACAGCAAAACAACATTAAAGGAGCGCATTCTTTTCAGGTGTTCAGAGCTGCAGCTCGCTCGCTTGCTAGCTCCGGAATACAATTTTGCAGCAAACAATATTATCCAGAACTCTGCTTACTGAGTGAAACTGAGGTTCCTGTCTGGTAATACTAGCTTATTGAAACAATCTATCATGAAAGAATTGTGAACCGGTGGGGATTCACTGATGTCAGTGTCCCAGTTCTTCCATGATGGATGAATGTATATAAATATGAATGTACCTGTGCGAAGTTTCAGACTGCAGATGTGATAATGGAGAAAAGCTTTTTTTTTTTATGAATGATTTCAGGATAAAGGATAAGTCCTGATCATATAAAATCTGGTCTCTTATTTTAGCTGTTTTGTCATTTATCATTAAAACACTGCTGTGATATGGAAATGTGGCACATAGTTCAAATTCCAACCAGATGTTGACGGGTTTACACAATCTTATTTGAAGAGAAAGTCATAAAAATTTTACTGTAACTATCTGTCTTTGACATGAGTACAAGATAAGACACCGACCTCTTTTTTTTAAACCCACCATACTTGCTGCAGTTGTATGAATTCAAACTCTTTGTTTGATACAACACCACATTTTAACAGGTTTGGAGTATTTATTATGTTCTAGTGGATGAAAATAATAAATGCCTTTAAAAGAAGTACAATGCACCATTGCACCGAGGCAGTAAAGGAGCTGCTCACAGTTGGGAAAAACGTAGAAGTTGTGTGATTGACGTTGGTTGGTGCAACACTTTGTTACTTTCTGTTCCGTATACAGCAGTAAAATACTTTGATTTCCTTATATACTGTTTGTGAAAACAGTTTACTGAGAAGATTTCTAAAAAGAACATGCTGTTATGGAGAGTTATAAGCAGAGTGAGATCACTTTCAGTTTTACTTTCAAGTACACCCTCAATAAATTGTTGGCTTGTCTACAACTAAAGCAGCAATAAGACAGGGTTACTAGACAGAGTTTGCCAAAATAAAACAGCAGGGCAGCAAATTCACCAAAAAATGACCCAATATAACCTCATGGCAAACCCACACACTTCCAAATTTATCTTGGTTTATAAGACCACTTAAAGGCCTTCCCAGAGCTTTAAACTGCATGTCACGGTCACATCAAACAGTCAGACAGAAGACTGCGTGACATAGTCCAAGCTCCAGAAACAGTCAGCAACCAGACATGAAGTTGAGGCACTGATCAACACACAAATCAAAGCCAGCAAATATGACCAACTTACAGTATAAATGCAAGTACTCCCCCACTACCCCCAAGCTTAGGCAGACCTATTTTCTGTGCGAAAGATTTGCAGCCCAACAGAGAGTCAGACTTTTTAGTAAATCTACAGACCACCGCAAGGCACTCCAACTTCCAACCTAACTCACTAAAAAAAAGAGTGAAGTAGCTCCTCTCCCTTATGCAGGGTGCTCAGTAGGTCCCAGCCGTCAGATTGGACCGTGGCCCTGTTGCCGGCAACATTTCAGCACCTTGGACAGCTACACAATAGCCAGCAGAGATCCAGCGGGTGAAAAACATGAGGACAAAAGACAGAGGAGGGGAAGGAGGTGGGGAAGGGCCTAAGAAACACAAAAGGGAAAAGGGAGGGGAGGGAAGGAATTTGGCCGCTGGGAGGCCATTCACAGAGGATACAAAGAGCTAATGTCAACTCGAGTTGAAGGACAGAAAACAGAATTAGCATTAGAGCGGGTAGCACAGTTCATCCATGTCACAGGGCCAGGAAAGAGAGGACGACAGGCCCATAAATGCACAAAGGAAGCTAATACACACAAATATGCCAGAGAGACAGTATTTCTCAAGAGATGCTTTCAACCAGAGTCCGTACTCCTAATGCTGCAGACTGCATTTCCCTTTTACTGCTCATCAACAGGAGCAATTCACGACTGCTGATCCTCATACAAACTGCAATTCTACTCTCCTGTTAGATTTCAGTGTCAAAAAGTGCCATATTTTCATCATAAATACTGGCTGGATGCAGAGGAATGCTGCAACATTTCTAGCAGAGTCGGTCCTCTATGCTGCAGACTATCCTCCATTTTCAGCACAAGCACATTTTCTTTTACTGCTTTATCCACAAGGGACAATTCACTTCGCTTAATTGCTCTACTAATGTCAATTCTTCTCCCCTGTAAGATTACAATGCTGAAGAAGCAGCTGAAGTTGTTGAAAAAGCCACATTTTTCAATCTACATATCTCTCTCGAGGCCCGGACAGTGTTTTTCAGACAACACAATCACTTTACAGCACTCAGTGATGTGTTGACACATCCTAGTCCCTGCTGAAAAAAAAATATTGATCCCCCTCCACCAAACCTCAGTGTTGTTTGTGCACCATCAGATGGATGGAGTGGAGATTTCAGAGAGTGGAGAGGGAATATGGAGAAAACCTTGAAATGCTGTGTCAGGTTGAAGACAGAGGAAGACTGTGGCTATCTTTCAACGGAAACATCCACCTCTCAATCGTTAGAAGACCTATCGCATAGTGAAGAGAGAGGGAGAGAGAGAGAGAGGAGGAGCTGTTTTCTTTTTTCTCTGGCTCCCACCACACACACACACACTCACACACACACACACAGATTGGAGCAGTCCACAGCACACTGCAGCATCCAAAAATAATTATGCACAGTCTAAACAAAATTTACCTCAAGCTCGGGATCTTGACAAAGTGCTTCAGTGAAAGTTTAATGGCGCAATTTTAGCCGCCCTGTATTGCTCCCCCATAGCATACAATATTCTCTATAAGTACATTTCCAAACACACTTCATATCCAAGCAAAATAACATGATTCTCCCTATCAGGAACTCATATATCATTTCACACCCAGTCTCAAGTTATTTTTTTTTCCTTTTTTTCTTTTTAAACAGACAAATAAGTCTTCTATTTTACATAAAGATTTGATTCTTTAAAATACAGCACTTTCAAAAAAAAAAAAAAAAGAGAAAGAAACATTTCCATTTTGCAGAGAGCATTTTTGATAAAATAGTTGAGTGCAAAGGCACTTTCTGGAGTAAGTATAGTAAGATTTTGTTGCTTATTGGATTTTTGAAAAGGTTTTCTTTTATGGTTTAACACTCACCATTTATCCATGTATGCTAAATATGTACAGGAATGTCAATCTGTAGCATTTCCTCTTCTACAAAGAATAATTATTTCATAATTTTTCTGTTTGTCACAGGGAAAAATAAAATACAGTTTTATGAAAAGAACAAAGCCGTATTGTACACAGTCCTGCCCATTATTTACCTGCCGTCATCAAAGTCTTTTGGAATTTTTCATTTTTCAAAAGAGAACAAATAACTTATAACTTCCAGGAGGAGGAAAAAAATAGAACTGCGTAATAATATACTTTTTATACTCCTTTTTATACATCTTGGAAAGGAAAAGAGAGACAAAAAGGAAGAGAGAGAAAAAGAAAGATCATGAAAGGTTTCTGTTTGCTTACAGTCAATCATGTTGGATTGAACACAGATAGATAAGATAGATATATAGAGAGGGTTATTATTACAGTAACTGCGTGATTATTATGAATGCTGCACAAAACCTGGAGGTGGGGGTGGGCCGAGGGGGTGGGGGGTGGTTTTGTCGCTATCTTACAGTTGGCTCATCGCAGTCTGTTTCTCCAGAACCTCCAGGTAGTCTGGTTCTGTTTTTAGCTTCCCAGGGAGCAGAAGCGGGTGCTCATTGTTTTTTGAGGGGTGTTCGGCCCCGCAGTATTTCCTGGGGGTCCCGTACAGCACAGTTTTGTTTAACCTGTCCTGGTTGGTGACATGCCGCCGGGCTGTAGCAGCCTCATAGGGGGGCACGATACAAGGTCTCTTAGGTAAAGTGCAAAAGTTGTAATGGAAAGGGGGGATGCCTGCAGCTGTGGGAAGCTCCTTGTTGGGCCTCTCCCCTAAGTTTTGATATAACATCTCAGGAGGCTCCGGGGTGGTCAAACCGCAGGATGTTGGAGATTTATCCATAAAATCCATTGTGCTGATGGTGTAGGCTCCCGGGCTGTGGTTAAGGACATCATCCTTCTTTGAATCCAGAGGCCCAAAGCTGAGCTCCTTCAAGTTGCGGTAATACGCCACCTGTTCACCATCCTTTTGCATGTAAATGGGGTTTTGGCACATGGAGCCCACAGGTGGGGGGATGTAGTTATAAACGTGGCTTTCAGAGGTTTTGTCTTGAGTTGGTTCAGGAGTGTAGGAGCCATATTGCACTTGGAAAGAGTTGAGATCTAAATTGTTAGCGCCTGTAGGGACGTGTTCCACTCCTTTGCGCCGCTTTAGAACAAAAACAAAGAGGCCTGCACCAAAGCAGACTGAAAGGATGAAAACAACGAGAAGCCCAAGAATCAGGACTGAAAGCGGGACCTCAGGGTGTAACTCAGGAGTGTGAATTCGAGATTCAGTGGGACTAATTGAGCTGAAAGAAGAAGAAGAAGAGGAGGAGGAGAAGGAGGGGGTGGTAGCCTCAGTAGCAGGGCTTATTAAGGTAGGAGCTTTAGTAGGGGGAGCATTTTGTGGTGTGGGGGCCTCACTGGGCTCAGGGCAGATGGCCTCGTTGCGAAGTGAGCGGAGCAGGCGGCCTGCATGTTTAGAGGGCGAGTCACAAGTGATTTCATTGACCACTACACTTGTACTGGACAGCTCCATCCAGTTTTTGAGTGCCACAATGTCACAGGTGCAATCCCAGGGGTTCTCCTGTAGGTCAATCTGAATAAATGCAGAGAGCTGATCTAGGACCCCTCGAACTGGAAGGTAGGAGAAATGGTTATTCCGTAAATTGAGTCTTGTTAGCATTGTGCCACCGAAAACATTGTCAGGGAGCGATCTTAACAGGTTGTTGTTCAGAAAAAGCAGCTGCAGGTTATGCAAAGAGTTAAATGTTTGTGGTAAAATGTCTTTAATGATGTTATATTCCAAGTAAAGATACTGCAGCGACTGCAGGCCAGCAAAGAGGGACTGAGAAAGCGATTCAATGTAATTTCCATTGAGATAGAGCCTTCTGAGGTTTGTGAGATTCTCAAACGCACCCTCCTGAATCACTGCTATCCTGTTATTTCCTAAATGAAGCAGCTCCAGTGAGCTGTACTCAGTAAGATCAGTCCTGTAAATCACTTGTAAGTAGTTACCGGTCAGGTGGAGTTTCTTTGGGTAGGAGGGCTTGGGGTTCAGCTCACTGATGTTATGCAACTTCCTCTCTTGGCAATTGATGTTCAATCCACTGTCAGGGTTCTGTGATGTGCACACACACACACTGGGACACAGCATGGGCACAGGGGAGCGCGTCTGGTACACCATTATGGGCCCAAAGACATGTTTGTCCTTTGAGATGCGAGGGGTGGGCCTGTAGCGCATTTTGGGAGGACGGGAAGCTTTTGGGGCACGCGTAGGGGTGATCACACCAGGGTGGTAAGTCGGGTGCAGGGCCCCTTGAAAGTGAGAGTCGGAGGGGGGGTGAACACGCTCACCAGCATTCCTGCGCGGGCACAAATCCTGCTTTATGAGCTGGGTGATGTCTTTACCGTGCAGCCTGAATGGCGTCTCACACACTATGTCCCCGACAAAGACAGAAATAGTGTCCAACCATGATTTGAGGGGGATTAAATCACAGGTGCAATTCCACGGGTTCTCCTCCAGCTGAATTTCCATGATGCCACCTATGTGCTCTAAAACCCCAGCAAATGGCAGCATTTTGAGCCGGTTGCCACGCAAATCCAAGTGGGTGAGGAGCACAAAGCGGAAAATATTGGGAGGCAAAGACAACAGCAGGTTGTCATTTAGGATCAGCACTTTAAGCTTATTCAACTTACTGAAAGCACCAGGCTCTATGGTGCTGATATAATTATAGTCTGCCTGTAAATACTCCAAACTCTCCAGTCCTGCAAAGGTGTCCTCTTTAATCACCTCCAGGTTGTTATTATTCAAGTGAAGCCGCTTCAGGAAGCGCAGCCCGTTGAAAGCGCCCGTTCGGATCTCCTGCAATCCATTATTCCCAAGATGCAGAGAAGTGACATTGCCATAATTGACAAACTCATTCGCGCTGAGCCGTGACAGGAAGTTTCCATTTAGAAAAAGCTGAGAGATTTTATTTGGGGGCGCCTGGAATTGACTGACGGTGGTGAATCCTTTATTCTCACAGTTGATGTTCAGTATGTTCTCCCGTTCCTCGCAGGTGCAGCGGGTCTTGCAGATTTCTTTAGAGGCTGAAGTTTTGCGGCTCTCCGTTTCGGACGGCGACAGGCTGGTGACCGTGAGGACGCTCAGAAAGAGGACGCCGCTCAGCATTTTTACAGCCAAAAATGGTCGCTGAAATATAGATCCAGCATTTAACTTCGCAGCGTGAGCCTTGGGTGAAGGGAAAAAAACAGAAGGTGAATTCTCACAGTAAGGAAGAAGAAAAAAGGGAGCAAGAGACGCTCACACACACAAACACAAATTACCCAAGGGGGCAGAAAATAGGCGCACCGCCGTTATTTGGTGTTAAAATGGGAGCGTGACGCTCAAGAGATGCGCAAATCTTTCCGCTGACCTTCACTTTGAATCAAAAAAAAATCCAAAATCCCTCAAAAAATAAAAAAATAAAAAAATAAAAAAAATAAAAAATCAACCCTGGAAATTATCAAAAGCTAGACCATCACCAATCAAATGGCTCCTGTGTGGTGGATGGACTTGGCACATTGTCAGAGGCTGAGGAGAAACGGTGGGAGAGAAAGCCGCTTACTGCAACCCCTTTTCCTTCTAGAGAGCGCCGATTCATTCAGTGGCTTCACGCGTATCACCAGCAGCTGCAGCCAGATATTCTGAGAGAGACACGGGCTGCGAAGCGTTGTCTCTCTTATCCTTTACACAGAAAAGGCGCCTCATTTTAGTCCAGAAAAAAATAAATCACTTATTTTTAAAGATCCAGAAATAATGCGCCAAGGCGCATCATGACGCACGGCCGGCTTTCCTTAAGGACTTCTCCAAAAGAAATGGGGAAGGTAAAAGTGAACTCGAGAGGAGAAAAGAAGAAAAAAAAAAGCAGCGCGCGTGACAGAGAGGGCGCGAGGGGAGATATGTATTCCTGGAGCTGAGGCATAACTACAGTCTGTGCCGTCGGTCCTCCTCCGCTCCGCACACTGAGAGCTGCACTGAGCGTCTGCTGCTGCTGCTGCCTGACTGCCTTTGTGGGTGTGTGTGTGTGTGTGTCTTAGTGTGTATGTGAAAGAGAGAGAGAGAGAGAGAGAGAGAGAGAGAGAGAGAGAGTATGTGAGTAAGTGTGTGTTTGTGACTGAGAAAGAGAGGGAGAGACCAGGGGCCGTTACGTCACTAACAGTGAAAATGAACAAACACACATACAGGCACACACATATACACGTACAATCATACATATACACAAACGCACCGCAGGCATACACGCACACACACACATAGTTTAGATGGAAAAGGCCGGGGTTTAGGCCTTTATCCTGCAAAATTATCAGTTTTAACAGTTGCTCATATCAGGACAAAAATGTTCCTAAAGTAGTGGAAACAAATACCCACGTAAAAATACAATACTTACTTGATTCAAATTTAAATCTGAGGCCATTTTTGAGATATACCATACACTGAGTATACTGAAACATGCAAATATTACTTTTATTGTAATTGTTAATACTTCAACACCACAGTAATATAACAATCATGTTGTGACAGCACCATTCTGTCATATTTAGACAGGCTTCAGAGTTGGAAAACCTACGTTTTGGAAGAAGTATAAAAATTCTACCTTTTTAGCAAACAGTTGTGTTATTTTCATTTTTTGGTATGTTTAAATGTTACGTTTTACAATCTTCACAATAACGATAATGCTAGAAAAGCAGGGATGTGACATTGTCATGTAAATGTAAAGGAGCTATATAGAACAGCCTTGCTGTCATCCATCCAGCATGACATTTCTTTCTTTTTTTTTTTTTCAAATGACACCACTAGGAGGCAGGAAAGGCCTCCTTTTAGGCTCCCCATGTCTCTCTCATTACTTCCTCTATTTTTTTTGTCTTTATCTTTAACTCTCACATTAACACAGATTTGTAATGCCACTTCATTAAATATTGTGCCATTATCATCAGAGAGCAACACAACAGAACAATGAAACATTTTAAACAAAGAAGTAGCCCAGTTAGAATGACAAATATAATAACATAAACAAGAAAAAGGGTAATTAGGTAGGCTACACTGTCATTAATTAACAATAAACATATAAAAAAAAATGGATTAATATTTTATGCATGCATTTATGCATTGTTACCTGAGTACTACTGTATATGTACATGTAAGTGTAATTTGAATATATTAATACGTAAAAGATATATTAAAAAGGATGTAAACATATCAAAGTAAGAATAATAATGCATACACACACAAAAAGTTCATTTAAAGATGAGGTAACTGGAAATAAACTAATAAGTAAATTAAATACAAATTAAAATCATTAATGTGAATTACAATTTCAAAAAAATGCATTCTTTTAAATTTCCAAACTGTGCAATAAAATAAGTAAAGTTTTCTGACAATAATTCTATTGTCACAGGTCAGGGTTGTTATGGGAAAAGCTGGTGTTACAAATGACAATAACAATGGATTTGCTCTATTCAAATATCCCAGTAAGTCCAGACATAGTGACAATGAGCTTGCATAAATGACAGCTGCCTGTGACTGGAATAACTAAATGGAATTCAGCCATTTACTTTATTTTTATACCTGTTTATTATACAGAAACATGTAAAAATGTCCTCCTTGACAACAGAATTTTACATTATCATTTCGGAGTGAAGGGAATTCAGGAGCAATCTCCTAAAAGGCACAAAACAAATAACGTATGGTACAAGGTAGTGATGTTTTTTTCACATATGTGTAAAATCTTAAAAATGCCCCCTAAAAATTTTGTTATGACCAAAACACATTATGTATGATGGCTGGACTGTGATGATACCTGGTGTTTTCTAGTCAATGCTGGCAAGACTTTTAGCTGTAAACTTTTCTTTCCTCCATACTTGGAAGCACAAAAGTGACATGAGACCTGTGAAGGACTTAATCAGGAGCCTGCAGGCGCTGTTCACAGCAGTTGCAGTGGCCATGTTGCAGTCTGACTGAGGCATGACAACAGGCTATGACAGCAGGACAGAAGGAAGGAAACATGATTTTCTCCATGTCAGGATCTGACAGGAACACTCTAGCTCTGGTGATATTCCCTGAATACCACAGTGGCTACATGATATTTCCCCCAAATCTTGGTTTATTATTTAAAATTTAAGATTTAAATAACACTGTAGTATTTAATATTTATTTCCACTCAGACCCACCTGTAAATGCATCATCCTAATCACATCAATTATGGTAAAGATGATAATGAATGATGCACATGATGATAAAAGTGACATTCAGCTTTTTTTTTCTCTTTCGTTTATCTCATTATTGAGAATGATGGCTGCCTTGGATTTCACCGATGATTGATGAGGAGAAGACCGCTGAAGGGAAAAAGCCTGCAGGATTCCACATGAGACCAGGTGGGCATTTATTGTCAGAGCACTGCTTCATGGCACATTTGTCAAGTCAATCACAGGCCACTGAGGATGACTGTACCTGAAGCATGTGCTCATGAGTGTGATGGAAAAATCAAAAAGAGGAAAGAGGAAAATCTATTATCAAGCTGATCATATATTCTGTCAATAGATAAAAAAAAATAAACAAAGTGTTAAGACACTAAAATGACTGATGTTGCAGTTCATCAGAGGCAGCAATTACCCATCCTGATCAGAGTGTTTCCCAGCTTTTATTATTTAAAGTGAATTGTCACAGATTTTTCAAGATTATGCACTCTGTAAGCATAATACCAACTCAAATATACATATAATAGATTTAAAAACTAGTTTTGTTACAGGGCCTCTTCATTAGACGAGGCCTCAAGATACAATACACACAGATGGTAAGCTAGTCTTTTTCATTTCAGTTTATATATTCTGTCAAAATAATTGGTACAAATTACT
Organism: Ctenochaetus hawaiiensis; assembly: GCA_029783645.1. NCBI lineage: Eukaryota > Metazoa > Chordata > Actinopteri > Acanthuriformes > Acanthuridae > Ctenochaetus > Ctenochaetus hawaiiensis. Next base: position 709 of record JAPZDY010045482.1, on the reverse strand, counting down.
AAATGTTCTTAGAAATAATAATAATATCATATACCAAAAAGACGGACAGAGAATGACTTAGTTTATTCTTGTAACATATGGAAGTGTTTCACAACACAAAGCTAAACTTGACTGGCAACAACTCACATGCTAGGTTCAGGTGTGCCCACAACCATTATCTGCAGTTTCTTTAGGTCAAGCCTCTGTGGATAAAAAACGACAACAACAAGCAAAGAGATGCAAAGTAGTACCAAAAATAAAGACCTTGGTGATTGTAGTGAAAAACTACCTAAAGAAACCCTTTGTCTTTGTCCTGCTCTTTCCAAAAACTTCGTGACTGATGGTGCAACACTTTGTTCATCAGTCTAAGATTGTTCCTTGGTCTAGTTGTCCAGTTGCCACAAAACCGTAGGCATCCAGCTGCAACATAACCCTCACCTTGCACAAACAGATGCTGTTTACATTATCACTCCCTGTTAAGTATTATTTGTTGTAATGCAAAGTATTTCGGTTGATACCTTCAGGGCTCCTGATTCTCCAGAGCTCCTGACTGTTCTTCTGTCTTTGAGAGTATGAGGCAGTATTCAGTCTCTAAGGCTCTGTTCACACTGCAGGCTAAAGTGACCCAAATCCGATTTTTTCGCCCCTATGCAACCTGTATCTGATCTTTTTATGACAGTGTGAACGACACAGATCCGATTTTTTCAAATGCGACCCAGGCCACTTGGAT
>JAPZDY010044848.1:0-16213 GCA_029783645.1 Ctenochaetus hawaiiensis | reverse complement strand
GAGAGAAGGCCAAGGGTTTGCAGTGCTGTCAACAAAGCAAAGGGTGGCTACTTTGAGGAATCTAAAATCTAAAATATATTTAGAGTTATTTAACACTTTTTTTCTTTGCTACATAATTCCATATATCTTGCTTCATGTATTTGATGTCTTCAGTATGTGTCTACAATGTAGAGAGTAGTAAAAATAAAGAAAAACATTGAATGAGAAGGTGTGTCCAAACTTTTGACTGGTAGTGTATATAAATGAATGGTACTTCTTTCTCTAGATTAAGGAGCAGTGGCATCAGGAGGTCACCACATGATCCAACATTCCCACAACACAGTTATTGCCGCCAGCGTTGCACGTTTTTAGTCCAGAATCAGTTTGTCACCTCTTGTTCATATTGGTCAGTTAATCTTTAGGGTTAGGATTATATCTAAGGGTGGACTGGCCATCAGGAGTTCCTGTGTTTTTAACAGTTTACAGTTAAAAAGGTATCGGTAAGACTTACATACATACATTTAAAAATTACTGACAATTTCAACATTAAAAACTTAAAACCAGCTTCCTTCATCTAAATGCAACATGAGCTTGAGTACCATTGACTATTACACTGCATGTTTCCCTTGCATCTTATCTTGTATCAGTAAAGACAGGTGAGACAAAAAACAACTAAGAAATAATACAAAACTACAGATAAAACAAACTAGGAAAAAGGACAAAGAATCAGAGAGCAACACTGAACCACAGAACATGACGGGAACTGGGGCGAACAATCTGACAAAGACAAATGGGGAATCACAGTGACCATATACACACTAGGAGCAATGAAACACAGGTAGGGCAATCAACACAGGTGAAACACATCAGGGCAGGGCAGGTAATCACAAGAGAAGAGACACTTGACAGGACATGAGTAGACAAGATACAAGCAGGAGTTACCAAAATAAAACAGGAAAAACAAAATAACATGGCTGCATACCAAAACAAAGGAAACTTGACAGCAAAACTGAAATGACACAGAAACTAACTGAACTAAAAGCACAACCATCTTGATCACCTTCCAACTTTTTCTTAATGACCCGCCCCCTTGTGAATGCTGTCAGCGGGCAAACATTCCATTTCATGTGTCAGGGTAGTGTTGCTTTGGATGTAAGTTGTTGGGCACTGCCAAGTTGTTACTGTCTTTTAAAAGGCAAAAAAAAAGGTAGTTATGTAAAGGAGGGGAGGAAAAACTAACATGAATTAGAACATAAAAGCTGGTCAGTGTAATATTAACATAGCTTAATAGAGGTAACATAAAGTTCACTGAGGAGGTTAACTTTTCATATGGTCAGTGTCATTTGTCATTCGAGGGGAACTGGTATGAATGTGCCAACTACAAGCTTACCTCATCAATAAATAAAGTCCTTGAATTATACCTGTGTGTTATTATACCTGTGTCTCTTGGGGTGCCAGGGCACCTGCCTTTGGATCCCAATTTGTGCACTTACACATAATGGCAGATTTGTTTATAAATGCTGACACCACCTGAGGGGTTTTTGTGTCACATTCAAGGGCTCTTGCACACAGCACATGGTGGTTGTTATGCACAATGCTGGCTGTGTGCCGTAAATAAAACCTGCAGACATTCAGCTGTGGAACTGTTTCTGTAAAAATGAGCCTACCCTGCTGCTCATGTGAACATTATCCTTGAACATAGAACTATGACTTTTGATCTGCAGAATGTTCCAGGTTATATTGGATTTCACTCTACTAGTACACCCTCTAAAAAAAACAAATTTATTCAATCAAAATTTATTCTCTTATCAGTCAAATCAAATAATCACACCAGCCATGTTTTTAATATTTGTGGTAATTGCTCCCTTAGACCTCTTCTTAATAATATACTGACCCTGGAGTCTGATAAGTTGTCTCTGATATTGTCAATATATTATTCAGATATTAAAAGAACTGTGTCCTCTTACTTTATGCTTAGAATCCGTGCTGACTGTATATCCCTGTTCTGAATCAGAACACTGCAAATTAGCAAACAATTTTCACAGCAAGTCATAATAATAGTCACAAAATTTAATCAGTAGTGTTTATGTGCACAAAATGTCAATACATTTTGTGCCAGCCTGACTCCGAATGGACATGTGCATAAATTGTTAACAACCAAACTACTAACATATTTATAACATAAAACAGCATATCCTGATGACTGAAAAACATGTCATGTCAACCACCTCACTATTTATTCAGTTTCCCTGAAATTGCAAGGAATAGGCGTCTTGCATTCAAGTATGAAATCCATTCCAAGAGAGAGGTTAAAAATACATATTGTATATAGGATGGGGGTTTTCCTAAACTTCCTGATGCAGTTTGCTATTCCATGTTTCTGCCAATCAGACAGACTTTAAGATCTGATTCAGCATTTACAAATGACTTCACTTTCACTTTTATGATAATATTATATTGTTATAATATTTTGATTATATATAATATAATTTTAATTATAGATAATAAGTATTTTTTTCCAAGCTGTTGCTTACTGAATTGCATTTTACAGTTCTGTATTTCCAGAAACAACCTAAAAAGTAGGAAAAACATATTATGGACAAGACAAACAGGAATATTACAATGTCTATAAAGGAACTACTTACGATGGGCTGTGCACTGCTCTGATGATGAGTCTGGTGTGACTTTTAACAATCCTTGTAAAATGCCCGATTTAAAATGAATACAGTTCTTGAACCTTTGGTGTACATGGCTGGTTGTGGTTTCTTTTGAAAAGCACACTTTGATTTTTCCCCAGCTGTCAGAGTCACTTTGAGTACCACTAGCTCTAAGTAAATGATGTCTGAGCACACAGAAATAGACTTGTTATTTATGCCATACACATGCCCTCAGATGAGTAGAGATAGGAGTTATTAGATGAAAATGTGATGGTACTGTAGAACATAGTCACATCTAGTCCAAAATCAATAAAAACATACAAAATAGAATAGAAAAAGAATACCTCACACTTTTTTTTTAAAGCAGGAGTTAGACACAGAGAACAGCACACGGGTATCAAAGGCTCCCTAAAACTTTTAAACACCTTTTTGCCTAATGGCATGTCAAGGCAATTTAGCTATATCACAATGAAAGGGAATTCATTGTGTTTACCTATAGATAAATATCAATAAATTATAAATTAACCCATCCATATTTAAGCTGTCTATATTTATATTAAAGTCACATAGATGAAACCAGCAAGATGAAAAACAGAATGTGCACAATCAATTGCAACTAGTTTTATGACAAAGGAGAAGGCCTCATCCTTTTTAATAAAGACTTCAATAAGTCAAATGAGATGTCAATCAAATTCTCACAGTGCATCAGCCTTCTTACTATGTTACAGTCAAAGAGATTATGTTTACATAACAGTACAGTAAAGAAGGAAAATCAACACAACCTGAGGATAATAAATTGCAAAGTCCTGGCTATGTTTTACTATACTTTGTTTAGATACATGAACTGACAGGTAAATGTCAGTCATTTAGTATTTTAGATGTTCAACTCTAAAGTAAATCATATCTCACAGCAATGAGTCCAAGTTAAGTCATTTTTAAAACTCAAGTCTGACTTGAGTCCAAGTCTCAAGTCTATAGCTCTAATAAATAGACTTTGAGTTAAAAATGTTTGGTTGAACTACTATTTAAAAAGTCAAAATTAACATTTACCACTCAACAATGCTTCATCTTTACCAAATTATTTTGATAAGAAAACATTTAATTTGTAACTTTGGGTGACCTCATCCATATTACAGTGTAATTTGATTTACTGTGAACTCAGAAAAAATAATGAAGTAAGTTAAATTTTGAAGTCACAGTATAGGCGAATGTCATTGAATCAGAATGGTATCGGTGTCTTCATTTGGAAATGTGTGTTTGAAAGTAGGCACTTAACAGAAAAGTAAAGACAGGACAAAAAGGACCTGAATTCTAGTGCTTGGATGTAAAAGAGATTCCTTTTCATCGTGGCTTGAATTAGCTTAAAGGCCTTGAGCGAATTCCACTCAGTTCTACAATGAGGCTTTGAATGCAATTACTGACGGTCTCTTGTCTTTTGTTAAAATGAATGTGCAGAAAATTTGTCTTTAGTGACTTAAGAGGGAAAGCAAACCTATTCAAAGTGTTGAACTAATAATCACTAACAATCTTAGGAAGTAAACTGCTCTATAAACCATATCTAGGTGTTTTTGTAAGGCTATGTGGCTCCCGAGCTGCATGGTGTCTGCAAGTGCAAATACCAGAGTTTTTTTTCTGGCAATAACATTAAGAAACACAGCAGTAATACTGTTTCAGGAAATTAGATATTCTCTACAAGGCATTTCTGTGTACTGTGCAATGATTTATAAATGACAAGAAGAGATTATTCTGAAGATTAATTGGAATTTAAATGAATGAAATCAATTTGTTCTATCAAACAATCACTGGTTAAGGAGGATCTTAAAAGCTTTTACCCTTGTCAGTAATGAAAGTTTATGATGAAGTACAAACAACTGTGACATTTTGTGTTAAGTCTTATCTAAGAGTTTATTGATTCTAGCTTGAAGGATGCAGCACCGGTATCTCTCTCTAAGAGTTGACTGTTTACCAAAACAGACCATTTCTTATCAGTTACTTAATCCTTTAAATCTAATTTTGTTTATTGGGATATAGCTATTTTAGGTGTTTTGTTGATATAACCAAGTTAGAGAAAATTTTGCAAAGTAAATGTAAAACTTCACAGAGACAATCTTATCACTTCACTTTGCATTTTGATGTCAAGAAATGCCCACATTTGATTTTTGGAAGAAGATATGACATCAGTTGAAGGTTCAAATTCCTGCAACACATTTAGCCTTAACTAAAGTCATTGTTTCTCCTTCATTAATGATAATGGCAGAGACTCTGCAATGTTTTTCAAGCCATCATGATGCACACTGCACTTTCACAGGTCAACAACATAGTTCCATATTTTCTGAATGAGAGGCAATGAGTGGATGCACCTTCAGTCCCCTTTAAGAGTGTTTTCACTTTTTGTATGAAAATCATGACACAAACTTTAGGATTAATTTTTAGCTGTTAAGATGACATTGGTTATGACCTAATGCAAGATGTGTGGTTGTATATTTTGGTCCTGAAAGCACTGATCTCATGTTATCACTGTATTACTTTCTCAAATAAATAAATAAATATCCCAAGTATTGTAAAACAATATAACTTAAAAAGACATAAAACATATTGTGAAATTAGTGTGGAACTTGGTTTGTGGTCATACACAGAAAGTAGAAAAATAGATTACAGAGATAAAGGAGAACAATAGAGTGTAAAGTGGACAGCAGAAAACACGACAGCAAAAATATCACCAACATATGGATGGATGGATGGACAGATTGAAAGATTTTTTCTGACTGACTGCAAAGAAGTTCCTAAAACCTTGCCATTCTGTCAAAATGGTTTTCAAACCCTTCACATTTTTTCCTGCACGTTATTGAATGTACTGTGAAGTCTTTGCATCCGACTGTTCCCTCTAGCATGAAATAGGAGGATTAGAAGCAATACTTTACAGCGTGTGTAGTTGACACAAACTTTCCAGTTAATGTGTTATAGTATCAAGGAGTAATTTCACACCTGCAACTTTGAGAATAGAGCAAATCCAAAAAGAGGCAAAATGAGTGTAAAGTCGATTGAGCAGGGAGGTAAACATCCAGATTTTTTGAAAAACAAAACAAGACATGAACATGATGTATTGTGTATTAGGCATTGAGACCCATGCCATTTGACATTAAAATAGCATAGTCAAGGTATTAGACAGAGTTTGTTTTGTAACCCTGGTTCTCAGGGTTTCTGGTAGAGTTCTGTATCAACTCAAATGTGATTAATTAATTAATTAATTATTTAATTATTTATAGTTAATAATACAAGCACTACACTAAAATTTGAAAGCACTGAATCAGCCATTGAGGTTGACACTCTGGAGCATTAAACAAATTACAACACATTACGCCTTGAGGAGTAATTTGATGACAAGTTTAGAGAGCGATTCTTATAATATGAAAACAAGGGGCTAATGTCTAACATTTGTTCTGTCTCACATAGATGTTATTCTTACCTGGGCTCTATATACAGTAGTTTGGGGAGGAGTTAAATGGTAATACAGCTGCAAAATGTCTGTGCATGAAAAATCAGGTAACACACTAAACCAAAGCACCGAAGCCCATATGGACATACAGAGAGAGCAACTTCAATGGCCAGAGTGGTTACTGGCCGCCCCGTCTTTTTGTAATTTCTTTGCTGACAGTGATGCACTGTTTCTACAGACATCTGGAAACTTAATGTTGAGGAGTTTTTCCTCACTGCTAGGTAAAAATGTCTGCTTGCATACCGTCCTGACTGGGGGCAATGTTTCTTCCAAACCAGGCAATCAAACATACCAAAGTGTTCCAACTGAAGCATATGGAACATGGCAACATCTGGAGAATGGGCCATAATGTTGAAGTAGCCTAAACATCCTCAAGCATAGCATTGGCAGAAACACCACATCCATGGAGTGGCTGAGAGCCACTGGAAAAGTGATGTTTTGTTATTCAGTACAAAGGAAATGAGAACCACAACTATTGATGTATAAGCCTTGCTTTACTCGCATCCTGTTGCCATACACTGTACACTACCACCTAGATTTCAATGGTAAAAATGTAAAAAAATAAATAATCTGGGAATGTTAATGCCTTTGAGCTACATTGGCAAAATTACTTGCAAGATAACCAAAGCAAAAGCAAGATGGTCAAAATCCCCCAAAATACTGCTAACACTTCCCTGTTATGGTTATATCAGCTTATATTTGTGAGTCATATTTAGACACCAGAACTAAGGACAGTATACGCAAAATATCTGCTGAGCAGTTTTTCTGATTTAACTCTGCTGAGTAAAACTAAGAACACCTTTAAATAGCATGGACAGAAGAAAACCAGAGATGCTCAGGGTTTTATGATTTTTTTAATTTTTGCAGATAAGATTGCAAAAATCATATCTGCTTTGTTGAACATAAAAATACAAAGTGTAAATAGTCTACAGAAGAACCTTTGGCCCTGTCTGAACATGTCTTGTCTGAACAATGTGTACATATGTGTAAACCGGGCCTTAGATATGACCGTTGTCTAAACAACCACATCTCTTTTGGATATGATACAGTTTCCTGAAGTTGTTTCTGAGCAGTTTACAGAGGCCAAAAAAAGGAAGAAAAAAAGAAAAAAAAAAGAAACTAAAAAGTCAAATAAGATATCCAAGGTCAGTTTGTTGTTCTTGATGACTTTGGATCTTTATGTCTTGGACACATCATAAAGATTTCCCAATATTGAGTGACTCTTAGCTGATTGAGCGGTACAAACTGCCAAGTGACATTTTCAGATATCAAGTCTCTTTGATGCTGACACTGCAACATCTTAAGAAACGCACATCAGAAGAAAAGATGGTTGCAGTTTTGTGGTACTTCTGTCTTGTATTTTTAGACCAAAACACCTTCATAACCTATAAGCTTTGAGGAGTTTATTTTTCTGAGGCCGAACTTTGTAAAGTTTGTTTTTTTTTTCTGAGAAGAAGATAAATGTGTTTAAATTCTTTAAATTCATAAAGGGGGGATTTAAATTAAAGCTGCAATAACAACAAACATTTTCATATAAACAGTCAATCAATGCATAATATGAAGGAGGTTGTTTGGGGAACGTAAAGAAAATTATCACTTGTATGCATGCTAACTCAGGAGTTGTGAAGCTCTAAGTCAGTTGTGAATCATTGTCTTGGTTTCCAGTTCTCAACCTTGCTATCATAAGCACCATTCCCAGCCATAGCAGGCAGCTGTTTTTTTAATGAAAAACATCAGGGTAACATACTGTTCTTTATCTGCTGAGCAGATAGATAAGTAAGTATGACAAAGTTAGTGGAACAAAATACAACACAGCAATACACACCAGAACCAGAGACAAGTGAGCAGATAACAGAATATGGCTCCAGTAAACATGGTTAGACTAGCTTGATTACAGAGAATATGATCTTTAAGTGACCCAGTGGTGGAAGAAGTACTCAAATACTTCACTTAAGTAAAAAAAGACTTTCAAGAATATACTCTGGTAAAATATACTTAAATTATAGACGTTAACGTATATGCAGATCAGATGTATTCCCCTATTTAGCATGCATTATATATTCTCGATTTGCCTCTTTTTGTTCCTTCGTTAAGGGGAAAAATAAAATAAATACATTATATATATATATATATATATATAGGCTATATATATATATGGAAACAATAACTAGTATTTAAGATAATGTCAAAACAATTATTTGTTCATTCCACTGGGAATTTCAGTTTATTTCTTAAATGTCTACTATTAAAAGTGTTAATTGATGCCATAAAGGCACCCTGTACAACTTAAGCACTAGAGAGCAATGTTTTGATGAGCAAGTTTCAGTTTCATTTGCATCTTAGGCTCAGCCAGCATTTAATTAGAATACAAAAGAGGCATATCATCAATCAGGAACCAGTGATTCACCACCAAAAAGGAGAAGAGGAAAAAATTACTGGATATGACCACAGATATAAACCTGTAGGCTTCAAAATAATAATAAAAAAGAGTTTTACAATATTCTACCAAGGAGGACATTGTGTTCAACAAGTTTATCATAGATTCACAATGCGTACTTGTAAAAATCACTGAATGTAAACTCAAAACGTTTGTGTGAACAAGATAGCTCTATCACGATTTCAGGATCTGAATTTTCACTGCTGTATCTGCTGCATTGCTCTGAGCAGTGTGTTCCACTAATTGACCTCCTTAATGTGTCTTTTTTTTCCCTTTTTTTTTTTTAACGTTGATTTATTCTTTTTCTTACACATTTCCTTCTCAAACGTGCTCCATCTTCTACTGGACTCTGTGGGTAATACTATGCTGCAGTTGTGTGCCATTGTTCGCCCACTGAACATTAGAATATGCAGCCTGATCATGAAGTTGTAATCCAAATGCATTCAGCTCCCTGCTAAAGGGAGCGTCACTGCTGCCTGCTGTCTTTTGTTTCCTGCTGGCTTGCATTACCTCTTTACTGATAAAATCACTGCCTCTGAGTAAGACCCAGAGATTCCCAGCCTCTTTACCACCACTAATCTACATTCATTCCTCTTTGAATGGTTCATCCTGCGCTGATTATTGGGCCCCTTCCTTTACTTTGTCGACATCAGCTGTATGACCACTTCTGCAGATTCACTGGTCTCTGTTGAGAAGAGTGAGCTAGAGCTGACTATCAGCCTAAGAGCAACTATTTCGCTGTCAAGACCCCCGTTTGACTGTCCTTCAAATGCCATTTAATGTGCGCAGAGCTACAGAGAGTCCCAGCGTCAACTTGTATGCACCAAAAAAATATTTTTAATTAGAAAAATATACTTCAAGGTCAAATGTTTCTCGTTCTCTCCAACCTGTACTATCTTAAAATCAACAGAAGGCAAAGTCTCAGCCACACTAAGAACTTTGGAAGTCTTGTCTTATCTTCCCATGGCTGTTGGGAGGAACCTGTCCCGAGACAGTGGTCAGTGGAGTGTGACCTTCGACAGAAAGTCGACATTTCAACCTGCTCTACTTGCTGCAGCTGTATCAACAGACAGGGCAGAGACAGGTCTGTGTCTCTGCTGAAACTCACCAAGAACTCATGAGTCTCAGGGCTCGCTTCACAGGGGGCTTCTGCATGCCCAAAATGAGCATTTGCATGGTAATGTGGAACCCACAGCCCCCATGTGGTGCACCAGACAACAGCTGTCTGTTGCATGTTTTTGTCATGGTATGGGTGGAAAGACTCTGTCCATTAAACGCCTGGCAGGTTGGCACGTCCCCTGTAGGCAGGGGGGAGATAGACCCTCCCACTGTGCTCCACATGTGCCCTACACCTATTTTTTGACTCATTTGAGGTTAGGCTACACACTTCCACCTCTAGGTGAATGCTATGTGGTGGTATTTGGCAGATTTAAAATATCGTGCTGTACTTGGACACTTAAAATGTTGAAAAAAGAATCTTTCCTTTTGGTTCCTTTTTCTGCCCTTTCTGTGACCTGACAGGATATACAGACACATTTCTATTCTTTATTTAGCTGTCATAGAAAGGTCACAAAGGGCTACATTCTCATGGTTGAACGACCTAGATTGTCTGATTGTCCATTCTAATGAGGCCTGTTTAAAAAGAACATCAGCAATTCAAAATAGGCATTTTCTTCCTCTGTCACACAGTGTTGCAGTTGTGTATAAATGAAATCAATCTCTCGCCCTCTCTCACTTTCTCTCGCTCCATTTACCCGGTCATTGAGGATCTCTAGCTGTGTGTTAATTGGCTCAGCCGATGTGCTGGCATTGATTATTAACCCTTCAGAAAATCTCAGCAGGATGGCTCTGAATGTTAAATACAATCACACCTCTAATACTTTGCTCACTCTACCATGTTTCTCTTGCATGTACTTCCTCTCCCTTGATTGCTATAGTAAATACCCTTTTTTTCTCTCTTTTACTTCTTTTACTTCTTCTTTGCTTTAAAGATAATAATTTATCATTTTCATTCAATCATTTTTTTTCTCTCCTTAAATACATTTTTCATGCTTCATTATTATCTTTCACTCATGTGCTCTCTCAATAGTAAATTTTAAATAGACTGCAATTAGGTAGTGCTTTTGAAATCTTTTGACTACCTCAGGCACTTTACTAAACAAGTTTGCATTCACCCGTTTGCACACACACTCACACACTACTGGTAGTTGGTCTCTCAATACAGCTCAACGGCTCAACAGCTCAACAGAGCAATTTGAGGTCAGTTTCCTGCTCAAGGGGACTTTATTTTTCAGAATTTAAACTGCACATTCTGATTTGTAGATGACATACTCTGAACAAAAGATTTTCTCAGTATTGCTATTCATTGGCAACTATAAAAGCTTGCAATAATAGACATATTGTTTGGAAATTAACATAAAAATGCAATCACTACACATAACATATTGAAAGGGTTACACTTTCAACTCATTATCAATAGAATGAAGTATTTGTCACTATTTCCTTTCTACTCTACTTTTTAATACAGTCTCACCTCTTTAAAATCTGCTTTAGTTTTTAGCAAAGCCTCTACACCCATGTAGCACATCTGCAGAAAATGAATACAATTGAAAGTAGAAAGCCAAAGATGCTCAATAGGATTCAGGCAAGTCCTTTATAATTTCCTTGTTGTTTTCTTATAGATGACACAACTTAACAGGTGATGACACAGAAAAGGCAATCGACAAAATCATTAAACGGGATGGCACAGTAGATTTAAAGGTGAAATGTAATTACAGCATGTCAAATTCTAATCTCTCATACCACTCAGTATTAAACAAAACATAATCACATGATGACAATGTATTACTAGATGATGTGTTAACTCTCCCAAACTGCATTGACTATACAATCTTTAACTGAACAAAGAAAGCAGGCTTTGCATTTAACCCAGGATTGTATAACAAATGAATATAAAGTTTAACCACTTCAAAACACAGAACACACAGATGTAAGGAGTAGTTTTGTTGCTCTGTAAACTAGTTATGAACCTGACAGAATGACGTCACAACACAAACATTTGTTCTTCAATGTATAATTAGATCCATGTGCTTAGGGATCCCGTGCTGACATAAGCATAACAGTGCCTTGGTTTTTATTATAATATCTCCTTGGTGATGTTGCAGTGTCTCCTCACTAATGTAAGAGTGTTTAATTACTTCAACAGAATTAATATTACAAATCATAGCTATTAATTTAATCTAATTGGTAATGGATGCACAAATAATTTGGAGTTTAACATCTGCCATTGCAAATATTTTGAGATGACTGGTTATTATTGAGTACTTCTATTAAATAATCAGACAACATTTTTGATCTTTTATGAGCTTGCTGATCTCAGCTGAATGTCTAATTGGCTGTCACTTCAGAAAGTCAAATTATTTCACACATTATGAGTGTGAGTAAAATGAAAAGCAAATTTGTGCACACTTGCATGTAATTAAAATAAGCCCATTTTACAACATTGCTATATCCGTCAACGGTGCACATATTAAAAATTGTAATTCATATTTGTTTTACTCCCCAGGATAGATGAGAAGACAACAAAAATGAATAAATGAAATTAATAAATAAAATACAATAAAGTCACATGATGTATCAAATATTATTTTCAAATTAGCAGCTGGCTGGAAATGTCATTGATCATAGCTTTATGCTTCTATACACACTGCCATTCAACCGCAACAGGGCACTAGCTGATGTGAAAGATACTGACATTTAACCTGTTCACACCTTTTCAGCAGGGGAGACAAATTTCTGGTTTACAAGTGTAAGTCTTAGTGTGGCTGGCGGAGAAAACTTGCAGACACAGGAGCAGCCACTCACTTCTGACTGCACAAATACAGAAAAATTGATTGACAGTTCCCTGACAGTAAAATCAAATTAAAATCAGTGAGTCAAAGCCCTTATACAGTCATTTAGTCTTTATTGTGAAGACAAAAAAATAGAACCCACAGTTGAGGAGTCTCTGAATGTTTGTTTGGATGACAGTATAGCTTAAGCATTAGTAGCATTATCTAATGGCCTTGCCTGTTTGAAATCATAGAGTGTAATCTGTCCCAACAAACTCACACCAACATCCAAACTGCTTAACTGATTCTGTAAACCTGTTAATGACTGGTAGATGACATTAGCTGAAGCAGTGGGGTTTTTATAATGTGTTTGAAAAAGACTAAAAAACACAACCTGAATCACACCAGAGCAAAAGACTGACACTGAATCACAAGTCCTGCTATGGAAAGGACTTTACCTATCCCACTCTGTCTCTGATTGACTCTGAACACAAAAGAACCGTCAGACAAATATCCAGGGAAGTAGAGCTGGGCTTGGTCAGGCTCTACTTATCTGGCTCTGCAGTGAGCGCCATTTGCAGAAACTTCCTCCTATTTTATTGTAAAATTGAATTTAAGTGCATTTAATATTGAGTTTCTTGAGTGGCATTCTGGAGTCAGATAAGGACAAGAGCATGTTAGCCAAAGGAAAAGTCCAAAAAACTTTACATCGGTATCAAATGGACCAAATGAGTAATAACAAAATTCTTTTTTGAATACTAGAGATTATAATCATAGATCTATTTGTTTTTCAAATTCCAGCATCATTTGCACAGATATTATTGTAAGGTGCACATACCATTAATACCACATTATCATGGACATCAGTTTGTTAGTCTGAGATAAGGAGGGTTTTTTTTCCAGTTAACATCATAACTTGATCGTTCATATGCCTTGACCTCCTCCTCTCACTCACCATTTATGGTGATTATGATCAGAGTGTACAGCTCACAATCAAGGGCTTTGAAAGCTGTAATTTGTTGTAATCCACTGTATCATTATTGATCCTTGGGTAAAGGTTTAGCTAATTCCCCTGTCGCTCACTGATATGGTCAACACACTAGCACATTCACACGTACCCCGCAAACAGGCATACTTGTGGTAATCTACCAGAGGTTTTATAGTGCTTCAAAGGAATTTTGTGGCAAACACAAAGTGTTTTGCTACTCAGTGGTCTCATTCATTCCATTAAGAAAAGTATACCTTCCTGCAAACATGATGCTTGGTTTGTGGCTTAACATATAACAAAACGGGTTCCTTCATTTTAGTTTGCTAGTTTACAATGTTTACAAAAAACTGCAATGCAAAAGTAAAGAGCGCCTTACAGTACTGTTTTTAAGGTTTGTATGCTGTTTTTTTGTTTTACATAAACATGACATATTAACAAGAGTCCAACACTGAGCTAGCAATTAGCATAGGTAAGACTTAAGATATTTTTTTGAATTACTTTTGCTTCATAGTGACAGATATCTGTTTCAAGAGACAAAAGAAAAATATAGGCTACACACTAAGGTCTAAACTAAAGATTCTTCTGAGAAAATTTTAGGTTTCAAGAGGAAACTTTTGTGAAGACCACACTGAATGGATCAAGGGTGCTCACACACACACAGAAGGACCATTAGCAGTAGTGTGGTTCCTGTACATCGATTCTATTTTACCTTGTATCTGTTAATTTTATGTCCTTTTTTAAACTTCTTCCTCTATTGTCTTTGTTTATCATCTTTGGCTGATCTACACAGCTTCAGTAATTGTCCAGAGAGATGGAGTGGACTGCTGACCTTACACTGGTGGTACTGTGGTCCATATTTGACATATTTGACTGTCGACACTCAGCTGAACAAGATCCAGTTAAACAACCCTAACTCAAAGCTACCTTCAAAAATATGTGTCCCAAACCTTGATGAATTTCACTGAACCTCAGCAAAACGAGTCTTACCAGCAGGTCTCATTAAAAAAACAAGGAAGTGGGACAGAAGAAGTGGTGTTGCAGAATGAATAAGATGAAAATTCCTGTCTCATATCCAGCTGACTTCTTTTTTCTTGGCTGATGCATGGCACCTCAGCAACAAAACAGTTCCAGGCCAATGGTCACAAGTTCAAAGAAGGGTGTGTACTGGTCTTCACAGAAACACATCTTGGAGAGAAAGACTTTGACTATTGTCTTTTGATGGGAGTGCAGTACTTTTTCTCATTTTAAAATATTTTCATTTAGATTACAGTTCAAAGATACTGATTCATCAAAACAAAGAATGAGACAGTTTTACAGCAATTAATTAGCATTTTCCCTTTTGAGGCACAGAGTTCTCCCATTTTTCAAGCTGTTAAAGTATACTATTTGACACAACTACAGGCTGTATTATCCAGACTGGCTGTAGTAAAAGTAGATACCACAGTTCCCAGTAGCAAAATAAAAATTCACACCTCCTGGTGAGAATCCTTCCCTGCCATCTGCACTCACAATGTCACAGGTTTAAAGACAACTTTCTCAAACAAAAAAAGTCCTTTTGGAAGCTGTTACTTTTGGAATTTTTAATGGGAAATAATTGCATTTGCTGACTGCATTAGCTTCTACTTTGACATAATCACTCTAGAGCCTATCGACTGCCCATGTAATTTTTTTCCCCTCTAAACCTGCTTATTACCAGATTCATTTGCACTGACAGGCAGTTGACTGAGACACATGATGAAACACATGATGTGTGGGCTGAATGTTATTTCTATGATATGGAGGTACTGTGTGATTTTAGCCCTGAGGAGGGTGTTTTTTCGAAAGCGCATGCACTCACATCTCATACACTGAACCCTCTGCAGTGCCTCCAACTGCAGTCACTTCTCACCTGGCTGTGTTTGATGTTAATGTGTCATCCCCTGAGTCATGAAAAACATTATGATAAAACCTGCACACACTTGCATGCACACTTGATATGCAAATGCCTTTTGAACTTGTTCTAGCTGTAGGCAATGGTAAGTTTGATAGCATGCATTTGTTAAAAGATGTTAGAGCATTTCTGTGTAGCTCATATTCACACTGCACAAACAACAGCTATTAGTATCTGCTCAGCTGCTATTAACCTGCTTAATACCACTCACACAGAGGGTGGAAGTTTGCAAACCAAGTACAACTAGAAACGTTGTTGAACCAATTACTTAGATCATCACCAAAATGTTGTAAAGAAAAGGAAAGAAATGCAGAGAAAAACAAAGGCAAGAAATAAAAATAATGGCAAAAAAGTCAAGAAAAGAGGGAAATCAAGAAAAGAATAAGAAAGAAAAAGAAGATAAGGATTTGGGTTAAGAGAGTTAGAACACGCAATCAACAAATTCTTCCATTACTGCAAGTAAAAGATGAGCTCGGCTCTGACTGCAGAGAGCCTGGACTATTCTGAAGCTCAGCTCTCATTGCAAAGTGATCACAAAACCAGATGCCTTTAAAACTGACTGATGGATGGCCAGACTGCCCCCTGATACAAAATTAAAATCAACTTTATCAAACTTTTCACTGTCTCTGTCATGAGTGTTTCTTTATATCATTGTCATGTCTGAAATGATTTTGGTGGACTTCTCTTATTCCAGCTGATGACTGTTAATTAGGGCTGTCAGTCGATTAAAATTTTTAATCGTGATTAATCGCATTAGATCCTGAGTTAACGAGTTATTAACGCGCTATTAACGCGCTATTAATGCGAATTTTTCCCCTCCCCTTTTACATTTACAATAAATACAAATTACTTTTGTTTTGTCCAGAGAACCATCGGGCAAAACTTTAAAGCTAAAC
>JAPZDY010044565.1:0-16239 GCA_029783645.1 Ctenochaetus hawaiiensis | reverse complement strand
AGCACCGCCATGTTCCCCACATCTCCACCCCTGACCGCTGTGCTCAAAGGTCAAATTATTTGAACTTTGACCTAGTTTGTTGCTGACCTTCCAACCAACCAAAAAGGTACCAGCTGTATGTGACCTTGTCAGGTGATCAGGAAGTGTCTCCAATCAGTGTAGTGAGACAAATATGGAAGAAAAATTGATTTTATCTGTGTCCGAGTTTGCTGAACTGTGTAATACAACATTAAAAACATACCACACAAAGGAAAGCAATGCTTGGCGAAATGTCAGCAGTGAGATTGGACCACCAGGTCTGTAAACAGGCAAAGTTTAGGAGCTGATGCTGAATAAAATACTGACCAGCCTTGCTGTTGCCAAGCAATGGTCACTGCGTCTGCTGTGACTCTGCACCCTACATGATGGTGAGCGAAACGCAAGGTTCTTATCATGTGAGGGGGCCCTGATACCCCAACACAGACACCAATACAATCTATGCAACTGACCTGTCTGTGAGAAACTCTTCCTGTGTATGCACACTCTAAATCAAAACACTAAAACTACCCTCACTTTCAATCAATATCCTTGGTGTGCATGTTAAATAAATCCCTCTTCATATTTGCACCATCCAGATCTGATACCTGCAGCTGTCTCCCTGCTGCAGAATCAGTAAGTTCTTCAACCCATCAGGAGGCTTGTTGAGCACATGCAGCTTCATTGCTTATTTTAAACTCCCGACATGCCGATCAGTCTGCATCAAGGCCTAATGTTAATGTTCTGCACTCTACTACACATCCAAAAGGTCACACTCATGGTTTGGGATCATGTAGTCAAATTGTAAAGCAACTGTGCTACTGGTAAAGACTGAGCTCCTCTAGAGTTTCTTCCTTTCTCTTGGGTTTCCTTCTGTCAAGTACAAAACTACAGTTTTAGTTTTGCTGCTGCTTAAATGTGCCACCTTGTTTGTTGTAGTGACATCACTGGGCTTGAAAGTGTTTAATAAATTAATTGATTAATTAATTAATTAATACTCAAACATCCCACCATGTGAAAAAATCTCTTAAACCCAAAAAAGGAACCTCCTCCCTGTTCAAGCTCCACCATCATCTTAAATCCACCAAAGATCAGTTACATCTGTGGAATAATTCACCCCTCTCCCTTGCAAGCCACATTGCCACAATCAAAATGTCAGTTTTTCTCAGAATCATCTTTCCTTTGTTCAATCACACCTATTTGATCAACACCCAATTGGTCGCAAATCACTAATCAGAAGATTACTAAAAAAAACAAGCAAACTGGAATCAAGGCTCAGTTAAGGTTACCCCAATTTTGTACGACCTAGACATTGTAATCATCAAGCTAATCTCTTCTTGAAAACAAAAACACCAACTAGAACAATACCAAATAAATACAACAAATACTCAATTGATTAACACAGGAGTTTGAGTCGACTCAAGAACAATTTATACATTATCCAAAACACCAACATTAGCAAAAAGACTTACTGGCGATACCAGCAGATTTATACAGACTTTTCTCATAAGCCAAAGAATCCACCATGACCATCCTGTCACAGAGCGGGGAAGAAGAGTTTTTTTAAAAAAAATGCTGATGAAATCCTCTGAAGACAATAAATTGCAGCACATTTATTGTAGGATCATACACAAAAGACACATAACACATCACAGTACGCACTAATAGGCTTCACAGACACTGACATGTGTCCTCAATGCACTCTCAACACCAGTGTCAACTACTGTACTTTCACTCATTATGGCACAACAAGTCTTAAGCAATGACATGATAACCATCATCTCCCCACAGTCCAACACACAGCATTCAATCATCCCCTTCTCTCTGACTCTTAGGCCAAATCTTCTGTCAGTCACCCACACAAATAACCCCTCATTTGTTACACTGACCACTGCAAAAGAGACACTGTTGCAAAACTAAATATACAGACCACATACCTCTAGCAGAAACTCTGTTTTTATACCTAATGGGAATGTGGACAGGCTGATGACATTTTAGGTAGAACAGGTCTGAAGCCTTTAAGGTTAAACTCAACAGCTTTAATAATTTGGTCGTATGAATGTCAATGATCTGCTATGATTCCAATGCTGTATTTGAATGTGTATGAGGAGGAATGTAAACAGCAACAACAAACATACTGGTGAGTTCTCCAGGCAGATCAAACACCACAAACTATCTGCCTCTTCCGGCCAGTCCACACATTTGTCCTTCATTCATCCACCTTACTGCTACTCATTCATACTTCACCACCCTCTTACACAGCAGCTGAGCCTGGTTCAAATCCAAATGTTTCTCATGTTTCTACTGTGCTATAAAACTTAATCAAACCCTCTTTCAGCATCTATTCTGTAGATTTTTTTCTATACTTATCTTTATCTGGGCTCTTATTGAGCATTTTTAATTAAATCATCAGTTCTTTTGTAGTAACTGGTTTATCTAAACATGTCAATGAGCTTGGATCCAATTTAGGTACCTTAAACAAATAACTTTCTATAAACACAACTAACTAACCCATCTGTTAATGGGTTTACCTTGCTAACAACTTTGTAATATTAAACCTACAATCTTGTTACCTGAAAAAATGTCAAAGATGAAGTCAAGACAACAAAAATGTGTCTGGAGTGTGTAATTGATGGAAAAAGAATAACATCATCTTACATTTAATACCCCAAACTTACATTAATTAATAATTAATAACCTATACTCCTTGTTCCTTTGTGTTTCATTTACTTTCATTGGTATTAAATTTTAACAGGCTTCAAACATCAAGCTAGAGGATACAGAAAATAAATTAAATCCTAGGATATAAAACTAAAAAAAACTGATAAGCAAAACACATCTTTTCACAAGTTATCAACTGTTCATTAAATTTATTTTTAAAAATATCACAAAATAATTCATGCTGAATTAATAGATTGCCCCTTCAGTGCACTGGAAAAGTTCACATTGACAGAAAGAGCAGGAGGGTGCAAAAAGTTTTGTTTGAAAAATCTGGTGAGCTTTTGAAATCTGTTTAGCAGCTCTGGGCTCATTTTTAAACCATGTGATCATGCTGTTGTAACTATGATTGGATTTTTTTAATACATCAAAGAATTAACTAAACAAAACCAAAAAGAGTCTGTCTAAGCAAGGCCAACATACATGCAGCAGCAGTAGAGTTTTGTGTGACCTGTATGTACCAATGTAGCAGAAATCACATCCTTCATATTTAAACTGGCCAAACATAAACATTTAGCACCACTCTGGTAAAAATGTTCTCAAAAACCTGCAAGAACTGACTCTCCTTCAACACACTTGTGCCAGTATGAAGTCTGGTGGAGGGGAGGAACACTGACAGAGTATTTCTTACCTGTTATGAGGTTGTCCACCAGAGTTGTAGGGATGCAGAAGATGCCCACCAGCAGGTCACTGATGGCCAGGTTGAGGATGAAAAGGTTGGTGACTGTGCGCATGCGACGGTTTTCCAGTACGATGAGACACACCAGGATGTTTCCCACCATACACAGCAGGAAGATGAAGAAGTAGGCCAGAATGTAGATGGCAGCCACATAAAGAGAGTGTTGATAATAGGGGAAGTACGTAATGCTGGTGATGTTTGCAGCGCCATCTAGGCTTGTGTTTAAAGCAGTTATTGTGGTGGCTGATCCCTCTTGCTCCATCCTGTCATTGGCCATAGTGTCCAGTGTCTCCATCCTTAAAATGTCACTGCAGGGGAAATCAAATAGTGAGGAAAAGAGATCATTTGGAATTGAATTTGAATCAGAAACACAGGATGCTTGACATTTAAACCAAAACAGTTAACATATGTAATGGATTTAATTCTGTAAAACAAACAAACAAAAATGTTCAATCACTATATAGGAACAGCTCCACTGTAATAGCAAACCTGTCAGGCCTTGGATTTCTCCTCATATAAAAGCAGTGTTTGTGAGGCTCTAGCATATGAAACACATAGCATTTAAAGAGTTTGTTTGAGGACGGGCCTGACTGTCTCAGAGGCTGCATGTCAATGTATGTTTTTTCAAGTATAGACATAGCTGACATCGCTCATTTCTTTTAAGGCCTTTTCTATACACATCCAAACTCATTGCACTGAGCTGAGTAAACAGAGGACAAACACATTACGCAGCATCGTGGCTCAGTGATTAGCACTGACTCCTCACAGCTACAAGGTCCTGAGTTCAGTTCCTGGCCGGTGCAGGGCTTTTCTGTGGGTGGTTTGCATGTTCTCCTGTGCTTGCGTTGTGTTCCTCCAGGTTCTGTAGTTTCCACATGACCAGATAGGCTTATCTCATTTTATGTGCTGCTTTGATGTTCTTAAAGCCAGATTAAAAAATCTATTCTGCCTTCTGAGCACAAGTCCCTGTCAATTTCTACCACAGATATAAGAAGAATCCTGCTGAGAGTGAATATGAGTGAGCTGCATGGTCTGATAACATCACTGACCATGTACCAAAACATGTGCCAATCAGCTAGTAGATGTCATAACAGGCATTTTAAATACATAACAATCACAGGATGGAGTCTCAAACTACTTAGTTTCACCCATCATCCTCCCTGTACCTAAAAAGTAACATTGTGAAGTCCAAAAGACCACCGCCCTGCAGCAATCACCCCGACTCTGATGAAGTGCTTTGAAAATATGGTTCTCCGGCACATCAAAGACAACATCAATGGAAAGAGGAAAAAATCTCATATCTTATTTATTCTATGGACACTTAACATTTCACAGAACTCGTGCACTTATGCACACAAACTGTGTTTCTGTATTTAACTGAATCAACACCTCTCAGTCGCTGAGACTTTTATCTGATTATTTCAAGTCATTCTTTGTGCATTATTTTACAGTGAATGAACTCTTTAGAACTTAGAGTGTTTTTAAATGTAAGTCATAGTATGTGTGTGTGTTTTTTTATACAAAATGATTTGTAGTGGATTTTTACATAATTTGACCTACACATTTTGTATTTCATGTACTTTCCTCTACTTAATGCTGCTCCCTTGTGGCCTTTCTTTGCCTTTTTTGAGGATATACACAAGGGTTCCAATGTACCTGTACTGTACCTGTACAAATGGCTATCCATCCATCCATCCATCCATCCATCCATCCATCCATCCATCCATCCATCCATCCATCCAAGTTTGGACCTACACCAGTGTGCATTCAGAACCAACAGATCCACAGAGGAGGCCATCTTTAGGGTTCACACACCTACAACAGAATTCTGTTTGTTGATTTCAATTTAGTACTCAACACAATCTCTCCCATGAAACTTTTGGAAAGATTTTCACTCTGCTCTTAAGTGCTACACTCTTCAACTGGATATTATATTGGACTTTCACACAAACAGACCCCAGACAGTCCTGATTAGAGGTCACACTTCCTCCACTCTGGTGCTCAATACCTGCATCCTACATCCTTACAAACTGTGTTGTGGGCTTAGCCCCTTTCTGTTCACGCTGTGCACCCTTGACTATATGTGGATGACACCACCATCATCAGCCAGATCAATTAATTAACAACAATTAGAGTTCACACTGGGACAAAATCAACAATAAAGCCGAGTTGTGCACAGAGAGAACAACCTACTGCTCAACTTCAGCCAAACTAAGGAGTTTATTGTGAGTTTTAGAAAAAGAAAAGAAAGACGCACGCTTCTGTTGGCATAAGAAGGAGGTTTATTTCTACAGGAAACAGAAGAGAGCAAAACTCCCCTTCCAACTTCTTGTCAATTTTTGCAAAGGCATGATAAAAAGCATTCTGACTGGAAAAATCACAAACTGACAATAACTGTGCACAGCCAAGGACAGGAAGACTCTGGTGAAGTACCTGTGCAGAGTCCAGAGGATATTAAAAGATTCACCTCAGCTGCAGCCTGTTCACCCTGCCGCAGCCTGGACAGAGATACAGATGCGCTGCCGACATGCAGATAACATTATTTCTTCACCATTGTAAAGCCAGTGTTGAATGCGTGTAGATTATCAACAAGCAACTGCAGCATGTCTCACAATGCACAGAGAAGCATCGCTCATTCAACAGCACTGTTAGTTATGTCCTCATTTAAAGTGATAACTATAGCTGTTTATCTTTTCTTTTAAAACCTTGTGTGTGTGTGTGTGTGTGTGTGTGTGTGTGTTTATGTGTGGTTTCTGAAAATAAAAAGCTCAAGAATAAAGGGCTCTTAAGAAACAGCTTCTTCAACGACACACTTGTCAAGTCATGGCAATCCATTATCAGGAGGCTGTCTTGTAAAGGCATTTTATTTCTTTTGATATTGCTATGATTGGGCTTCTGGAACCAAGTTCAAGGTTTGGAGAGGTGCACTTTTCTAAATTGTGTAATTTAGTCATATTTTGTTGTTAAATATCAAAGCAGGATGCTCATTCCACAGGAGTTTGTACTATGCATGTGTAGATGTTTGACAACAAAAAAATATATGAGACAAACTAGGGTTATCAAGGTCAGGTAAAGTCAGACCGGATGGTTATGTTTGGTTTATCTGACAGGTCCAAAGCTTAAATTTGACA
Organism: Ctenochaetus hawaiiensis; assembly: GCA_029783645.1. Lineage (NCBI taxonomy): Eukaryota > Metazoa > Chordata > Actinopteri > Acanthuriformes > Acanthuridae > Ctenochaetus > Ctenochaetus hawaiiensis. The sequence continues at coordinate 9,696 of JAPZDY010044565.1, read as the reverse complement.
GTTTATTGAATCTGGATGTTCAGTTTGTTTAGCCCCCTTTTGATCTCATAAAGAAATCAAAGAGCAAACTACTGAACACAGTGAGTCTTAACCATTTGGGACGTCTCCTGTTACAGTTTTTATATAAAGGTTTGATAGGATAAGTGCTTTACAAAACACAGAAAGGGAAGCAGGCCGATGCAAAATTTAGAAAATAAAAAAGCACAAACACATATAATGTTTCACTGCTTTTGTGAAGTATAAAGCCAAAACGTTGGGTGAGATACCCAAATTATACTACAATATATGAAGCATGTTCAAATTAGACATTTTTTGTTAATATTTCTTAGTTGTTTTTTTGTCTAACTTTGTTCAGCCTTTTTGCCCCTGTTTATTGCTTTTTATTATTGCTTTTTGTAATAAGGCTCACTTTTTGTCAGTACTTCCTTCATCTGTTGTTTTCATTTGGGTCCTCTATATGTGTTGACTTCACAGAGTATGAGTCTTCTGGGTTGGATTAGGGTTAGGTTTGGGTTACTCATCCAGGAAGTGTGCACACCAGTCTGGTCAGCAGGTGTGGAAGATGGCTTTCACACCAACCTAAATCCACAGCCTGCAGCTCCTTCCTGCCAGCTGCAGGATGAGGAAACACTAAATTATTTGGATTTTTAAGAAAGTTGCCCGTAAGGTGTGTGCGGAAAAAGCAGATGGACAGAACATTAAAAGACTCAGTCATTCTCTTCAGTTCTGCAGTGTTCCTCCACTGTTTAAAGGCACTGTGAAGGTAAATCATCTATCTACTAAAGAGACAAGACTTTCATCCTGGAGAGATTCAAGACCTGTTACAGGAACAGGTTTCATCTTTCGGGGGATAGCCTACAGGTAAAGCAGGCTAATTTGGCTATTCCCCCTGCACTTTCAGCAGGTGTGTTGGTTCAGTGCTACGACAGCTGCAAAACTGTAAAGGGTCTTCTTTCATCACGAAAGCATCATTGTCTTGGCTTGATTAAAATTCACCCACACTGCTCAGCTTTGGTTATGCGTCATGTATTTCTATGAGACACATTTTAGCAGAAGCATAAAGGAACTATGGACTCCTTTTTGTTTTATAACCTTGTGCTGTAAAATCATAATGAAAGAATTTCATATTATAAAGGAATCACTTGGTGTTCTTGAAGTCTGCATAAAAATGCTCAACAATGAACTGCTCATCACAAGATGAACTTAAACATAAGAGGAAGGGAAATGGAGGAGGACAGAGCAGAAACAGAAGTGCACAGCTTTCATCAGACACACGTTTTTCTCCTACAAAAACATGAAAGAAATATCATTTATACTGCTTACATTCTACTATGTTCTGATCATTTACAAACTTGTTGTAGTGATGAGGATAACCGATGTCCTGCTCCCGAGGATGCAGACATCAGTTAAAATCCCTTTTTGCAGATGAAAGCAGTCTCCTGAAATACTGCATGTGCCCAGCGGATTGTTTGGTTTGGCAGGATTACAGGGCTGCAGTATCAAGAGGATCTGTTGGATTAATGACAACCCTGATGGCAAAGGTGGGGCAAATGCCAATGGGGAAAGCAAAATGCTGCCAACAAAACCCAGATGTGTGTATTATTAGCACGTGGAGCTTCTGTGCTTGGGGCTGAACATACTTCAGAGGGAGACAACTCCCATTGCAGATAGAGGCAAACAGGCAACTTGGTGGTAAAATACAAAAAGTGATTGCACTACCTGTAAGCACATTTGTTAACTGACAGCGAGCTTTCCTAAGAACAGCCTGAAAATGGATGAACACAGACATCTGACTCACATCCTGCTCTCCATTTCATCACCCTCAACCTCCAATAATCAATCACCTCTCTTACACTACATTCATTCATGGAAGCTTTAGCTTTAGCTTTAACCCTAACCCTAACCCAGTCAAGAAAATAAAAGTCACAGTCAGAGTGTTCTTTGACTCTGTTGGCCACCTACAGGCATGAGACTGAGACAGATTAATCCCAGCTTTCCCTCGGGAAGTAAGAAATGTCAAGCTCAGGAGAAAAGGTAGACATGACATTACTGAGGAATGTGAGAAAACACATCACTCAAACACATATAGAAATCATTATACCTGCAAGCAAGACTGATAGGCCATCTGAGCAGATTGCAACCATCCTGACAGCTGTTTCTCATTTAACAAACAAATAGCAAAACTTCTGATTAGCTTTAAATTAAAAAACAAAAAAAAAAACTAAGCTCACTTTGACAAGACATAATAACTCCACTTTGTGGGGTTTTTTATATTGTAGGTATTTTATAATCCCATAATAGATGGACCTTGAGATGGGCATTCAACAGAAAAATATGACTTACAAACTCAAATGACCCAAACATGGTGTAGTCCCAGTGGAGTCTGTTTGACAGTGAGACATGACTCCAATGAAAAGGTTTTTTGAGCTCCGGGTCCCTTTTCATCAAAACATTATTCAGTTTGTCATCCTGAGACAGACTAATCTTTACAGACAGTGTCCGTCTGTCATGTTGGGCTTTTGAAAAGTCTGATTCTGCAGTGAAAATGACAGTGAGAGGAATGAAATCTGCTGCCTTTTCATCGGCAGATGATTGAGTCTGTTCTTTCAGATTTTCAGGAGTGTCACGTGTGCTGTGCTCTCTTTAAGAGCATCCACTTGCATCTGAAAATCAGAAAAAATGTGCTTTTACGTAGTGTCATGTATCACAGGCATGTGAGCTGCTCCTATTAGGCAACAGAACTTTTTATTTTATCGAGTGTTCTTGTACAGGATGTGACTGCTCCTCCATGTTGGAGGCAGTTTTGATCTGAGAACTGTCTGTCATATTAGAGCAGTGGTACTCAAATGGCTGGGTGTCATGTGTCCTTAAAGTTGGGAAACAAAGGAAATAAATTGATTTACACACTGGTATAAATATTTTGCTTGTTTATACCAGTTGCTCAGGGCCACACAGAGGCATCGACATGCCAGTTTAGTCTTACAGGATAAAGCTGCCAGTGTTTTGGTGTGTTAGCAACGTTGTTGTCATGTTTAATAGTTTGCTATAATTTTGACATCTATCTTGTTTTATTTTAATATATATAAATATTTTGTGTCTCTCATCAAGCTTCTGTTGGTACTTCTGCCTTTTCCCATCACTTCCCACCTTTGTAACTTGTTGTGCATCAGTTCATTTGCTCCCAGTCTATTTAATTCAAGGTTTTTCCTCTTAGTCAGTCGGTCCTTTTTTGATAAATTCCACGTGTCTCTGTTTGACCATTTCTGCTCTCTGGTCCTGCCTCTGTTCCTCAGCCCTGCATTCATATCTCAGCTCTGCTTGTGTACTTCTAGTTTTAATTTGCCCTTACGGGATTTTCTTTTTTAAGCAGACTTTCTGTTTCCATTACCTGCAATATTTTTGTTTTGCCAATGGATCCCTTCTTCAATATCTGACAGATTACTGGGGGCTTAGAGTGTTTCATTAATTTAATGCTTGTGTTTGACAAAGTGTATCTACAGAAGCACAGGCGTGCACAAATGTACTTCATTAAGGAGGTTCAATGGAGGTGCAAAGAGTGTGACACACAAATCAGCACTGAGAAAACAACACTCGTCCACACCAGCATCTGTGTGGGCATCGTCTGTCTCTCCCTCCTCCTCCTCCTCCTCTGGCTCTTTCTTTTTTCATTGCCTGAGCAGCACTGGTGGGGGCATGAAAATATTCAAAATAAATTTAATAGAAAGGTAGTCACACTGACTGTTTGAATGACCACCTGTTCAACATGTATTTTCTTAATTTTCTTTGTACATTCTTTTCATAAAACCTCTGGTCAAGACTCTGTCTGTGCCTCTGTGCCTACGTTAGCTTTAATAACTAACAATAGTTGATAAATACAAACCATGCCACTACATTACAAACAGCATTTGAGTCCAATACCATTTGAAACGCTTAATAGTAATGGTCACATTGCACACTGCAGTCACACTGCATTATTCTGCGGATGATGGATGATGCAGATAAAAAACACAAGCACTGATTTGCCTTGTAGATGTGCTCATAATGCCATTCACCAAAGTGACCGGAAAGAAAAACTTTGTTACATGTCACCATTTAATTCTCTCTTGAAAACGTGTGATTAAAAAGCATGATTTAATTTAATTCAATATTAAATTGTGTGTTTACTGAACCCTCGTACAGTCTATGAAAAACACTTGTGCTCATATAGGAAGTAAAGGAACAGCAGTTCCTTACATGTTGTGCAGTGTTTCCTAAGGACAAAATATATGCAGTATATACGCAATAATATGCAGTGTGCCCATGTAGTGGGGAAGCTTTACCTGAAGTAGTTTTCACACTTCATGTGTTTCCAACATCATTTTGAATTTGAACTGGTTTTTCCTTCAACTAAACAGCAGGCTGACAGACTGGACAGCAACCCCTGGAGCCGCTTCTTTGACAGGGAATAATGGAACAACTGGAGCACAGTGACAGCAGTCATGCTTTATTTCACTGGAATATGCACACATTTTGTGATGCACAGCTGTATGCCTTATTATTCATGTAAAACTCATCTGAATGTGGATAATATCTCAAACAAAGGACACTGTTCCAAGCCTGTTGAAGCAGAAAACAATTGAATGTCAGGAAGGACCTTACAACACTGTCTGATTTTCAGCTCAGGGAGAGAAAATCTGTGGTAGATGTTCATTCTCCAGTGCTTTTAGAAAATTACAATTGAAGTAATATTTCTTGGTGAGAATTTCTTTGCGGCTGCTCTTAATTTTGTGGCACATTATTTCACAACTACATGTGAAGCTTCACAGCTGTTCCTATTCAGACTTGGGTTAAATTCCATGAATTGAGATCACAATATTCATCAAGGTACAAACTGAAATCTACTCAATTGTCAATAAACAAAGTCTTCTTGTGTATCTGTGCACACCTGTGAGTTCATATACTCAAGACTGTTGTATGTAGTGAAACAAAGAGCCGTTAGTAACCAAATTCACACTAACACCTGTCTTAACTACATACTTAAGACCTTTCCACTTTTTTTTTTCCTGTAATGGTTCTTTCAATTGCTTTTAATACTAAAATGGCAACTTAAAGTTCAGCTGCATAGCATATGATTTTTTACGATCAGAGAAAAGAGACTGATAAACTGAGTTATGTTCAAGCAATTGCCACTACAACAACATTCAAACACATGCTTGTCAGCTGGAAAGAGGACTGCAGCTCCTGAATAAAGGCAACAGAGCAACAGCTAGAGCTGATCTCAAGTTTGAAAAAATTGACTTGGCAAAGCAGGTAAGACTCCTCTCCAGAAAGAGAAAATGACCCTCTCCAAGAGATGGTTAAAGAGGCATTTCCATATCTATCATAACATGCAGGGAGAGTCACTCAGTTATTGCCTTACAAGCCTTAGAGTTAGGATTAATCACCAATCCAAGAAAGCAGTTTAACACCTCTTTATCTATGTCCAATAAAAGACTTGTAAAACTTAATAAAACTTCTATCGACTCATCTTGAACTATGGAGCATGCATGTAAATGTTGGAAATTTGGAAGGCTTTTGACCTTTCCCCCTATAACTGACTGCTCTGGGTAGACTTCTGAAATGTAAAATGGTTAGGCTACTAATAATGACTACATATTACAAGAGAAAGTGACCCACATTAAAATGGCACTTTCAATGTTTATTTGATGCCAGAGATGCTAAATAACTGTCTGCAAAGCATGAAAAGTAGAAAGACTGGGATAAGCTTGACTTTTCATCACACACTCTCTGCTTACAGCTCATATACTCGAATCCTCTGACTGCTACTGAACACAACACGTTAGAGAAAGTCCTTGTGCTGGTTAAACCACTTCTACAAAGTATTAAATTAAGTACCGGCCAGACAAAATTAAGTCCACATCAATGATGCAGCATGAACAGTCCACCAAATTACAATTCATCACAGTTTAGCTTCTAAGCCAATTTGCTTCATGGTATGAGTGTACCTGTTGGCCGTTAACCAATATATTGACACCTACAAATTGGCAGCCACTCTGTTGCTATAACATAAACATGAGTAATAAAACTGCTTACACTTTCATAAAAGTAAGATATTGTGACCTGATGGTACATACTGAACCCTAGAATGAAAATTCCAGTTATTTCCTCTAACTGCTTGTCTTGTGACACCCTCAAACATGTCACATTACAGAAGTTAGATTTCGCAGAATGTTACTGAGATATTTGAGAGCACTGTTACATATACGTGAAAAAAGCTGTATAAAGCTCTTTTGTGGCTCCAGAGGCAGCTGTGCAAAATAAGATGAATTGACTCATAATCTCTCAGAAACCTCAACAACAGGCCTTTCCCTCCGCTGTTGTCAGTGAGACGTAACAATTGCCTGGAGGCCAGAACAGAGAGGATGAGGGGGTGTTTCTTCCATCAGCTCCTCTGTGGTCCAAACCTGTGACTTCACACACAGACCCTGCCCAGCTGATGAGACAAGACTGTTTTGTTTGTACTCTCTGTATGACCATAGATTTTTGAAGAATCTTTGTGAATGTCAGAGATTCCAAACAAAAAGCTTCAATGCTGCTCTGTTGCTGCACTTATTGTCATTTGAGGTGCTGCTTCTTGCAGCCTTAATTAAAGCTCAGTCTCTGTTTCATATTGCACATTGTAGTATTTACATTATGCTTATCATTTAAAATATGTGTTAAGTAATTAATATGGTATGTGTGTATATGGGAGGGGATGTTATGCAGTGTCTGAAGCATTGCTAGGACAACCAGTTCCAGTGATTGAGATATGCACTAAGACTGTACTGCTGCATGTAAAAACACACCAGTAATTTGACATAATGACATTTTTGAGTCACCACCTTCAGCTTAAGTGTTTTTTTTCTAATCCAATACAGATAACATGCGTGACTCCTCCATGATGTCTCTCCCACCAGAATGATGAAACAGTATTAAATGATGTTTCAAATTAGTAAATGTGATTTACCCAAAGAACACTGACACATCCAAGCCTTATAATTAATAATGATATGTTTTTTCACCTGAGAGCCACAAATTTTTGTGCACTCCTAATTTTTAAAAGGAAATAAATAAATAAATAAAATTTAAATACATAAACGATGACGTTCTTTACTTTATATGTAAGAATTGCTATTGTACGTAAAAACACATTACAGACTTTTATGCGGGCTTGAATAGTCTGTGTCATTGTTTTCCCTCTTTTTACATTTTTTGGTTGAAAGAAAATTAAATAAACATTTGCTGGAAAACTAATCTAAGGAAATCTGGAGCATGTCGTTATTTTACTTTGATGAATTTCTTATTTCCTTTGTAGAAAAGCATTTGTGTCCGCGCAGCAGCAGCCCGATAAAAGCCAAAGCTCAACACAGTCAGAATACTCCTTGTGAGAAAAGACGCAAATAAAGGGAGTTTGTAGCTCATGTGTTTGTATGTAAAACAAAGACAATGACTCACCTTTGAAACTTCAGGTGATCTGTAACTCGCAGGTGTCAGGAGTCTCCTGTTGACAGCAAAAGAGCAAAACAGAGGAAGAAGAAGAAAGAGCGCCAGGTGTTCTGAGTCGCGGCTGTCCAGATAATCTACAGGTTCACTGGGTTTTTACAACGTTGTCTGTGATGTATCAGCTCATAACTGATTCAAATGCGATCATTGGGAATGAAACGGACGGTCCGCTCAGACTGGCGCCGCGCAGCTCCGTCTGCGGCGATCGCACTAATGTTCTCCAGCTACAATAATGACCTCAATGGACCGGGGGAGGAAGAAATAAACCTGCATTAACTCTCCTTACTGTTACAAAGTCGTTTCATGCATACTTAAGAATATGTTATTTCACTTTTAAGTAATACGCCTTTGTTTTTAATCAGGAGCCTCTCCTTCCTTACAGTCCAGGACGCCTCCGATTCAAAGTCAATCTAAAGTCACAGAAAGAGTCCTGATAAACTGTGTGAGACAGGAATATTGGCAAGGTGAGAGAAACGAGGGGCTGCAGAGGAGAAGAGTCTGCTGGTGTGTGTGGCTGCAGAGCAGAGCTCCACAGAGCTGACGGTCTGTCACACTGCGCAGTGTGTTTGTTTCAGCCTGTTGTTTTCTCTTGATTTTCTGGGCTGTAAAGGCTGTGGGTCTTTGCTTTGTTGACGTTAGACATATGTAATGTGGAAGAATATAAATCATATATCAAAACAAAGAAAGACAATCAGTTATTCATCTCATACAGACTTAGTTAAGGAAGGGAGGGTGGCTTCAGTGTAAATATAAAGAATGATAAAAGTCATTGATGAGTAATATTTAACAAATGCCTAAACCAGCCTAAACAGTGTTTTACTGTTAGTAAAGTGGTTATATCTTTTACCCCATCACATCCACCTCATTTCTCCACCTGCAGCTGCTCCCTGCATGCCTGGTCTTAAGTTTGCATGAGGTGACACTAGGCGAGTACACAGCGTACACAATGTGCTTCATAGAAGTGTATGGGATTGGGAACACACTGACATTCTTACTGCACATCAGATCGGATCTAGGATCAGATTTGATTGGACTCAGCCCCCACTCTTGTGAATGCTTTTGGGAATAGAAATAGAAGGAGTCTTGTAATTTGAAAAGAAATAAAGCAAACACAATTTATGTTACCACTTTTGATAACATGTTAGCATCATGTGGTTTTGTAATGTACAATCATTGTGGAATCTAATGCAGATTCTACACAACAGAGTTTAGGAGACATAGGAGGATGAAGGAGAATCAGTCTCCATTAAAATATTATTCTTATTGAATATTGGGTTGTTGTGGACAAGACTGACAGATAACATCAGTCTCACCTGAGCCGATTCTGAAGAGAAAAAAAGTTGTTTCTCTTAGTCTGGAAAAACAGACATGCCGTTAAGATAACTAATTAGTAGTGCTTCTGTTAGCTAGTTATCTGGAAAGTGTGCATTAAAAGCTTCCCTAGAGCAATTCATTAATGAAATCTGTCTAAAACCAGAGACGGTCAGAAATGAAAGGCAAAAAGCCAGATTGAAAGTTTGTCAATGATAATTTCAGTCAACAAATACTTGCTAATCCCTAGAAAGTAAAGCCTTAACTTGGCAGAGCAAACCAACGCAGGGTAATTGGGGATCTTCTCAGTTACATTCATGATTTTGCAGGTGCACAACAACCTTATTTATTATTAGATTTGTTCATCAGTTAAATAAGAAACAAAAGCCTGCGAAAGGAGACTATTCCCTGCTAATGATCTTACTTTGCCAAAAAGATGAGACAGTTAACAGAGATTCACACCAATTTAGAGGGATAAGAAGACTAAGCATTCAGGAGCTGAAGCCACAGGGAAGATGCAAAGGAAACTATCACCATGCCAACAAGTGTCATTTCAAAGACCATAACTGTGCAAGACTTGACACTTTAAAAAAGGCATGTCAGAACAGAACAGTGTGAGAGTGCCAGGAATTCTCAAAGGACAGCAGATGCAACGATGTTCAAAGCTCAGAAAGACACAGATCTTAGAGATGTTCACTATATTTGACAGTCACAAGTTAGGATGCTAAATGTTAAGATGTTCAACCTGCTGCCGGCAGGCAAAAGATACAGAAGTATCCGCTGCCGCACCACCAGACTACAGAGCAGCTTCTTCCCTCAGGCTGTGAGACTACTTAATGCACCATCTGCACTCCTCCATGTTTA
>JAPZDY010044535.1:0-16241 GCA_029783645.1 Ctenochaetus hawaiiensis | reverse complement strand
TCAGGAGCCGGCTCCCGTCGTTCACTTCAAAGAGCCGGCTCTAAGAGCCGTATCGTTCGCGACCGACACATCACTAGTTGGGCAGCTAACTAACAAGCAGTTCTTAAGCCAGATGTGGGCTATTCCCTCATTATTACATGCCAAATTAAGCTGATAAAAGGTCTTGAACTGATTTCATATGTTGAATGTGCATTTGTTAACTAGTCCTTAGAACTATCAGCAAATGGTTCTACAAGATGTCCAAGCAAGTCAAAGGCAAGTCATGAGGCTGTAAGAAAAAAACAAACTAAAAAAAATTTGTGAGACAAAACAGAAAAAATGCAACAGCACAAGGCCTGTAAAACCATGAAAAGTATCTAAGGAGGATGACTGTAGAACTCTTACTTGGTTAAGAAAAACCTCTTTATAACACTACCAAGGTCAAGCATAATGTGGAGGAGGGAGACATTTCAACTCTTGATATAAGCTTTTAATCATAAGATGCCTTAATGGAAAAAGAAAATAGGAAACAGAAAAACATTCACGAAGCAACTTTTAAGTCCACCTGAAATGAAAAATGTCTTTTCAATTCTTTTAGACCACATTGCTGGTCATATTGTTCACTTACTTAAAGATGTTAGTCAAAAAATTACAAAAAATTTAATTTCATTTTAATGTTATATCAAAGTTCAATCACATTTAGTTCCTGGTAAAAAAATAAAAACCACATGACTTTCGTCATCTTGCCCAGAGCAATATCAACCAATAGTATCGTTACATTCACCTGTCAGTCAATCTGTTGTTTGTAACGCTGGCAGAGAGTAGTGGCAAATCAAATTGCTCCAAACATTTTGTCCCAACTACATATCCTGTTTTTGCTGGAAATCCGTCAGGATGCAAAAATTTGATATTCTTGAAATGGCATTTCAAGTGAACTTTAAGCAGAAAACCCATGAGCTATTTGATCAAACAGCTCCTCTCGCTGTGAGTGGGAAAGCTGATCAGCCTCACTGGTCTCATAGTGGAGTAGCAGGACCATATCCCCCTCCAAACGATCTGTGATGGGATGAAGAACATGAAGCTTGGTGTCGCACGTGGACTTCAAATTTGACACTATTAAGACCAGCCTCCATAAAATGAAAGGCTCAATTGCTACACAGGTAGACCATGTCCAAGAGTCAGAGCAGAGAGTCAGCTGTAATGAATAAGATATACAAATCCTGTTGAACCTTGTCAGAAAATTTAAAAAAAGGACAAAGCCGAGAACAAGGACCAGGCATTGTCAAGTCAAGTCAACCTTCATTAAATTTCATTTTCCCAGAGAGGGGTGAGGACAGTGATATCCTTAGCTTCATGAATCGTCTGATCCTGCAGCTACATGACATGGAGAATTTTCCAACTCAATCAGTCATATAAAACTGCCGTTGAAATCCTACTTTCCTCAAAGAAGACTCAAGAGCCAGAACAAGACCAACCCGGTTAAATTTCTTATCTCCAGGACAAGCTAGAGATACTGGAGCTCTCCCATGAAAAGAAGTAGCAGGCGTAAAACACGAAACAGGTCCATACCTGGACTTCAGCACCAAGCTAATAGCTACTTTGGCAATGCGACTTTCTTTGGGAATGGGGCTGCCAATATTCCACAGTCCACTGGTAACTAGCAGAACAGGAAGGCCAGTTTGAACTCTGCCAGAACACATTAAAAAAAACCCTGCAAAGTTCTGGAACATTATTCTTTGGACAAATAAAGCATTTAGAGAAATAAGTCTGTAGTTCCTTTTTAAAAATTTACAAGCAGAGACTTGTGATAAGAATGTCAGTGATATGATTATGTATTTAAGTTTAACTAAAGTTATGTTTAGTCACTTTCTTTCTCACTCTCTGATTGGTTAACTCTGTAAGTTGGCAACCGGCAAAAACCAAACACACCTTCACCTTCAGTAAAGTCTTGTATATCTCTGGGTTTTAACATTTTGAAATAATTTGGGATAATGTAAGTAGCCCTTCATAATTCATCAACATAGCTTTTTAAAAACATTTTTATATGGAAATGTTTTGGGCTGAAGTCATCAGATACCATCCTGTGGTGAAGCCAGTGGCTATCCATAGCTAAGGAAATTAAAGATAAAAATCGCAATAACAAAATGACATTCACATATTCTGGTTACGTCATCTGAAAACCATTTTCTACAACCTCAACAGTCAGTATTTGTCTGTAAAAGCCACCTTTTACTTAAGTTATGTGTCCTTGCTGTAATAAAAATGATGCAATTCGCGACGAGGCCACCTGTTGCACTCTTTGCTGGACTGACATTTAGCCCAACTGATAAAGAGCGTCTGTTATTACACCAGTGCCAAGTGTCAATTCAAATGTAGAGCGGTGTGACATACTCAGACAGTGCAGAGTGAATCGACAGTAACGTAGCCCGTTGGCTATCCTACGCTAGGGGTCAGTCACACGGCCCGAGCTGGGCCCGGCTCCTCCCTACACAAATAGTGGCTCTTAAAAATATGGGTTTTTCAAAAGACGCTATATGTCGACGTTACACAGCATCATGCTATCAAAATGAGAACACCTACCTATCACCAATACTCCATGACTACAATTTAAGTGGCTGTAGGCCTACTCCAGTCGGTAAACAAAGAGGGACTGAAGGAAAGGGTTTTTGTTTGTTTTCTTCTTTTTTTGTTCTCCATCATTGAGACAAAAATCGCCCTGTTGTCTATAAACTAGCTCTTCACTTAAAAGCACCCGACTTACTCTTTAGCTGACATGCAAAAGATTTAGGCAACTTCAGCCAACACTTTGGATCTCGTGTTTTATTTGTTGCAGAGGAAATCTCGCAGATAGATCACAATACTGCGCTAAAATTTCAGCACGCATTCTTTTTCTGCCTTATTTCATGAAAAGTTGAACTTGGCAATTAAAAGAATCGCAGCTGTATGCAGCGGGTGGTCATCACATCGAACTGAAAGAAAACTCCAGAAATTCTGGAAACTTCTGAAAGTTTTGGCAGCCTTTGCAACAAAGCAAATCGACTTTAAAAATGCCATTTCGATGAACAGTCGAGTGTTCAGCTTACTGCTTTTGACAAGGGAGAAAAAACGAGATGTAGCCTAGCTCAACTCGCTAGGTGATTAATAATGCAGTAAGGACTAACTGCCAAGTCTTTTTTTTTCTTTAAGTTTTACAGACTTTTTCCTCTCTGGTACACAAAGAAACACTATACAGGGAAACTAACCTTGCTTCTCACTTCAGCTGACAATCCGTAGGCTGGCCCTTTATTAAACTGTGTCATTTTCTTGGTTTTGCAAGCAATTCCAAAAGAAAAATCCTCAGTTACAGCAAAAAGCATTCAGTGGAAAAGTCCTTTCAAACAATGGTTACGGCGCCAGACCAGAAGGGAAAAACTCCGCGAGGCTTCCCAGAGAATGAACCAGGGCATTCAGTATCTGTTGGACAGGCTCAGATTGCAAAAATGTCGTCAAATGTTTAACTGAGCTTTGCTAACGTAGCGAAAACAGCCAATCAGATGAGCCGTATGACATTCCCTCTCCTGGCTGTGCCTTCTCTGATGCTCTTTTACGCACGCGATATAGTAGTTTTAGAACTGAAATACTAATGTATATCTCAACAACTAATGTCGATGAATTATTCAATAGCCTAGTAGTAAACTGGGAAACAGTAGATGTATTTCATTGACATTAGCTTATTTGAATATTTGAAGGGTTTTCTTGATTCACTTTCATACATACTGAGTTTCAGATGAGGTTCATGTTGTATAACAGGACGGTTCACCTATCATCTGATACGGGAAGGAGGGGATGGTCCACCTGGATGCACTATCATTTCTCCTCTACTCTCCGTGCTGTCACTTAGCTAAGGCTAGAGAACAGGGCAGTATACTGTGAGTGGGCACGTGGAAAAAAAATGATGCCTTGAAAGTTTAAGGTTAATTGTAAATCTTGCAGTTTGCTTACATTTAAAGAATAATTTCACTGCTCAGATTTTCTTTTCAGAATACTGGGTCAACCATATATTTGACCAGAAAGGCCTGAAGTTTGGCATACTGATCTGATTTCTGTCAGGCACCATTTGAGAGAAATAGGGAATGTAGTAACTTGCTTGATTCATATTTTATCAGCACTGCCTCATTTGATGTGAGTTTGGTTAGCTGCAACCCTCTTAACCAGACCTTTATCATCTTAGTGCTATTAAATGTTAGGATACACTCAAAACAAATGACCTACCTACCTGACAGATAAAATACAATGGTGGGCTAAAACAAAACAATGAATAGATTATGCTGTTGTGCCACATATCAAGTTTAATTGATGTTGCGTTAAAATAACAGCTTCAAATACGTTAAATTTTGTTGCGCTGATTCCCAACTCCTCTCTCCTCCTGCATCTTCCTTCCTTCACTGTAGCAGGTGAAACACGGGAAGATGGCTGAGATACAATTGAGAAATCTGACAAAGAAATTGGATTAAAAATTACAATACATGTGTGTGTTTAAAGACAGACATTTTACACAGTCTGTACTTGGAGTGGCTCAAAAGTATTTGTACAAACATAAGTATAAATGTAAAGATTTCTCAACTTATGGGAAAGTCCTTTGCAGTCAGTTACTGCCTGATGCAAACATTACCAAAAGCTAAGAATCTTCTGATGAGATGCTTTGCTGGGCCTTTACTTTTTTTTAACAGTTAAATGTTAAATTAAAACAAAACAAAACAAAAAAAAACCAAAAAAATTATTTAGTTTATTTCTTTAGAGGCACATTTATAAACATCTCTATATAACTGAAATTATTCATGTCAACAATACAATTTTGAACAATGCACTGGACTAATTAAATCCTTATACAATTCACTGCATTAGTCTGTCATCTCCAAGCAATACTACTAATCAAATTTGTTTTAACAAATCCAGAATCAAATCAAAAAACGATAGGGCCTTCGCACGAAGGTGCTTGGGCCCTAATTATGAAATTGTGAAACAGAACCACATCAAGTCCATACTGATGGTCATACCATGGTCTGGCTGCTGCCTGTGTAGGTTTGTACATAGACAATGATCTGAGCGGGCATTTGAACATGCGTTGAATGGTGCACGTGTTTTGGGCTTAAAGTATCCAAGTGCTGTACTCTTCAAGGTGTTAAGTTTCATCAACATCACATATTAACTTAGGCCTACTATAAAAAAAATATATTTTTGGCTTTTGTGGATGTAATTTTGAATCATAAGAGAACAAAATATTGATTTTTTATTGTTTTTCCAGACATTTCTATTTAACACAACTGAACATTAAAAAATAGAGCAACTAATTATAAGCATTATAACATGTTTTCATACTATTCTTCCAAGAAATATGGATTTGGGATATTTGTCCCTCAGACAGGACCACTGCACAAAGAAATAGTCTGATATTGGGTAGAGGATCATCCCTGTGAGAGACAGCGTCTGCACCCGGCAAATACTTTCAACATAAACTATCAGGACTTTCTTCATTCCCAGAATTCCAAGCAGGAGCCCCGCCACACACAAAGGAACACAGGTCCCAGGGCCATTACACAGCACCTGAAATAACACACACACACAAAGAAGGTGGGTTGAGCACATTTCCAGGAAGTGACACATACTCATTTTTTCCAAGCTTCATAGAAAGCAGCCTCTAGGGGCTGTTTTGAACATCTGTAACAGAACACTCACATGACAAAAGCTGGTTAAAGGAACGATTCAGGGCAAAAATATTTAACATGTCAAGACCAATATCTGTACAATCTCTGTATGTCCAATACAGAGACAGATTGCAATTAGATTTATTTGTTATCCAGGTATATTATTTCTTGTTTTAAGGTCCCATATTATTCCCCTCACTGACAGTGCTAATAGGTCTCAGAGGTCCCCAAAACATGCCTGTGAACTTCCTTGCTTTAAACACCACTCGTATTAAGTGAAAATGCTTGCCAATATACTCCTCCTTTTAACCCTTCTTCTGAATGTGCTGTTTCTGTATCTGTAGCTTCATATGCAAATGAGCTAAGGCTGGTCATACCTTTCTCAGGCAGTGCATGTGTCTTAGGCCACAACCCACTGTTTACAGTGAGCGCTTAGTTTAGTGCTTGGCTGCCAGTCACAGAGTCATTTTGCATTGGTTTTAAAGCATCAACAGTCATCATAACGGACGAGTCCTTCCCCCCTGATGCACGCTCTGCCTATTAACATGAGCAAACATGTCATTTTATGTTAACTATGTGAGTTAAACGGAGAATTTTGACATATTTTCTATTGTGGATGCAGTGCGAACTTATCTTGGCACATCAATGCATATTTCTATTGTGTTAGCATTGAGCTAACAGGCTAAGTGTGCAGCCGTACAAAAATCAAAGAATGCAAACTGTAATACTTCCTCATATTTAGCATGCAGGGTTAGGGTTTGGTTAGGGTTGTTGTTGGTTTCATACCAAGGTATGGACATCATTGTTAACTAAACAGTACGTTAGTCAGGAAATTGAGACGACCAGGAGCTGAGGAGTTTTGGGGTGACTTCTCCCTCTTTGTCTTTCTCTCTGTAGTGAGTGCTCTGCAGTACTGAAATGTTTGATTGATGATGATAATTTATGTGAACGGATGTTCCACAGCACCGACATATTTCAGTTGATACCCTTAAAAACATAAGAGTTCCATTCCCAACTCTACTGACTGGCCATCAATTGACATACTCCAGTGCCTGAGCCCACAATAGATGCTATCCTTATTAGCTGTGGTGTGAACACCAGGCTGAACTGGCTAAATATACAATAAGGCAGCTTAAGCATTTCACTGGGTTTTCAAAGAGTGGATGAGGACTTCTGTGCTCATTCCTGCAGCCAACAGCAGAGCAATTAGCGTGCTTTGCCTGCACATTAAACATCTTCACTGATATGCCAGTGCCAATTGGCATGAATATAATTGCGACTATGGGGTGGACACACTTGGATTTAGGGGGTGGCAAAGACACCCAGCACTGGGAGTGTCACCTAGCTGGAGATGAGGCTACTCCCCCCCTTAATGTCAAAAGGGAAGCAAATATGAAACAGAGTGTGTGGCCACTCATTTTCCGTAAGGTAGGGCAAGCAAGACAGAGAGGATGCACTTGTCTTATTTTGGGGTGGTCTGCTGGCGAGACATACTTTCATTGGAAAAACATGAAAAAGTGCATTTTGCATAATATGTGATGTTTAAATTACAAAGAGGTGAGAAAAATCAAGTGGGAATCCCATGCTCATCCAGTTGTCTCCAGTTGTGCTGAAACAGGCACTCTGAGCCGGTGTAGAAAACTTAAATCAAAGCACAGCACTGGGTTTGGCTAACACACAGTGATACAAACACTCACACACACTATAACATTTGTGTTAAGCAAATTTCTATTAACCTGCAAATGTATCTAGTTTCACTTTCCTAGTTTAGTTTTTCACTTTCCCATGCTGTTCCACTGTTTAATAATTTTTAAGTCTCAACTACAAAACACACAAAAGAAATCTATCTTTTCAAAGTAGATAAAATGACAACCACTGTTGTATCCAAGTGTGTAGAAACTGATTAAATTACACATGAAAAATGTTATAAACACACTGTATCAAACTTAACTTTGAATTCAGGATAAAATAATTGCAATTGTGACAGTTACTGTGATTTTTTTATTAATTGGTTTTCTTGTTCTTTGCCTCCTCAAGGCCTCCGAAAATCCTATTGAAACAATAGGATATTAAAAAATCTCACTTTTGAAGAGTCATGTTGTATGTTTCAAGCCAAACATGACTGAGCTGAATCATCCCTCAACACCAAGAGTGAAAAATGTGGTGAGTACACGGTTTGATGATTACAAAGGCAAAGGGAGCAGAAACTGGAATTACATGGGAATTACATGTACTCAGTTGCAGCACTGAGGCAGCTCAGTAAAACCAAGAAGGAGGGGACTAAGATGAAATAGTGTCCTTGGGGCTGAAGGAGATTGAAGGAGTTGAGGGAGTTTGGGTTTACAGGAAACCAGACATAGCTGCTGAGGTCTGGGGAAGTCATCAAAAAGTTTCACAGTATAAACACAGCAGTACTGTAATATCATCCCCACACTGGTCTGGAAACTACATAGACCTGCCCTGCACTTAGCCAAGCAGTTTCATTTTTCTTGCAGCTTAACATTATACATAGATTAGGTACTCTACATTAACAAAATAAAATGATTCATGTAGCAGCAGATAGTACGGACATAACCTGGATTTAAACAGAGTTTGTACTGTACATCTGTGCATATCAAGTGTCGTTACAAAATATTTTTCACAAAGACAGAAAAGACTCAGGAAAGTCCATAATTTTGACAGATTTAAATTCTGAGGGCAACCTGCCAACTTAGCCACATTAGTTTATACACAACACTATTAATAATGCCACCTGTACTAGACCCCCTGATCAACTCGAGCAAAGCAGACGAGAGACAGGTGAAATGAAAATAACATCAGATAATATAGCAATAGATGCAGAGCCCCATCCTTCACCTGACAAAAAGGTGACACACAGTACAACACAAGAGTCACTGCTGGTTTAAAACGGAATAGGCTAAGTTTGCTGGAGGTGGGGAAGCATTGTTTTCCAGGTGTGTTTTGTGTGGAGTAATAACTGCAGCACACTGTTAAAAAAAAAGCCACTCTAGGTGAAAAAATTCTTTTCAGCAATCAATCATATAGTAAAACCCTTTTTACATACCCCTAAAATTTTATTGACAGAATTAGTGCTTGCTATGAGAGTGGCTGGGGGTTCACAACTGTTCCTTGACCATGCTGCACTCATAGGCCTGACTCTAACATTCCTAATATTACTACCATCGCATGAAGTCTGTAGCTTTGTTTCTAAACAGCTACAAATAACCAGAGGATTCTGCTCTACAGACATCCAGATGGTCTGGTCACAAGCTCTGGAATTTGCTCTCACTACTTATTACCTTAACCTACAATTCACACAACCAGAGGAAATCTAGATTATCTGTACTTCATTAGTAGTAATAACTTATTATATCACTGACAAAGATTTCTGTTGTTTTATCTTTCCCAGATGTTTGGTCTCACACATACTATGATAATGAATTTTACTTTCTACAAAAGGAGCTGTTGCAATGAAAGTTGTTTCTTGTTTATTCTGTTTATTATTGTCTTTTCCATAATGACCTTAAAAGTCCTGAGTACTTGCAATCAGTTTATTATATTTAAGCAGCCTGTATTAGTGACAAGTTACTATTTCAATCAACTCATAAAAACAAGTAATTTTAAATAAATTACAATAAAGGTTTGACCTTGAGGAGTGACAAACTAAAGATTAGGATCTTTAAGTGTAAACTGATTATTATTAATTTTGTATTTTTTTAAATTTTATTATTAGTAATAATTTGTCCAAGCAATGCTAATATCTCAGGCTAATTGGCTGCCACATTCTTGCATGCCTGGCACATCAGGATGTTAGAGGCAGAAATGTTCTAGTTTTATAGGCTACACAATGTTTTTATGAGCATGTTTCAGTATGAGATCGCCATTATATTAATAATCAATTTATGTTTTGATTCACCCAATTACAAAAAAAAAAATCTTTGACCCCAAAACCTCCCAACACTTAGGTACTTTGGCAAGCTTGCTCCCACTTTTTTTAAGCATATACCAGATGCCCACCGATTATTTGCTTTCTTAAAGTATCTTTTTATTTAGGTGTCCAACTAATTTTAGGAAATACAAGAGAAGTGTAACAAAGAGGACAATGATTAAGAGGCAGAGACTGAGTCCAGCATGTAATTTTATCACTATGGATCCCTGACCTGTCGGTCTTGAGTGACAGGTGGTTTGCACAACTGCCCAACACTGCCTACAACTGTTCCATTTTCTCTCGTTATTATGACAACTGTTCTAAAATTTCAGTTTTGATCTTCGTCTCTGAAGTTCCATTTAAACAAATATTGTGATACAGTCTGACCTTATTTACACTGCAAATCAGTTAAGGCTCTGTAAACAGCACCATCCACCTACCTGAAGCTCATCTACCTCTATGTCAGGCTTACTCAGACATTTGTATCCACAAATCAACACAATTACCCACTTAATAACAAATAACTTTACATGTTAATGTAATTTAAAGGAGCTACAAATAAATAAATAATTAAATAAATAAATATGTTTTAAAAAATCACCCCACATAGCTGTCATGAACAGGGAATGAACTATATTATCACAGCCTATTGTTTCAGGTTGTAAACATTTTCTTTCTGTCATAATGTTGGGCCTTTTAACAAGGTACTTCTTCAGTGACTGACTGGCCAGCTGAGAAGTCCTTAGAGTAACTGCAGTTTTTTGCACGTCTGTATTGTATCTGCTTGTTCGCAAGCTGGGTGGAGAGCAATCACTTTCCCAGTGATAGCCGGGTGCAGGGGTTTCATGGAGCATCCACACAGCGACTCCTGAAAACTCTCAGAGTAACAGGTCACAAGAGAGAAGCTGGCATGCAAGACCTGGTGGAGGAGGCGGAACAAGGGAACTTTTGGCTCTGGCTCCAGAGAAAGGGTAAGGCATGGGGCAAAGAAGGATCCTAAACAGCCTGTAGGGAGTGGTAGGGAGACCGCTCACAATCAATGATGATATTTAACATGATATATAATTGCATTCTGCTGCCAGTTTTGAGAGTATCCTGATAATAGCTGAAGGCTGAAAAAAAGGGGCTCAAAAGGGCTCAAACTGTGGAATATTAAAATATGTGTTCTGCTTATTTAACATGTTTACTTAAATAATAATTTTCTTCCATTTGTTGCACTTAAAAAAGCAGTATTGTCTTGTAAAATGTATCCAAAAATGTACTTCTTTTCTTCCACATTTGGCTTTGCTCTGAAAAGTCTCTATTTTTTGGGAAGCTTAATCACTGCAAGACCCTGCTCGCATTCAAACACACAGCTACACAGACAGAACAGCTGCTGAAGCAGATAAGCAAAAGTTGCTCTGGTTCCCCTTAATTTCTTGTTGATTTTTCCTGTCAGATTTTTTGACAGGTATCTCAAAAATTGTTTTTAAGTTGGAAATGGGCATGTACTTTGATGTGCAAGACAAAAACTGACTGACTGACTGACTGGCTGTTGTCACGTTTATGTCTGCTGTATGACAGGCTTTTAGATCTATCCATACTTGCAAAACCTTTTATAGCTTTTTGTTATTAATGTAAATTTTACTACATTCGACATCAAGATCTAATTATTGCCCAGCCCTTCGAGGGACCCAACGAAATTTGTAAAACCTAGAAACACAGTAAATAGGCCTTATTTTGTCATTTTCAAGTTGAAAAGAAGTTATCAACACATATTAACTCAGTAAACCACACAAAACTCTATATTGCTGTATGATAAAAAATATATATATAAAACTGCAAGGAACATCTAAGCTTGGCTCAACTCAATAATTTTTTGGCACTTCATACTTTTCTCATTTTCATTTTTCACTGCAGTTGGAACCCTGCCACTATAAGCAGGAATCTTGATGTGAAACTAATGTGACAGCATCTTCAACATAACGCAGTACAGAAATGTAAAGGACATTCATGTCTGACTAATCAATGAAGAGAATTGGCTCAGCTTTCTTGAAACCTTGACAGAGGTTATAGAAAAATGTACCAGGTATATGACACAACTTTTGACTAGAGAAAACAAAAATTAAAACAAATCAAAAACAAAATCTTTGGATAACGATTGTCAGTTAACACAGTTCATTGTTGCATTCACAAGTGAAAGTTTAGACTCTACCACACAAAGAGAAAGCTATACATCAACAACATCCAAAAACGCCACTGACTTCTCTGAGTCCAGGCTCATCTGAGGTGGACTGACGCACAGTGGAAAAGTTTGCTGTGGTCTGAGGAGTCCACATTACAAATTGTTTTTGAAAATGATGGACGTCATGTCCTCCGAGCTAAGGAGGAAAAGGACCATAGGTATATGGCGCCATTATTGTAGGTGCCATATACCTATTTAATAGGGCTAATTTGCGGCACCGTAGCGGGGGGTCATGGGTAAGTTTGCCTGTTGGACAGAAGAGAGGGAGCCTCACGGTTTTTGGACTGTGCCGAATAGATGCTGTGTAACCAAGGACAAATTAAGTTTGTTCATGTTGTTTTTCTTTTTCGTTGTTTTTTGAAATAAATTTTTGTAAAGCTATGATGAAGGACCACACTGTATACTTGGATCGGGCACACGTGTCAGCCATAGACTCATCTTCCAGAAATTAGATTGGTTTAATGGAAAACCTTGCACTTTTTGTTATCAGTACAAAATTCAAAAGCCAGTATCTTTGATGGTATGGAATTGTGTTAGAGCCATGGTATTGGTAACTTGCACATCTATGAAGGCACCATTATTGCTGAAAGGCACACAAAGGTTTTGGAGCAACATATGCTAAGATTCAGATAGTGTCTTCCCAGTGACATCTCTGCTTATTTCAGCAAAACAATACCAAGCCACATTCTGTATGTGTTACAACAGCTTGGCTTAATAGTAAAAGAGTGCAGGTACTAGATTGGCCTGCCTGCAGTCAATACCTGTCTCCTGTTGAAAATGTGTGGCACATAATGAAGCACAAAATACTACAACAGAGACCCGAGACTGTTGAGCAATTGTTGTATATCAAGCAAGAATGGAGAAGAATTCCGCTTTCAAAACATCAACAATTAGTGTCCTCAGTTACCAAATGCTCAATGAGTGTTAACAGAAAAGGTGATGTAACAATGTGGTAAACATGCCCCTGTCCCAACTATTCTCAAATGTGTTGCAGGCATCAAATTTAGAATGAGTGTATATATTAAAAAAAAACAAAACAAAAACAAAAGTTCATCAGTATAAACATTAGAAACCTTGTCTTTGTACTGTATGCAATTGAGTATACACTGAAAAGGAAATGCAAATCATTGTATTCTGTTCTTATTTCCATTTTACATGGTATCCCAACATTTTTGGAACTGGGTTGTTTAATTTCAAATCAGCACAAAAAAAATGGGAGGAGAGAGCAGGGGTACAAGAGAAGAGAAGATAATGGAGTTTCTATTTTTTATGCGGAAAAAGGAGTTTCTAAGTTTTAATGGGTTTATACTTTAAAGAGAATAGTAAAAAGAACAAAATGGAGCTGAACATTTTAAAATTTAAATGATTTCTATGGAAGAAAATAGGCAGAGGTAGTTAACTTAAAAGGATTTAAATATAAGGAGAGAGACAAAAGTAGTAAGAAAAGGAGAGAAAAGGGGGGAGGAGCAGATAAGACTGGGGAGAGAGATTGGGCCACAGAGAGACAGGCATCAAGTGCCAAAAATAGATTCAGATTAATCCACCAATCAAAACAGAGGAATAAGTTTACTAACATCAACTGAATGTGACTGAGACAGCGGAGTTACTGCAAAACACAGACAGAGCCCCAAAAATGATCCCATTAACAAAACAGTCTCAAGTTAAAACTGACAGAGAAATCACAGCTTAAGAAGTCCACAGAACTGTGATCTTTGTGCAGAGTGTCGGAGCAAAACTACCATTACAGCTAAAGGGAAGTATATACTTACATTATAGTTGATGTTACTCTTCTTGTTTTGAACAGAACAATGACATCGCTGCACTAATTCAGTTTTCCAGAAGATTTTCAGTAGTTGTTAAACTTGGTCTTAGAATCAGATTACCTTTAAAAGTCACTGTTTCATGAGACAGTTTGTAATTTACTGAGCAGAATGTTTTTGTGTAACACAATTTAAATATTGGCATTGTTTCTGTCAAGAGGAAAGATTTTTCTTTGATAATTTTAAGTTATCTGCACAAATGTAAAACCAATCTTAAAAGGCTAAAACTGGCAGTCTAGTAATATGCTTCTATATTAATAGGAGGATCATGAGATACAGATTATAAAAAGAATTTACACAACCTGTGTAAGAGGGTGTGACTTATCTTGACTTTTAGTCTTTAGTATATGGCAAGTTCCAAAAACACTGGATGATGCTTTTTCCACACAAACATATTTTCCATAGACCCCCCTGTACTCTGTGCATGTTTCTGTGAGTGAGTGAGAGTGTGTGCTTGTGTGTGTAAGGGTACAAGGTTAGGGTTGTTGTTGTGTGAGAACAGCTAGTGACTGGTCTCTGGTTGCACTCACCATATCCGGTCTGAGTCTGAACACCAAAGGGAGAGAGTACCACAGGGCACTCAGTGTGCTGATTACAGAGGAACTCCAAGACTGATGCACCTCCCGACTCCGTGGGATCCGACAGATAGTAAACTGGATAACAAAGGCATATGTTCATCAGAAGTGTTCAGAGAGCTGTACTGCAACAAATACAGATTCACGAGTACTTTTTTTTCGTTATAATTTAGATTTAACAAGTGCTCACCCAGCACATTAACAGGTCAGTTCTGGACTTTTCTACTCATATATACCTACACAGCAATTGAGCTTTGGCAGTTTTATCCAACTTACGAAAAAAATACACATCAGCCATGACATTATGACCACTGATGGGTGAAGTGAATTACACTGGTTATCTAATTTCAGTTCTCACTTTTCATTTGTCAACCAGTAGCCGCTATGTGAAATTTTGCACCAGTTACGATTTTTAAGAGGTGATTAAACACCACAAGTCTTCCACCTGTTCACTTGCCCCATCACCCACAAAACTGTTCAAATCTGGCTCTTACTGCCTGTTACATGACCTCCTGTGTATTACTAATACCTCCCTTCAGTCTGGTATCTTCCCCCCTTCTCTAAAACGTGGTGTTGTCATTCCACTACTCAAAAACAAGAAACTTAACCTGAAAACTACTGAAATAACTTCATTTGCCTCCAGCTCAGTGCAGAATTTAATTCAAAATATTACTCTTGATCTACAAAGCACTTACTGGTATGTAAGTAGATAATAGATAATTAGATAATCAGAGTGCCTGCAGCCTCCTGGTTGTGCCCAACGTTAGGACAAAGTCAGGTGAAGGTGCATGTAGTCACTGCAGAGCCGTGTTGTGGAACAACCTGCCTTCTGACTTCAGGTCTGTGGAAAGTTTAAGTACTTTTAAAAGTGGTCTTAAAACATTGTTTTTCTCTAATGCCTTTGGCAGTTAGTATGCCAGTGTTAATGCAGGTGCGTGCGTGCATGTGTGCGTCTGTACTTGCGTGTGTGTATGTGCATATGCGTGTGTTGTTGTAAGGTCATTTTGCCTTGTGTCCTCTGTTTATTTTACCATTATTATATTTTTTTCTGTGAAGCACACTGAGTTAACATTTGTATGAAATGTGCTGTGCACATAAAAAATATTATTATTATTATTATTATTATTAATAACATTATTAACATTATTAATGACATTATCATGGAAGCGGTTATTCCTGGTGGCAGTGGCCTCTTTCAGCAGGATAATGTGCCCTGCCATGCTGCAAAATTGGATTCAGGAATGGTTTGAGGAGCATAATGAGTTTGAGGTGTTCACCTGGTCTCAAAATTCTCCAGATTCAAGCATCTTTTGGATATGCTGGAAAAACAAGCCTGATCCATGAAGACCCTACCTTGCAACTTACAGGACTTAAAGGATCTGCTACTGACTGATTGGTGCTAGATACCACATCATACCTTCAGAGGTCTAGTGGAGTCCATGCATTGACTGGTCAAGGCTGTTTTGGAGTCAAAAGGATGACCTACTCAATATTAGGCAGGTGGTAATAACGTTATGGCTGATCGGTGTATGCTCCTACTTACATCTAACCATGCATATATTTTTGGTGAGAGCAGGATTCCTCTGCTGCTCCTGGAACAAGGTGGCAAAGGTTGACCTGGAAACTCCCCTGAATTAATTTGAAACTTTCCCCGCCCAATGCACCACGGCGGAAAGTGTACGATAGGGCCCATAGTGTCAGTCACCTCCTACCACTATTTCTTGTCTATATTTGTATTGTGAGGTGTTCAATAAAGACAAAATTACAAAGAAAAGGAACATTTAAGGGAAAACCTCCATTGATCATCCTTAAGGCTGATTCAATGTCAACTTGTGTCTTCATCCAGATAACAGAAACAATTCAAAAAAGTTTACAGTTTACAAAAAGTTTAATGTGTTTAATTATATAAAACACATTCTAGGTGGAACTTTTAATTAACTCTTAATCTACCAATATATGGAGCTAAATCAAGGCCAAAAGTATTGTAATCTGAAAAAAAGAAAAGATTGAGAAATTAAATGTTGAAACTGA
>JAPZDY010043786.1:0-16317 GCA_029783645.1 Ctenochaetus hawaiiensis | reverse complement strand
ACAGAATGAGCCTGCCAGTAATAGAGCTGTCTCAGTGCCATGAGTAAGTATGTGTGTGCATAGCAGAGGGAGAGAGGGGGGGGGGGGCAGTTTTGAGTAGGGTTAATAAATATTTTGTTTGGTTTTCCTCTTGCAGAAAATTGGTGTACTGTGTTCTCTTAAAGAGCCGCTTTAACTGAGGCAGGGAATTAATCATTAGACCCAAATGGTGTAGGAAGGAGTCATTCAACATTATCATAGGGTGAGCTCACTACCCAGATGGCACCTCACAAGATCTGTGTGTGTGTGTGTGTTTGCGTGTGTGTGTTTGTGTGTGTGTGTTTCAGTGGTGGCTGGTGACTCAAAAAATTGAAGAGGACAGACGGAAACCAACCTATGGTGTCAGTTTATTTTACACTTGCTGGCTGCTTACTTCTACTTTCTTACAGTGTTCTTGATACAATTTAAGCAGTAAACAATTTCTTCCAAGATTTACTGAACAAAATCTCGTTATTGAATTCTTTTTTTTTCAGATTAATCATACAGACCCAATACAGGAGACAGAATGATTATCAAAGGTGTATATGTAAATAAAGACCAGTGCTGATCAGAACAAACTACAGCACATTACAACACAATGAAACAATTATATATGTTTAGCTGCTAGTTCTGAGCTAACACAGTTATCATTTGGGTACTAACCAAAGGCTGTACAGGTGTTGGTTGTTAAGTTGTAATGTCTCTCTTGGGGTGCAATAAATACACATCACTTACCTAAAATTAACTATGCCCAACTTACTATGGCCTACAAGCTTTATAAATCTGACACATGAACAGTAAAAGTGATAATTAGAAGCAAATTCATATATTACATAAATAATACGGACTGCTTCTTTTAAAGGAAATGTAGAAAGACTCCAGATACTACAATGCAAACAATATCAAACTCTTAACTGTAGAGCAACAGGTAGCAAAACCTAGCACTGACATCACTGAGCCACATGGTCATCAGTAGATGAGCTTCAGCTCTGCACAGATGCAGGGAACCAACAACGTTAATGAAACAACAACACGTGGTAACTAACGGGCTCATGAACCGTTCGGTTCTTAGTGAGTATGTCCACTCACAGTGTGTCAGAGACAGAGGCAGGTCACACCTCTCTCTTTGCTCTGTCGGTGCACCTCTCACACCATCCAGTTATTACTGATGATATGGCTTTATTAAGTGGACAGCACAACTGCGCATCTCCGCCACACGGGGGCTCTAATGTAACAATCACAGCTTTTCCAAAAGCACTGCAATACAAAAATTAAAAAACGGTAATTCAGTAATGCCTACTTCAAAGAAAGTTACCAATAAAGTTTTTTTAGAGGTGTTGTGGTCAACTTAATGACAATTTTGATGGCTGTTTGTGTTTGTTTACACTTGCTGGCTGCTTACCTGTGTTTTACTTTGAGGTCTTCTAATATTTAAGTCTTCTGTCACTGAACCCTACCCTGCACTGTATGTATGTGTGTTTTTTTATGGTGGAAAAAAAATTATTAGATGCCAAAAAACCCTAAAACATTTACCAAATAAAGTTTAATACACATTTCCAACATTTGGAACACTTACGTTCTCATGGACACAAACACAGCTTTGTAAAACATCCCTGCTGAATATGTGACTTGGCCACCCTAACCCTAACCCTAACCAATGCCACAGCTGTCCTCACCTTTAAATCTTCTGATAGATATCTGTATTTTTTGCATGTTTTGACTCAAGGTCAACTTCTACTTCTGTCACACCCTGCATCGTCTGAAAGCTGCTAGGAACGGGTCAACTTGACGGCAGCTTTTTGTCTTTACCTACTGTTGCTGCTCTGGTCTGCTTTTCAGGAAAGATGCAGCTCATCTGAGATAATTGTCAGTACAATCAAAAAATCAAATTCTTCTACTGCTGTTCAGTCTGTGTAATAGGCAGACTGCTAACTTGAGCTAATAATGTTTTCAACACAAATAAAAAATAAACAGCACAGAAAAATTTAATTATGATTTCAACTTCATTAAGTTCACAAAAGAAGATTGCCTCCCCTAAAGTTATTTTGAAATGTTTACAGCATACTTCACACCATGCAGCCAGTCTTCCATCCATTCTGGGATCCAGTCCTGAGTGGGCGAGCTGACCTGGTTCTACAGTGAGTCTGGTGCAGGAAGCTGAGGTGGGCTTAGCTGCACCAGCAGAGCTGAGCTCTCCATCTGCTACTGGGCAGCATCCTGCTGCTATCACATCCCTCAGTTCAAACTCATTCTTGTTTTTAGTTGTTTTTTTTTTCTTCATGGCTATTCTAACAAGCTAACTATTGCTTTGGCAAATACAAATAGTTTGCAACTATCCAAACAAAACAGGGTATATAAATCTAAAAATTGTCAATTTGGGCTCCATTGAAAGGAAAGGGAAGGTCTTAAAAATGAAAGTCTTTATTCATGTGCTAAAAAATAATTGACAAATTGGAGAGTTAAAATAATAAGCATAATTTTATGTGTTTTGGCAGATTAGCATGACTATGAAGCACATTGAATTCACAAAATAAATAAAAATCAGACACCATACTTTAATCTAATGCATGCCTAGCTTAGTGTCCTATAAATCAATCTGAAAGTTTTTTGCAAAAGCACTCCTACTGCATCCCCCAAACTGGCTCTTGCTCTAAGATCGTCCTACATGTTAGTTTCCCAGTTAGGGGCCCAAAGTGTATGCCTGGCTCCAGCTCCCTCAGCTTCAAGAGCTGGAAAGTGTCACATTTTAAGCAAAAGTGGACCCAAATGCAGACGCAGACTAAAGAAGTGTTATAGAAAACAAGCTTTATTTTAAAGCTGATACAAAGCAAAAACTTAAGGCACAAGTAAAAACAAACCAGGAAGACTTCAGGGGGAACAAAAACAGGTGGGACACACTGAAGAACAGGACCAGGGAGCAACAACAGGAGTGAAAACAGAGGATGACAACAGACGATCTCACAAAGACAAAGGAGAAACACAGAGGCTATGCGCACACTAGGAGTAATAGGACACAGGTGGGGCAATCGACAAAGGTGAAACACATGAGGGCAGGGTAGATAATCACCAAAGGAGGGAAACTTGACAGGACATGTAGACAAGACACAGAACAAGGGTCACAATAAAACAGGAAACACAACAGAACATGGATACAAAAACAAAAGGATAGGAAACTTCACCCTCAAATAACAAAGAAACTGACTGAATTAAAAATTACTAAATGACAAATCATGACAGAAATTTTGATCCTCATCAGAAATTCATGCAACCTTCATCAACCTATACTCATTTGCTGCTTTTTCACATGCAGCAAAAGAGAGCTCAGTATCAGTATTCTTGAAAGACTGTGCCTCAGGCAAAGAGCGGATCATCGAATTCATCCAGATCTTTCACATCTTCCACCTCATCATCACTGCAGGAATGATCCACCCTCACACACCCTGAAGGCCACATGCTAGAACCTCAAAAAAGCCTCTTTATTTGCAGGCCCATCATTCACGGCTCAGTCCAGCCACCTCCCTCTGCCTGCCTCAAGCACTGCAGAGGCTTACTGATCCTTTTCTGAGTGAGGGTTGTTTCATCTCCAGACATAACATACGTCTCAAATGTCCTCCATTTCACTATTAAGGATGACAAGACAGTATCTCAGTCATTGGGCAAAGAGCTAAATAAAGAGTACTTAATCAGGACTTTCGACTCGTCTCCTTTTCCAGTGTTTTGTACTAGTCAGGTAAGCAGCACTACTGGGGGAATACTCAGGAAGAAAAGATTCATTTTAATTTATCA
Organism: Ctenochaetus hawaiiensis; assembly: GCA_029783645.1. Classification (NCBI taxonomy): domain Eukaryota; kingdom Metazoa; phylum Chordata; class Actinopteri; order Acanthuriformes; family Acanthuridae; genus Ctenochaetus; species Ctenochaetus hawaiiensis. The sequence continues at coordinate 12,513 of JAPZDY010043786.1, read as the reverse complement.
ACTCCTCACTTCAGCCCTGTTGATAACATGAATTCTCTCTTTCCTCTTGTTCAATTCTTTTCATTATTTTACACTGGATAATAAATTATTCACTCAAACAAGCAGGTTTTGCATTTTTCTCTCTGGTTTAAAACTTTGCTTGCTGCTTCTAGCTCAGAGAAATGATGTTTAAGGTACAACAAAATGATGTACAACAAAACAGTACATTTATTTGGTTCCATTCAGTTAAATATGATTGCAGGTCCATCCATGGACTTTTTTTTTTTTATTATTGTAATGCCAGTGGTTTGCCAGTGTCTCGCCTGCTTTGTTTTCTGGACTAGGTTTATTTCTTCCTGCAGTATTAAATATGTCCTATTGCATCTGATTCCAATGTCTGGTGTCTGATTCCTCTTTTCCCACCCTTTTCGCTTACCTGGCAATAAAATTTAAAAAAAAAAAAAAAGCTTTGCATAAAGTTATTATCGGTTATCAACAAGGGTTTCCTCCCCCATAGTTGATTTACTTCTCATTAGTTTCTTTTTGTTAGCCTTCTATGGATTTCTAACAATTAGCATATTTATTTCTACTCCCAATTCAATTAACTCTGAAGGAGACATCCAATTTTGTGATTTAGTTTTTCACCTGAGTTACTACAGTTTATTTCTTATTTCTTTATTTCTACATTTACCAGCTTCATTATGGGTATTTTTCCATGCGTTATTACAGTTACTTCCCCCACACTTCTGTTTTCTCTTGCATCCATTTTTAATTAATCCCTGCAATAACCATAACCTTTCTTGCTAGCCTTATTCCCTGGCATTACTATTTTTCCTTGTTGTGTGAGACATGTTTATCCATTATGCACCCTTTCCCCTCTATTACCTTTCTTTGTTGGTATGGAATACCTTTATTTATTTATTCATCTACTTACTAACTTATTTATGTGTGTGTGTGTTTGTACCAACTTATTTGTTTGGTAGTCTCTACAGATTAAAATGAATCTGAGCAAAAGTATAACCATGCTGTCTTAGTCATAAGCATGCTTTCCTGCTGTCTCTAACACTCACTTAATCTTGTATCCATCCAATCAAAACCTGACACACTCTTCTTTTACCAGTCACCTGCTAGCTCCCTCCTCCTGCTGTCACTCAGCTGACATTTCAGCATTGTGAGGAATTTATTTAAAGAGTGGTATAGCATTCTTGAAATTCAGATGAACATATCACTACAGAGACACCTGCAGAGAAAGCAAGAAGCAGACAGCAGTCTGTGTGAAGTGACTGTGGAGAACGGGCTCCTCCCGCGTTCCTGGAGGTGGGATCTTTTATATCAATTTAACAAAGTTCATTGACCATCCTATCTGTCGAACAAAACGTAAAAATACAGCTCCTACGGGTCCTACGGATCATACTGATCACAAGAAGAATATAGCAAACTTCAGGCAAACTGGATCTCTAAATGATGGGGTGCATTTAGTCACAAAATGTATTCCACACAGTTTTGTTTGACAGACACAAATTCTCTCTTTGGAAGCTGCATTGCCAAATCAAATGATATTTTCTGCATTTCATGTACACAAATCCTGTTGTTGCTTTTCAAATAAAGTGTGGAGGGATTAATTTGTTTGCATTCGGATGCAATTTAAATGAGTTTTTCAGGTTTGGTTGAGTATTTCATTTTGATATTGACAGCATTTTTTCTGCTGGTATTAGAGTGTTTAGCTGTATAGTCATATTAAAGTCCTTTTCTGATTAGAAGGGGAAAGTGTTGTTGAATTTCCAGCAATGAAAGGCCTTCTTCTTAAGAACATAGCCACTCACCTTCATGCAGTCACAGGCTTATGAGACTTAATGCAACATAGAGCAATGCACTTTGATTGGCAGAAAAAGATCGTGCAAATTCAAATCACTGAACCAACTAAACACAGCACTTAAAATTAAAGTGCATACTAACCAGTTATTGAGCCTGTTGGGATGTAAGGACAGTTCTTGGCTTTGCTGGCCTGTGCTAAATGGAGGTTATATTCCATTTATAAATTTTTACCAGAAGTACATGTAACCCCTTTGTAATCACATTTTATTTTGTCATTGTAATTTGACTAATTATTATTTTTTAGTTGATTACAATTCAATTAATTTTATTATTTCATTAAATAACTCTGTGACATGTAATTATGTTACTCTAACACTGGTTCTAACTAGAATATTTGACTTATACCTCAATCGTGTCATGTTGCATATGTCTGCTGCTTTACTGCTTTTGCACACATTTACATAAAGAGTATTCATAATTTCTTTCAGTATTTTTTTCCGGAAGTTAGACTGATTTCAGTTGTGAAAGTGTGGAGTGTTTATACAAAGTCCTGTGGTAAAGATGGCAGTTGTTACTGTGTTTACCCTTCTTGACGATATGCTGAGGGAACAGAGATACTGGTCCACTTAAAACAGCTGATCAGGTAAATTCATGTTGCTGTCAACCCTCCACCCCTCCCACCCTCTGCTCTTCCTGGTACATTGCACTTTACTGTGAGGAGACACAGTCATAAACTGGTCTGTTATTGCTTTGTAAGCAGCTCTGGGCTCTTCAGTGTGACCTTCAAACCTTCAAAAGAAAATATGGATTACGTTACATCACTTCCTCTTCAAGAGAGAAAATGTAAAGTAACCTTGAGCCTGAGTCAGTGTGCACACAGTAATCACTTAAGCTCCAATAAAGCACCTGTGCTTAACACTACTGAGCTGAACTGATTTTTTTGTGCAGGAGAGCAATGACCTTTTCCTCCACAGTGACCAAGAATAGCGATAATGTTTGGACTACACAACAAACTTAACTAACTATGACAACAGACAATGTTATATCTAGGCCAGGGCTGGGTCAAAATTCATGCAAGTTCATGGAGGAAAAAGTATTAAGTCCTGGACTATAAGTTTTTTATGAGGCTCTCTGAATGAGTGAGTCTGAAATACTTGAATCTGCAGTTGGATCAATCATCACTGGTAAACTGCAGCCAACAGTTAGTGTCATTACTTATGGCTGCAGGCGATTCGTGTGTTTTTTCTTTAAATACCCCCAAAAATATCAAAACCAAAATCAAATTAAAGGTCTAGTAAGAGATAGCAGGTCAACAAAGGGGACTCATTTTGGTCACTTTGCTTAGGAGGCCATGGCGCCCTCCCTCATCCCTCTTCAGATCAGATGTCCAATGGGAACACCAAAGGCAATACTCACTTGGAGCAATACATGAAATTTCTTGCAGCTCTTACTGGAGCCACAACTTTTGTTTGTAAACTACAGGAGGCTGGTTCATCGAGGCAGAGAAGATACCTCATCCTCTATCTCTTAAGAGGAACAGGGCAGACAGTGTGTGTGAGGTGATTGTGGAGAGCAGAGGAGGACAGGCTCCTCCTGTGTTTCTCGGGGTGGGATCTTTTATATCAACTTAACAAACTTCATTGGTCACACTAATCCATCAAAGAAACATGCAAAATAAAGCTCTGATGAAAATCATATCAGTCACCAACTAGAATACAGAGAACTCCAGCTGGTGACTGGATCTAAACAAACACAGTAAAGGATGAGAAAGAGATGAAAAACTAAATGTAAAATTAGTTAATAGGGTAGGAGAGGGAGTGCTAACAGCTGTACTATTTACTAATGCAAAAACACTAAGACTTGAACCGTTACATGCTACTAAGCTAAAAACCCTGATGCAATTATCCATCGGTACCTAGCCCACTGGTGTAAAGTAAAAAGCCATGGTTAAATGTCAGATATGATGATGACAGCCTCAGACCATGACAGTGAGAAATAATGAGGGAGTAGCATGTGAGATGTGAATGGCTGATGATAAGAGACATAATTTAAGGTCTTATCATGCAAATGAGGTATGAGGTAAATGGTGTACAGAGGATGACTTTTTTCAGGAAGTGCAAAGAGCCTTGAGATGAAACATCTGACAGTCAGTGTTTGTTGTAAGTTATGGTGAGTGCACCCTCATCAAGTGTGCTTGTGTCTGTGCGTTAGTCAACGGCAGCTGAGGGAAAATTTGTGAGGTGTCACGCCTCCTGTGCAGTGAGAACAGAGAGGAGTGCTGTTCATCAGCCTGATAGTGAGTTGTTCAGCAGCCTGAAGCAGGCTGGCAGTTACTGTGACTGATTGTGTCTTCACTCATGTCAGCCCACTGACGCTCAACAGCATTTTCTCAGTCTGTGCTGCTGTTGTCTTTAAATCCAACAAGATCTGAGCATGGTCATATCCAAATATGTCTCAAACCAAAGGACTCAAAAATTCATTTCTAGATTGAAGGGAGCATTCATTTAAATCTGCATCACTGTATGTTGTGTGCATTCACTTAACACAACAGGTGACTGGGAATCCATTGCTTTTCACAGATAAATCTGTGAAAATGTATATGTGAGTCATTTAGAAATGTTTGTTTTACATAGTTTTCTTTTAACGCAATGCACTGACAAGTTTATTTATGTTTTTAAGTTAAGTTTGTTTTGGTCACTGTTCTTTCATGGGCAATTTTAAGAAATTTTAAAAAATGTGGTTAGTTAACAGTTATGTTAAAAATATGATTTTGAAATCAGCTCATAACAAAGGTATTAAATTTTCTAACTGTTGAATATCAGATAAGTGCAATGAGTTCATACTGGATAACACATTAGTCATCACATATTCTTTGTTCCACCAACCTCTGTCACTCTCTGACTCTCTGACTCTTATTGCCTCTGACTTGCCTCACCTCTCCTTCAGCGTCCAATCAGCTTGTGTTGGACATCCCTGTACTTTTAATTGAACATTAATTCAGTTGATCAGTGCACTGAGTAAAACACAAAGAGACACTGCAGCAATATTGTGTTGTAAAAGCGAGACCTTCTGTCTTTGGTGGCATCAGTGATATGCCTTTATACTTTCAGTAAAACTGTATCTTTTTCTGAGGTCAAATGTAATCTTCCTAAGAGGAACGCAAGTATTTCTTTCCCCAGACAATCTAACAATGATGAGAGGGGAACATGATTTCCATGTCATTGTTATGAATTTCCTGGCCACACTGAAAGCAACTTCAACACAATTTACTGGATAATTGATAATATGCTGGGAACATGATGTGATGGAAAAGCGACACCTGTGATTTTAGCCAGAGTGTCACACATGTTGTAACACAAAGCCTTCACCTTTGTATAAAGCCAGGTACAGTGCAGGGAGGAGCTGACCTCTAAGTCACATGTGAAGGACATATCTTACAAGGTTTCGATTTATAGACTCTCTGTGGTTTGAGGCACAGTTGATGGAGGAAATTATAGTGAGCCATCCTTTTAGCTCAGGCTTTAGAGAGCAATTTATAGTTTGAATTTAATAGAATAGGCCAAAATGAAAAGCCTCAGTAGGTCTTTATTTTTATTTTATTTTTTCTCTTGTACAGAGAATTATCTGAGAAGAGTCCGATCTTTAAATTCTCTGTAAATTTCAGGCTGGGCCCATCATCATTTGTCAGTGTATTAGATTGTAATGAGCTCAAGACTTTCCCAATTACTTCCTGAGTGAAACTTGTGAAGGGGAGAAGAAGCAACAAAGGAGCTGTTGCTTGATGTGTTGAGTGCATTTGCCTCTGACATCACACAACGTGCAGCGTGACTGCTGCACATGCACACATTGTGATGATGGTGCTGAAACAATTTATTGTGCAGACCCAGTGTGCGGTGTATTGTATTTGAGCTCTTTATTTATAAGCAACATGATTAATTGATCAGATCGATAGAACTCTTTTTTCTAATCTTAAAATTTCTGCTTCCAATTCTTTTAATAATTAATGCTTATTCTTTGCCAAATATTTCTTGTTAATGCCTTTTGTATGGGAGATTATTTGGCCCCTTAAACTTAGCACGTCTCATAACTTTAATCTCACGGAAGAGAAGGCAAGATTTGTCTCACAGAGGAACTCAGTATTGACAGAAACCTGTTTATCAAAGAGACATAGGCTTCAAGCATTGTCATTTTCTATGAATCAAATGTGTTGAGATCAAAGGATTAACATGTCAATCCTAATATGAGAATTACAGGGGCAGGAATTGAAGGAATAATCTCTGATTTGAGAGTTAATCTGTCATCTGTAAAATTTAAATATTTAACTAATAACCTTAAAAGTTGACTTTCTTTCCTTTGATGTCTCCTGGATACCTTTAACTTTATCAATGCAGTATCAGTTTGCAGTTTTAATAGGTGTCAGAACTCTTTTCCCTTTAACTACTCTGTTTGGTCCATTCGTATGTTTGAAACGTCACTACTTTGTTTATTAACAATAAGTGTGTATTTCATCAAAGTGGTGGTCAAAGTACAATGCAGAATGTGTCTCTTGTAATAAAGCTATAAAAAAGTTAAAGCCCTGACAACAAAGAAAAAGGAAGTAGAAAGAGAAAAAAGAAAATCTTAAACTCCTCCACCAGCATCCCCTCCCTCCGTTAATCAAAGGCTGGTGCTAAGTGATATGAGTTGATGTCAGACAAAAAAGCTTTTGAATATAAACTTGAAACATTAGAACTTGCCGTAATGGTTTAAGCATTCATTTTTCATCTAAAGTCATAACCTTTTTCACTATCTCAAATTTACATAACCTAAATGTGTCTTAAGTTGTCACTAATCACTCAAATCTTGCTTTTGTTGAATTCTATTTTCATCATATATCATCATTACTGATGTCACATTTACTCACTCATAAACATTTGCATGATTATTTGAAATTCTTAGAGGCAATCCTCAATCCTATGGCTTGGCACAACCAAGAATATGCAACCAAAGTAGAGTTTTGACTGAAGTAAACACCTTATATGATGAAGAGGATTGTGGGAAATTCTGTGAAATTACCTCAAATATCAAACTTCCCAAGCTAAAGATTTCCTTGAACTTGGCTCGACCACGATCCATTCAACGTATGTTTTCAATTGCCCCAATGCACCTCTGATCTTTATGCAACAATATAAGATGCCACTGACATTTAATATACCTGTGCAGGAAACATAGATAACTTGTTAGAAAAAGAAATCATGCTGCCTTGAAACACCACCTCTTCAGCACCACTGTTGCCTTTGTTTAACTCAAATGACAAGAGGAGACCAGCAGGTTCCTTTGTCCAGATGGCCCTTTGACACAGCTGGAATGAGCGCTTCCTAAAGTCAGAGATGTCAAATACTTTTTCTCCATTGGCATAGTGTCCTGGGCGTGAACCATCCCAGCTCACCTGCAGAATAACATATGTTGGCTTTCACCAGGTGCTGGCTCGGCTATGCCAGCTCACCTGCTGAATTTGACATCTTCCAGAATAAGGTATGCCCTGGTGTTTGCAACCATGGCATACTTACATATGTTGATGACTTTATGATGAGAAGTCCCACCACAATCTGGAAGAGTGAGAGAGACCATGTAGTTGGTGAACTCACTGCTGGTGATGCAAAGATCTCTATGTCCAAATATCAATTGTCTATCACCAAAGTTAACTTTGTGGACATACTTGTATGATCAGACTAAGTGGAGCCACAGGGTAATATAGTGCAAACATCAAAGCTTCATTAAATCAATCTAAACTCTGCAGCTCAGTTTGCAGTTTCTTTCCTTGAGATTCCGTAGCCGCAGTGAGATATAAAAAACAAAAATCTTCTTTGATGCCATGTTAAATGAAGATAAAGGATTAAAAAAAGCAGTAAATGAAAGCAGAGTGTCCATATCAAGCTTTGTCTAACTATTACTTTATTAACAGTGATTACAAAAACACAATTATGAATTGAGTTACAGTAGAGTAGCTCTTTGTAAATTCCTGTATCTTTATCGCTTTCAGCTTAGAGGAAGAGACTACCACACCTGCCCCTATTTCCTTCATGACTCCCACTGCATTATCTAGACTACCTTCAAAAAAGAAAAGAAAAAGAGACAATGGAATGATGTTAAAAAGGGTGTGTGTTTATGTGTGTGTGTTTATGTGTGTGTGGAGGGGGTTGGGGGTGGGGGGGCACTCTGCAAAGGCTTTCCACTACATCATCAGCCCACTTTACCCTTCATCAACACCAACATCAAGACCAAGTTTTTATCCTGAACATAATCCACCATATCACTGGGTAGATTGAGGAGAGGGAGAGGAAGAGGGAAAGATTCATTCAGCAGCTAAAAGTCATGTTGTTTTTTATTTATTCTTTCCTTCAGGACCAAAAATGGAGATAGTAATGAAAGTAAAACATATTAAAACATATAATATATAAAACATATAAAAAACATATTTATAGAGTAGCTGCTTGAAAATTGACTTTGAATAAATGCTACTAATGCTCTCTGTCTGATATGTGACAATAGGTAGCAGTTTAACAATTCACTGGAACAACTAAATGAGATACAGATCATTGTTGTGTTTATGCTTTATTCTGCTGTTATCTAAATTAGTTAACAACACAAAAGTGCTTTTCAAGTGTGTGTGTGTTTGTTTTCAGTGTTTAGAGTAAGATTTTTTTTAAAGCCAATAACTTTAGACTTTTATATATACTAACAAACTGGTTACCTATTTAAATTGTTGTGTTACATTTCACTTTTGTAAGAGCAAAAACACCCTTAAAATGCTTTAATATTGTAAATGAAATGAGCTATAAGATAATTGTTGACTAATTGTATATTTTTCTGTTGTTTAATACACTATGGGTGCACACTTATCAGCCTAACAGCAGGTTGGGTTTTATTGTCATCATCATGATTTTTTGTTCCTTGGTTTCTCTCTCATCTTCTGCCTCATTATGTTAAAAATGAGTGTGAAAATGAAATGCATACTCTACTCAAAGGCACACAGGAGAGTATCCGTTCTTGCATTAAAATGATCATTAACGTTAACACTAGAGGCTGCGTTAACCCTATAGAGAAGGAAATGGGAAAAAAGAACAGGACAAGTAGGTCCTGTAATCAGTAATAAACTGTGACAAAGTTTACTGGATGAGGTGATAGTTTATTTAAAGCAGGAGAAAAATAAGGAATGGAAATGGAAAGCTTCAGTTTTGCTGTGAATTTCTAAATCCTCATCTCATTATATCAATCTCATATCCCTCTAGAAACAACTTATGCACCCGCTTTGAAAGTTGTGTAAGTTGTGCATATCAGCCATAATCTATTAGTAATTTTCCATTTTCTCTCCAACATTGCCCAGCCTTTAGATTTGGCAGTACAAGATGAGAGATCACCTTAATTTATGCAAAACTATGCATGATGAGTATGTTTGTGCGTGCCTGCACATTTAGGACTTGAAGACTCATAACACTGCTGTTTGTAATTTATTACAGCTAAATGCCTGATATGTTTGAAACACACTAAAAAATATGTATATGAATTATTCATGCTGCCATAGCTATGTAAATAGATGTAACAGAAAGATATGTATATGAATTACACATTGTATGTAATGTAATAACAGTACACGACATAGAGGTTATATTTTGTTATATGCCTGGACCTGAGTGTGTTTAACATTGAGTTAACAAGGAGATTAGGCCGGTTGTAGTTTGCTGAAAGATAGAGAACTAAATTCAGGGGTTATACATTCATATGTTAGAATCTAATAAAGAAAGTATGGGAAAGAAAAATATCTTTCTTTACTTTTGTGAGTTTACCCTGATCATGCATTAGATTTAAAACTTAATAAATTTGCTGCTTTTTAGAAGGACTGAGGAGCTTAACAAACATGTATTTGATCAGAATTTCTCCTGTTTTTCTGCTAAGGTTTTTCAGGACATGTAGATCAGCACTAATCGTTTTAACTGTGAGCATGATTTCATTTCATCCAAGAATATACAAAGTTAGCTCTACAGGTATTAAGAAATGATCTGAGAGCATTCCCAACCACAGCATGAGTTACAGACACACAACAGGAGTGAATAAGAAAGTGACATTAGCATTGAGCCTGTGCAAATCCTGCTAGATAGTCTGTTGTTTTAATAATGTCAGAATGCATAACGCTGTTTACCTGCTGGATACCCGACACCAGATATGGCAGATATGTGTTGTCGAGAAATTCATATTGGAGTGCACATAGAAAAACTCATATCAAGCCATGTCAGTGCTCGATTTAATGAGACTAATGAGACACTACAGGTTGATGAAAAGAGACTCTGCACACCTGTTAACTAAGCCATCAGACTGTATCTCCATCAGCTGGTGCTAAATCACACACTTAGCATCATGTATAAAACAGCTCTGAGTACACAGTAACCTTGTGTACCATCAAATGTTTGTAACAGGCATTTCATCTTGCAGTTCCAGTACAAAACCATCCACAGCCCATTTAACTAGTGAGGGCTCTGACCAGATCGTGAGATATTAACACATTCGATGGAAATAGACTGCTGTCATGTAATGCTTTTGTGGTCTTTTGACCATTTAAAGCTCTTTAAACCGGACGTCAACATTCTCACATTAATGGCAGGGGCATCCATGCCAGCCTGCTTATGGGAGAGACACACACACATTCACAAACCGATGGCAGCAGATCAGTGTCCTGTCCATGTGAACCTTGACATGTAGAGTAAAGGATCTGAGGATTGAACTACCAATGTTTACCTTTTTGAGCTATTTATGTCAATACATGACTTCACATGTTGATTTGTTCTCAATTTTTCAGCCATGTCAGTTTGCTTTCTCCATGAGTGAACACATCTTCCTCATGATGTCAGATCACAGGACAGAGCAGCAGCTCACAGTTAAACAGCTGAATATGGCTCATGTTAATACTGTAAATGTACTTAAGCCATCACTGTAGCTCTCTCTCACCTAAAGGGTACATTTTCAGTCTCTAGTGATTTCACAGTTTCTTGAATATTAAGATGTAATTCAAGCTCAATAAACAGAAACCAGAATATCCTGGTTATGTTCCATGTCTTGGCTTTTGTCATATTTCCGTGCAAACCAATACGTTGTGTGATGTTAATAAACCTCTCATATAAGCTTTAGGTGAAGTAACTTGTTTTGCTGTTAGCATGATCCTAACTGTTATCTGTTGTAGACCTTCACAGGACCTATCCATCATTTGTTACATAACCTGGGCTCATGTGCATGCCAGAGACAACAGTGAGTGCTGCTTACTGTTTACATATAAATCATAATTGTGCCAGTGCTCTTTTTCACAATGTAATGTTACTTAAAAATTTCAGTCTTCCTGTATCATGATGCATAGATCCCAAGTGTGATGGGTCTTTTGATTAGTCAAAGAGGCCCATCAAAGACCAGAGGAAATGATCTCATTTTCAACATCACATCTTTTATTCTTTGATTTTGTGGAAAAAACTCAAGCCGTGTCCATGTCGACATGAAAATAGGCATCAAAGATTGCAGTTTTAATAAAAAGGATCACTGATAGTGTAAAAAAAATCCAAGGGAGCAGGTAGAATGAAAAAAAGAGAAAATACAACAGCTCAATTGAACAACTAGAGGACAGGCAGAAATGAGAAACAGATTCATGACTGAGGAAGAGAAACAGACAACTTAAAGAGGGAGAAACATGGACTTAAACTAAGAAAGGAAACATCTGAGGGAGCTGTGAAACTCATCAGTGATCAGAAAGGGCGGTAAGGCAAACAAAGACAGAAGAGAGAACAGAACATAAAACAAGAGGAGAGAAATTAGAAAATGAAACAGGAAAAGACCGATTCAACCTTGAAACCATAACAGTAGGAGGCGCAGGTGGAACTGCCATGGTCATAACACAGCACCCTGAACGCACCTATGATTGATTAAACATAATGAAACACCCTCATTGGCCCGTGTGCAACAACAGGTGTTGCTCTTCTTTTTTATTTTTTTGTATCTGACCATCAGACAGTCTAAGTCTGCCCCTGACTGCTGAAACTGTCAGAATATTTGCTTCTTCCTGATGACCTCCAGCGTTTTCTAAGTATCTATACTGCTAAAGCTGTTGGACAGCCAAACTGTCAGTAACTGCAAATATTTAATAAGTCTAAGCTAAAATATTTGAAAAGATTCATTATTTTTTCCATGATTAAGTTTTATTTTCTCTATTTGAATATCTGACAAGATGCTTCCTTGGACTCTCCTCTCACAAGTATGCAGTGGCTCCTGTCATTTGTTTAATTATCCAAAGGTGATTTATATGTGTCCCTCTCTGACAGAGACCTCATACTGCTCTGTTAATCACTGCTCTTGTCTGTGGGGACAATTATAGCACAGGTACCATGTGTCATGGAACGTGGCTAAGAAGGTGGACACAAATGCACGACACGACAAGGTTCTCGGAAGTCAGATTTATTCGATGCAAGGTTCGGTACACGGGAGATCAATCGGGAGAGGCAATCAAATCCAAAAAACGAGAGGCAAAAAACAAGGTCAGAAAACAGGCAAGGTTCAGGAAACAGGCTATGACAATGACTATGAAAGAATGCTGGAACGTGGTACAAGACTCGACGAACTGGCAACGAGACAAGACACAAAGGGGAATATATGCAGGGTTGATTGGGGAGTGATCAGGGACAGGTGTGAGAGACACAATCAGGA
>JAPZDY010043561.1:0-16350 GCA_029783645.1 Ctenochaetus hawaiiensis | reverse complement strand
CAAAATCAACAATTTGAGACACTGCTTTAAAGAAGGAATGGACTGGCGAGCTCACCAACACCAAAACGCCTGGACAACACTGAAAGACATCTTAAGTGGATGGTCTCAGAAATGTTTCCTTGGTAAATAAATACCCCTTCATTACATCTACCCGAATCAAGAAAACTTTGTAGAAGGTTTGCGTGTCATTGTAAAAGACAACTATGACATGCCTTATGGATCTGAATACAAAGTTTTAGTAAAGCAGAGCAAACAACTGGTGACAATGAAGAACAATACAGCCATATTAAACTTGAAGCATCTGAAAAGGTGGCCTGGATCAAGATTCTCTCAACAAAGGAAAAATATTTTTAAAACCCCTTGAATTTAGGCTGTAAGTCTGCATTTTTAACAGCATCTTGAGTGCTTCGTTTCAAACATTTAAAGTTTACTTGATTAGGGTTCTGGCTGTTTCAGAGTCTTATATGGGATAGTTCACCAAAAATTGAAATTTGACACAATTTACACTAACCATGTTAGCTCTGGTGACATTTTCTACTCCTCACAGCCCTTCTGAAAACTCTCGCAAGACACGAGACACACAGCTGCAGCTGTGTTGTGTTCTCGCTGATCTCATGTCTTGCAAGAGTTTTTAAACTGTGTACTAACATAAATGTGGCTCCTGTCTAGGTGGCTAGAGTGGATATTTTGGCTTAAAACAGTGATAACATCGCTGTTTCGAATCAAATTGGACTGTCAATTCTTCTGGACACTGAAGGCATGCTATCTTTTTCTTCTCTTGGTTTTGGTTTATTTGAGTCTGTGGTCACCTTAGACTTCCATTAAATCAGCATGGTGTTGATTTTTTTTCCTCAGTGAAGCTCGAGAGGGGCTATGTGGATTAGAAAATGTCACAAGAGTCTCTGTCAACATAGTAGTGAGTGGAAATTGTGTGAAATTTCAGTTTTAGGTGAAGTATCCCTTTAAACTGAACCTTAAAACTGGTCAGTGAGTTTTGAGATATAAAAGCTTAATTGTTATAACTTCTTTATCTATTCTTTATAATATTCTTTCGTAGATGAGTGTGGTTCTAAGTAGTAAGAGCAGAACAGGAAGCATATGTTACATGTCCTTATAATTAAATTATCTGAAAACCGTTCTAAGTTCAGAGTAGTGAATGATGTAAAAGTCAGTCAGACAGTAAAAAAAAAAAAAAGAAGAGAGAGAGAGAAGGGATTATAGCCTGATGTGTGTTTTGTTTTTTTTTGAAGTTACAAGGGAGTGGGAGGATACCAGGAGAAAGTGGACCGTATCTCCTTTGCAAAAGGCTAGGACTGGGTTGACAATCTTTTGAACAGGAACAAACTGCCAGGCCAGCTGAGGAACACTGGAAGGATGAGACTGGCAACAGAGACAGCAACACATCACATCAATAATTGTCACCTTAAAGTCAAGCCTCAAACACTCATAGTTGCATGAAGCAAAGATAAAAACAATTATGGTTGTGCAGTTGATGTCACAGTCTTAAACAGCCACCAAGCACTACTGGACAGAATACATGCTATATTATCAGGTAAATATATTAATACTAACTAATAGGGTGATTTTTTTTGTTTTGTTTTGATTTTTTTGTTTTTATGCTGACCACGTTTTGTAAAACTAGAATTGTCTCCTTGCAGCTATATGTAAGAGCAAGCTGGTCAAGTTGCAGTTCACATCCATGTCTGTCTAGATTTTAGACCTGCTCTATATGGAAAGTGTCACAAAATAACGTGTTGTGACTTAGTGCTATATGTACATAACAACTTGACTACTCCATAATTTTATTACTTTATCAGTGCCCACATAAAGTTTTAAGAAAAAGCTGAGAAAATTACTGACCTTGTTGTAAGGAAAAGTCAACCAGACTTTTAGGGAAGGTTTAAGTCCAATGACAAGAATCTGGTAAAAGAATCCCATAAGACAAAAAATTAAAAACTGACACAAAAAAAGAGAATAAGTATAGGAAGGAGTATGTACCTTGAGCCAAGCTGTGCTTATTTGTGTACCTTAGTCAGAGAGGCCATAGCCAGTAGAGAGTAGTTTGAAATGGGATGGTCTCTGAAGTCTGGAGGAGCACACAAAGGTTCGATAGAGCAGACCTCACCTTTAGAACCACTGAAGAGACATCGAGAATCACAAGACCGCATCCCCATTACCCTCCTAGAGACAAAGAGAAACAGATAATATTACCAGAACACAGATCACAATCAGTCAATCAATCCCAATCACAATCCTAATCACAATCATAACCAATCAATCACAAGGGACTACTACTTGTTAGAGATGAGCACATAGGGGATGTGATCACATCTCTAACAAGATTTACCACAAACATGATCCCTTTGCAATGTAATCTGTAGCATTTAAGTCACTGTCAAATGGAATTTTGAGAACATTTCTCTGATTTCTGCTATTTTCCTCTCTGCGAATCGATTTCTTCTTTTACATCAGTTACCATGGTTTTTTAAATTTAATGGGGCAATGTCATAAATATTGGACCTTAGAGCCTGCCAAGATAACATATCCCTTCAGGAGACCACTTAAACAGCAAAAAAATGTATGTGTATTATGGCAATTAACATTTAAGGGTGAAGTTTTTGACATATCCTAATTAATCTTGTATATGGCTCCAAACTCATTTACCACATCAAGAACATGTTTGTTAGATGATCCTAAACTGTAGTAAAATATCATCTGCAAAAGGCTTATTTTCATTTCTTCCATCAGTGCTTTATTTCCTTTATTGCTGTCATTTTCTTTAATTAGTACAGCCAAGGGTTCTAATGTTAAAACAAAGAGCATATGGCTCAAAGGGCACCCTTGAGGTGTCCTTGTCTAAGGTCAAATGGTCTAGAAATTATGTAATGCACTCTTGGCCTTTAGCTTAAAAAAATACTGACATATCATTTATGAAGTTGAAGCCAAATCACAAACTACTCAATATTCTGAAAAAATATGATCATTCAATGCAACCAAATGGTTTCATGGCTTCTTAGGACACTGCCAATATCGGTCCAGTTATAAAATAAGCATAATGCATTGCGTGATAAGATTTAATCTAATTTTCTTGCAAGATTTTTCGGGAATACTGTTTTATCTAAATTGGAAAGTAAAATAGGGCAAAATCCATCACAATTTGAGGGGTCTTTTGTTTGGATTAAGTCAGACTGTAATAAGTGAAAAATGCGTTGATTCAGGTAAGTTACCTTTTTTTGGCCTCATTGAAAACCCCCTGTCATTTATCAACTAATTTGGATAAGGTTTCATAAAAGTTAATACTAAAGTTGTCCTCCCCAGGAGCATTGCCACTGGCCATTTTGTTAATGGCAGCTAAGTCTCATTTGAAAAACTGTTTTTTAGGATTTTCCCTATCTTAGGAGGATAAAGCTGGCAAATTTATTTTACTAAAAACAAAAAAAAATAGACACTGGGATGAGTTGTGAAGAATACAGAATTTAATAATGATCCTTAAATCTTCTGTTGTTATTTTGATGAGGCTTTAATTATGGCTACTTTCCAACTTAACTGCAGGACTGAGTCAAGAATTCCTTGCCTTTTGAAGCCTATGGGCCAACAGCTGGTTCCTAAAGAAAAAACAGACATCCAGTAGCAATCTACAAATGCCACTGTGTGCAGACAGGTCAACCTTGTTGCACCTAGAGTATTACTGAAATAGTAGCGTGGCATTAAAGGAAAAAGTAAGCCCTTATGCTTACATGTCCAAACCACTACTCAGGTAATGACTGTTATTTCTTTTTAAAGTAAACAAAAATAAAACAACTATAAGTCACATTTTTCTTCATCATAACACTAGCTTTTTAATGAAACCAGAAAATACAAGCTAAGGAAAATAACTCCAACTCCAGAGTCATGTTCTTAACCTGCATTATAGCAGCTGAAAAGCTATATAAACAGTACTAACTGCGTTAGTATCTCCCCTAGTATCTCAAGATGATTGAGTTAAGTGCAGCAAATACCATTTATCACGTTCAGGACCCATTATTTACTGGAGAGGAGACACTAAGTGAGTTGTAGACCATCATCAGATCATGCTAGCCATGGAGTCCATTAAGAAGCTGACGGAAGGCAGCAGATATGAGAGCTCTTCTTTGGCGAGTCAAAGCTGCAGGTATCCATCCGTGTCTTGACAACAGGTCAGGCCAGAAACAACAGCAATGTGGAGGTGATGTTCTGTTAATGTAGTGCTACTCTGACAGCATTGTATACCATCCTTTTCCGTGAGACTGCTACTGAATAATCCTGGAATATAAAGAATTTATGGGACTTAAGGGTCAGCCCCTTGTTCATGTGTGAGGCCTTAAGTATCCTTCTTTATCTTCAAACTGGAGTAGCTTGACCACAATTGAAAAAATGAGAACTTTGGCTTTTTGAGACTAGTGGTAACAAATCCTCCACATCCAATATATGCTGTCCATCTTGGTCATTGCAAGTGGTGGACAGCTCTGCTTCATTTCTGCTGCCTGTATTGTCAGCAGATGTTTCTTTATCTTCTGTTGGACTAAACCAAACCAAGAACCAGAATCATTTTCTGTACCCATAGAGGTGTAGAAAATGAAGTATTCACATTTGTCATCCACCTTGTCAATATTTCTTCATATTGCAGGCCGAATCATATTGTTGGATCAGGCTAGCGCTAGCTTCCTGCTGGCTTAAAGCTGTTGTTGCCAGAGTTTTTGTCCTCTTGTGTTAGCCATTTTCTTGACTGTATTACCTAGCTTAGTTGTGAGAGTGTATTTTTGGTATTTTTGGTAGTATATGCCATGTAAAACAGGCTTAAAATGCAGTTGAAATATAATAACTGAAGAGCACATACAGAACATGTCTCACCCAAAACATGCCATCCGTGGAAGCCTGGAGTTGGGGTAGCTGTTAGACTGAGGGGGGAGGCCTTTTGGAACATGTTATCCTAAAAGACTACAGAGGCCAATTCAAGGTACCAACAGACTCTGAGAAAGGCTAGACTAGACTAGGTTGTGACTAAGGCTAAGCAACGAGTGTGGGAGGAGTTCAGAGAACTGATTATGATTTTTGAAAATTATAAGGGCCATGGCATGATTTATTAGATGTCTCCTTTTGGGGTTTGATTCAAGTTGACTAATTAAGGGATTCAGACTACTGCTGCTTTGACAGAAGCAGTAAAATTGTATGTTATGCTTTAAAACATACCGGATTAGTGAGAGATTATTCATACAAACAAAGTAAAAACAGAGCATTGGTTCTCAACAACCTGATATATCATTAGTAATATAAAGCTTAATTTGAATTAAACAAATTGTCAGAGGGACAATGACAACTGACCTCTTAAGTAATGTTGCTAGGGACTGTTTCCTGTTTTCTGTTGAACTGAATCGAAAGGATGCAGCAAACTATCTGTGAATGCATATGTTGATGATGACCGATAGTGCTTTACCTTCCAGGGGACCCGGTGTGTTAAATTTAAAATTTGTACACTGTTATGTTGTAATAATGTGACTAAGACTATAACTGTCTCTGAATTTTGTGAATTGATTCACTTCTTTTCTCAATTCAGAGCTAAACTGAAACCTCATTTAAGCAAACATGGGTCTAAATGTTTAGTCTGTAAAACTTTTTTTAATAGCATAATAATTTACCTGAAAGCCAGCTCAAAAACTGATCCTCCACTGTCATTGCACACTGCAAGAGTTGGGTCATCTGTAAACTAGAAAGACAAAACCAGGGAAACAACAACGGACACTAATAAAATGACAAAAATGAGAGCTTCTAGCAATGCAACAACAAAACCATTCTGTGTGCGTGTGTGTGTGTGTTTGCATGCATATGTGTCTGTGTGTGAGTGTGTGAACACACATGCACTTACTTTCAAATGCAATACAGCTGTCCCTGGAGGATGGGCATCATTGATAGTTCTCAAAAGCTTCCCATTTGCAAGATCCCACATCATAATCTTAACATACAGACAGTGAAGCAGAGGGCAAGAGAATGACTGTTAAGTACAACTGTCTATACCACATTATATAATCAATTCTAAATCAATTTCATCCTATGTTTAAAGAAGTATTTAGATTTTAATCTCACTAAAAGTACTTATCACCAAACTGTGAATATACTTCACGACAAGTGTAAGTCTTGTATTCAAAACCAACTCCTGTAAAAGAATGTTAATAGTGTCTGCAAAATGTACTTCAAGAATGAAAACTAAAGAAACTCACTGTACAGTGAATAACTTTGACAAATTTTACAGGGCCATAATAACTAGCTGTTGAATTGATGGAAAAGTTGTTTTTTTTTAATAAACAAGAGTCTGAAAATTAGAAGTAATACATTTAAACATTTAGTTCAGATAGTTGGCTTAGTCACACAAACATAATTTCATAATAGTGTAAAATTTATACTGGCTCAGACATACCTGTTTAATGACGTGTGTATTATGTACTATAGTACATCATAAAGACATGAAGTATGAACTTGCATGTCAAATCATATTTCTTCAATAACCATAAACACAATAGCCAAAGGCAGCATACCCTAATTTCATACCCCACAACAAGCATTTTCTTACTGTCTGTGTGAACTAACTCTTGTTATAACAGTTGCATTGTGGTACCACCAACGGAGTTCTTTTTTTATTTGCAACTATCATCTCTTAAAGCAGCTCTTGCACTCATTAGTACTACCTGCTACAGATCAAACAACACCATTAAGCCATCACTAGAAACCCTGTTGAACTTTAATCAGCATTGTCACTCAAAATCGCTCTGTATGCCTCTTACTGAACTTCCTAAAAACCTTTATAAACAACCCTTATCTGTTATTGTAGGTATATGCCTGAATATACCTGTCCTTTGGCAAATCCACAGAGAAGACGTGAGCAATTATGGTTAATGCTAAGGGCAGAGACAGCTCCAAACTCTGCCCCAGTTGCCTTAGTACCCAGACAGAGCCGCAAAGCCTGGTTGGTATCTGGAGACAAAGAAGAATGGGACCTTTGATTGCAGATACAGGGGTAAAGACATATAAAAGGTGGGCATGGTAAAATTAAGGAAAGACAGTTGATGATTTTAAAAGCCTTAGATTAAACAAAAATTAAAAAAAACATGTATAGCAAAATACGACACACTGGCACCAAATGAGAAACAAGAGTAGAAATTTCTAATAGCAAAATCAAGCAACAAGGCATGCACCTATGAGGCTAAGCCAGACCAAAATGAACATGAAAAGTGACATCTCACAGTCAGTTAAGTTGTAAAGAAAATGAAAAATATCAAATGTAAGTAACCCATGTGACAAAAATGTTCATACCTTTTCCTGTGCAGGCATCATTATGTCAGCAATTTAAAAAGACACGAGTCAGGCCTGCTGAAACCTCATCCCCAATAAAAACCCAGGTTAAATCCCATTCAGCATCACAGTATGAGCTTTAGATTTGTTCACTGTGTATCTGAGGAGAACAACATCTTTTCAAATATTTTAAAGAGAATAGAAAAGAATAGAATAGAAGTGAATGGAACAGAATAGTCTCTATTTGCCATTCGCTTAGTTACATGTATATGTACATTGAACATGTACATTGGACATGTATGTTCTCTTTTCTTATACTGAACTTCAGTCGATAGGAGCGTATATAAGTAAGCAGAGAAACAGGTATTAGGGGTTTCCAGGTGTTCAAGGGTTGAGTGTAGAGCAAGGGCCACATTATCGTATCAAGATCTATTTTTAGGTAGGCAAATGGAAGTGGGTCAGTGGTCCCCACTTTAATGTAGTGCATAAATCGAGGCACCAGTATCTTCAAGCACTTTATTGTGACACTGACTGGTAATCCTTGATGCACGTTGTATTCTTCTTGGGAGCTGGTATAATGACTGATGGATTTAAGGGGCAGAAGACGACAGCCTGGACTTGTGACGTTTGAAGTGTGTGCATAAACATCTACTTGCTCAGCAGCACTCAGAACTCTAAATGATATCCCATCCATGCCTGCTGCCTAGCTTGGGTTAACCTGTTGCAGGGATATCTGAAGAGCATGGTGGTCCAACTTAAACTGATACTAATGGTGGTTGAAAGACCATGTTTTGTCCCCTGTTTTCAACTTGGACATCATGGTTGAACCACAACTTCTAGTAAGGAAAAGACCCAAGAAGGGCTGAGAGAGGTTTAGGACTGAATTAGAATTGATGTAGCACTCTTGGTATGTAGAAGGATCAAATATTACTCCTATGGTGATTATAAATGGACTAAAACCTTGATGTCTGCATATGGCTTGACAAAAGCTGCAATACCCCTTTACCACTCTGATGTGTCATTGTGTAGCTATCCTGCAGCAAGGTTGTTTATTTATAATACAGTGATTGCATGTTGACCAAAATAATGCTTTAGAAGGTTAGCCTACCCTGACTAGCTAGGCCTTAGAGTCTCCACTTAGCTTCTCCTTGCTTGCATGGTTTCTTCCTGAGCATCTGTTAAGTCTCCGTAGTGTTGTAGCTCCAGAAATGCAAGGAGCTCAGACTGGTTAAAGTACACCACAGAGCTAACTTCTCTAATGTGCAAAAGGGCTTCCCAGTAAACAAACTGAATGTGTAGTAGAAGCAAGTGCCATATTATAAGTAGTAGTAGTAGTAGTAGTAGTAGTAGTATTAACAATAATAATGGAAAATTAATTCTAAAAACACCTAAAGATATGAAACTAGGCTAAAATTGTCTGTGGGCCAGGTGTGATGTTGCTCTGTGTTTGTTTTTTTCTCTACAGCTCTCTCCTTGGTTTCACATTCTGAAAACCTCAGTTTAACTGCAATCTGCATGACTCGCAGTAATCTCAAAGGGCAGCCAAGTCTATGTGTGTGTTATTTACTTTCTTGTGCAGCACTCTCCTCTCAAGAGCAGTACAGAAAAAGGGAATACTTCTCCACAACAGCTTGATTCAGCAGCTCAGTGTTACACTTTTAAATACAGAAGAATTAGGCTGCTAACAAGTATTAATTTTACAGTACTGACTAAGGTTACTAAACCTGTGACACAGTGGGAAATCCCTTTGGTACACTGGCTTTCAACATGAAAAAGCACTATCAGCGCAAGTTACAGCAAATGCAAACTGAATATTCTCCACAGCTGCATCTTCACGCTAAAAGCATTTAACTGACGAAACACATGTTGACTTTTATTTTAAAGCGGACTAGTCAAATGTCAGTTACTTAGTTGGCGCAAGACAACTGTCATTTTCAGCATTTGTTTATGGCGGATCAAGTTTATATATGTCCAGAAGTAATGGAACAAAAAAGTGCTTTTAGATGAGAGCTGCATTTTAAAGTAAAGCCGAAACACTCCTTCATTCAAATTTTCAAGGTCTTTTTTAGCATCAGAAAAATCATAAAGCAGGTGCTTTAATGCATTGGTTTGTTGACTAATCTCCCGGCACTGTCCTACTCATCAGATCTCCTTACACTTGTCATATTATAAGTGAAATGTCACTGTGTCTCCAGCAACTTTGTGCTGTGGAAAATTGCTGCACGGATCTAACTAGAGGCCTGCAGCAAAATGTATTTGTATTGTCCCTCCAACAGCTAAAACATAAATGTATTTATAGAGTGTGGTCTAGACCTGCTCCATATGTAAAGTGTCTTGAGACAACTTTGTTGTGATTTGACGCTATATATATAAAATTGAATTGAATTGAATTGAAATTATTTTTAAAAGGCAAAACACCTGACCCACAGACTAACACAGCAAGCCGAGTTGCTGCCATATATGAACATGATGCTGCAGGTGGTTGTTGGGCTGGGTGGGTGTGTTCTGGCTACCAGGGGCAGGAGGCACGTGCTTTTGGTGGCGTTTAACCCCAGAGGAGGGGCACAATTTGAATGTGTTTGTGTTTCCAAGCTGCAATGAACAATGCTGCTGACTCTACCTTTAAATGTATCTTGTCAAACTCCAAGAAAAGGGCTTTTAAAAATAATTAGAGTCTTTTGTCAGTATGAACACTGTCTGAAAATTGCTATGTTACAATTAAAAAGTCAGGAAGTAGTGAAAGATCTCTGATGACAAGCGAAATCCCAAAATGACCTATAGAGAAATCATATCTTTGAAACACTGAATTTGAATTTTTTTGAAGAATGGCCAGGTGGGCATGTATATTGCAAGTGTACACTATGATTGGAATCATGATAATGTTAGTAGCAGCAGTGGTGAGAATAAAAGCATTTCCTTTGTATGACCAGTTTCTGTTAACAGTCATATCAATCATGAGTAATATTTGCATAGGCAGTAATCTGGGCTTGGACAGGAATACAGACTGTGCCAGAGCTCTAAGCATCCAAGCTGTGCAGTTGTTTGTGTAACTTTTAAGCGGTAAAAATAGGGGTGAGTCATAAACCCAAATTCTTACCAGTGAGTCAAGTCAAGTTAATTTTATTTATATAGTACCAAATCACAACATAAGTTGTCTAAAGTAACATTTCACACAATCTATAATTTAATTTATTAAAACCTAACAATCAGCTGCAATTCTTACACAGTTATTATTCATGTTTTTTTTTCATTTATAACGGTGGTTTCATTGCTGATATGGCCCTGAAGCCATCAATGTCAGATGTTTTATCCTTGAGCCAAAAATCTTTTGTGTGTGCCTTTGTGTGTCTTTGTAACATTAACTTGCAAAGCTTAACATTATGAAATGCATTGCCCTCAGTTTAGAAACAGCCTCAAGGTTGAGCAGTAGCTGGGCGCTCATTTGTAATGGAGGACATGAGACAAGACGAGCTCATAAAAATGGCAACTTATAGTTATTACAAGCAATTAATTTGACAGTTAGTTCAACTTAGTAAAACATTTTATTTACCTTACTGTGGTAAAACACAGCTGATGTCCAAGCTGTACCAAAAATCAATAAGCATCAGAAAGTTTGAAATAAAAAAGGTTTAAACATAAGCATACATTATAGTTTGATTAAGTCTGGTCCAATCTTTTCAAAGTGATAAGGTGGCAGGGAAGTCTGGTAACAGAGGAGGAAACTGTTACTAGAAGAGATAAGGAGGGAGTCAACTGGTACCTTAAAGGTCCTGATTACGTGAGTCAATAAAAGCCAGTGAGTTAGCAGCTAATGTGAAAAGTAGCTTCACCACCACATCCTGCCTTACACCTGGACCAACAATTTCTCACATCACACAACTAGCTTTGACTTTTTTTTAAACTAAACTCGGCAGATAATCAAAGGTAGGTACTCTTATATGTTGTATAATCTTTAACTTTTAGACAGTGGGCAATGATTCTATCTCATCTGTATTAATATACAATGACTTTGACTAATGTTGTTAAAAGAATCATTTGTCATTTTACCTCACATGAGGCAGTGAAGGCAAATACTGTCCTGAATAAGCAAAGAATAATGAAAACTAATAATTATTACTATACAGCTACATCAAAGCACCAAAACATTCCAAACTGTATATTTAAAAAGTTAAAAATGGATTCTCAATAAAGCTCTAAGTAAAAGATTTAAGCAAACCAACACAGGCGAATGTGAACAGTGATAGATAAATATTGCAGCCTTGTAGCCTTGTAGCCTTGTAATTGAAGTTATCCTTTTTATTAGCAGATAACATTACTAAATGTTCTCCACATTATTTGATCTAATTAACATGATCTAGCTGGAAGTCTCTTAAAGAGATGCAGATCTGAGGACCAGATGCCAACCTTTTTAAATAAAAAAAACATCCATAATACACTTATAGTAATAAACAAAGATAATTTACTACTTTCAAAAAAGAAAGGTATAAAACAATTAAGATAGGGGATAGAGATTCTTTTAAAAATGGGTAGGCTCTTCACTGTATGTAGATAACTGTACTGTTTTTCTTTAAAAATGTCAAGAATGGACAACAATTATAAAATTACTCTTTGCTCTCTGTACAGTAAAACAGACTCTCTCTAGCTACATTCAGGACATAACCTTTCTAATCCAGTGTAAAAGGGAGAGATGGGCAGAATCTTTCCATCCAAGCAGAAAAGCTCATCGAGCCTTTTTACTGTTTACTGTTTTTAAGCTTTTAGGCTGTTTTACTTAGTACACAATGGGCTACTTTTTATTTTACTCTTTTTCCACAAATATGTGGAAGACTCAAATAGGCCTGCATAGTTCTGTGTTCAATGTGTAAACCATTTTCTTTAACGTTCTATAATTTCAGAGATGCAACAAACTATAGTTTTTGTATATAAATCATAACTATATAAAAATCTTCATAAGCTGTTTCAAATAGATTTTTTCAGCTCCAGACAAATTTTATTTGGTGGAAGAGAGGGCAAAAATCACCTCTTGAAAGTAAAGGTTGCAGACCCCTGGCCTAAATAGACTGAGGAAACTTGATTAAAATACATCTTTAGATTCCCCTCTTTCAGTCTATCCCTTGATAGATGACATAGTCAAACACCACCTCTAACAGAGGATATGTTTTATAAAGTTTATCAGATTAAGATTAATTATGAAGAATTTGCTTATTTTAGTTAAGATTTTATCCAAAAAGCTGAAAAAATCTCTAGTTCAGCAAGAATTCTCATAAGAAAGTGGCTGTTTTTTTGACTCCTCCCCTCTACAGTCCTACATCATCTGCCTATTACTGCTGCTACTAACGGCAATAGCAAGCAGCTCAAAAAGGCAACACTGCTTGGCCCCACACTGTACGTCAAATTATTTTGACTAATGACTCTTTGTAACCACTACAGCTGAAGAACATGCAGTTTAACCCAAGAGGAGTCATGTAAAGATCATTCTATTATATTCTAATGAAAGGATTTACATCATTTATTTTATTTGTTTTTAGTTCTAATTCATTTTGGTATGGTACTAGTCGGTAAAAAGCACAACTGAACACACGTGTTAACTTTGTTTAGTCTTTATACTTAAATAAAGATACAAAATACAGACACTTGGTTTAAGTTCTTGTTTTCAAATTCCACTTATGTCAGCTCTATTTCATTACTCACATGTTGTAAACATTAAGTAGCAGTTTAATGTCATCAACCTATTAACTTGATAATTTAAAAAGCTTTTACAGGATTATATGTAATGTACTTAACACTACATCTGTCAATTGTGGAATCAAGGGGGAAAATTTCAAATTGCATCTCATTTAATGTCATTAATTTAATGGTTTTGGATTTCATGAGGCCTTTTAGGCAACTCATGTCTCTACCTAAAGCAAATGACTTTTCTAATGAAATCAAAACTGGGCAAACAGGTAATAGTACTAATGGCTAAACTTTTTTAAAGCTAGATAAGCCATTGTCGGGCATTTTGTATACTGACTCACTATCATGGCTTACTGGCACACCTTAGTAAGTGGAACACAGCCAGCACAACCAGCATTATTGGCATTAGTTCAATCAGTACTTTTCCAGCTTTCGGTGTGCTTACATGCATTTAAGAAACCAAGTTGTGATCAGCAAACTGCAGAAAATGATAAGATTAGAGGGTTTAAAAGAAACCTGATGACCATGTTGAGTGGTTGTGTCACACGAGAGTTCAAGGTGCCGGTTGTGCCGCCACCTTGAACAAAGAAACTAAGGAGCAAAATGAAGAATGTGCATACACATCCTCAACAATAAGATGGAGTGGATCAGAGCTGAATAATGTTACCACGCTTTCTTTAAGGTATGTGTGTGTGGGCATGCATGTAGATTTATTCCAGTTAGAAATGTGAGTTATTGTGAACACATACACCATGACACAGTCTAACAGCATAGACACACACAGTCAGTGTAACAGAGTCTGTGTGACTTGAAAGCACATTAACAAGCAGCAAGCACATACAGCATTGATAGCAATAAACAGGACTTGGCAATCCGTTAGCTCTAATTCCTACAGGAATTGAGCTAAAAGACACATTCTTTAATTAAACTGTCCCTGCCCAGTTAAAAGTCTTTTACTTGTGATCACTCAAGATAGCGATGGTAGTGTGTTTAAGTTCGTCAGTGAACTCCTGTGATGACAGGGATATTGAGCTGCCTGCAGTTGTCTGCAGTAAGACTGTCTGCCTATTCTCATAGATAGAAGCAGCGGAGAGTCAATCCAGTCAAAGGAGAGCAGGAGTTATCCTCTTTGTTGTAAAAAACAGGCAGCCCCTGTCTTTGTTCTGCAGGTGCGATTAGATCACCAAATGCACAAACAGCTAATTTAATTATGGATCCAAATGTATTCAGCAAACACAAAACAGACTGACTCCTCCAGCCAGTTAAGACTGTTGCCTGGGCTGAATAGATAAAACGAAAGTGGAAAATGCCTGATCAGACTGGGGTACCTCCTTGCAGCAACTTAACATCACAGGGAAAGGCAGGATGAAGAGGGGATTTCAAAATTTATACCCCAGGTGACCTTGTGGCCACATCTAGGGGATTCCCACTGTTTGTGTAGGGCTTGTCCAATGACGGCCCGGGACTCTGATTCAAACCAGGCTTCCCTTTTAGGTGTGATATTTGCAAGACCTAATTGGTTTGGCAGCATTTCTATGTCTCTCTGTCACTTTGTTTCTTATTAGATTTTGGCTCTTACATGCAGAGTTTTCTCATTGTTCAGAGCGTGATGCTGAGGCTCAACATAATGTATTTTCCATCCAAGGTTAATTAATTCATTAATCAGCTTAACCAAAAGCTGACAGTCAGTCTGGGGGCTACAAACTGTTGCTTTGCTTCAGGAATTCTCATTAACTGAAATGATGCTGTCTTGTTTCTAGTTCACAGCCAGCCTCTGTACCTGCGGCCACTCCACAGCTCATCACAATGCCTCATCGCAGCTGTTATGTTGAAATCAGTAACAACTCTGGCTGCTACACTCTCAGCAATCCAAGGTTTCGTGCTTCTTTTGTACTTTTCTATTCTTAGGGAAATAAGAGTACATTTTTCACCGACACCTTTACTATTTTGACAATAGTACATTGCTTTCAAAAAATGGAAGTAATTAGAAGAGGAAAATGTGTGTCATTTCTAATAGCATGAAAATGATCAGAGTTACTTATACAGTTGGGGTCCGAAATTCTGTTACGAGTTCCAAGTGTATGGTCTTTTCATGTGTATGGTCTGTTTTTCCTGAACGCCTTAGTTCCAATGAACAGATATAATAATGCTGCAAGCCTGCAATATTTTAGACAGTAGTGTTTCCAACTTCGTCTAAGTAGTATGTTAAAACAGAAAAGCACCAAACTCATTGACCCAGCTTGTTGTAATAAATACCTCCACAGAGCTTGGGCATGACCAGCTACACATCCTAATTATACAACAATTCCAAGACAAAGGACCACAAATCTCTCCGTCATTTTCAAGCAAACTGTTATTGCCACTACTTTTCTTTGCTTTTCCTGCCTCTTTTCAAAAAAATTCATAAGTGCTACTGCCATGTAGCGGATTTTAAAATGAGGATGCTACATTGGAAGGAGTCAAAATAGTCTGTTAGGACTTGCAGGTGCAATGACATGCCTGTAAGAAAACAAAAAATAAACACTAATACAAAATCTATGGTAGGATTTTTAAAAAGGTTTCTGCAAGAACCAGTCTCATATGTGTCTCTGCATTCAGGGTGTTCACTGAAAGTGGCTTGTGTGAGGTCCCCTTGCCCCCCCTGGTGGGTCCTTGCTCTGCTGCCAGCGCACTCTTCAACAAGACCACTGGTGCTGCAACTGGAGCTGTTGGCGTCTTCACATATGACCTTTACAACCCAGACCTGAATGACTACAGCCACATCATTGCTATCATGTACTCTGTGCCCTTTGATAGAAACCTCTACTCCAACTGGTACGCTGTTGGAATCTTTGACAGAGGAAACAACTGCGACTATAATCTTTATGATATTATGTATAATGGAAGTGAAAATAATTTTGTAAGAGCAAAGGCAGATGGTTCCAGTATTTCTTATGAGGGCAATTATGTTATGGTAAGTGCCTCTATGTCAGATTCAGGTGAGGCAGTCCTGAAAGTAAATATCAGTGATCTTGGAATGTATTAAATCAAAAAAGAATGATCCTACTGTTGTTATGTGCACCATGAAATAATAACAGTAGCCCTAAACCCAACAACTAAAGTTTGCTATTTAATGAATATACTTAAAATTTGTTCACACAACTGTAAACCAAATATTGGTAAATCAATATGTGATTATTATACAAATATGTGATCAAAAGTAAAAAAAAGCCTGATGAAAAATAAAAAGTAAGCCTTTTGTGCCCATCAAATCATGCCTCTTTTGAACAAAGTAAATTAAAATTAGGCAAAGACCAGTTTATCGGAAAGAGCAGCGGGTCGTAGGGAGAGGGTGAGAGAGAAAGAAAGAAAACAGATACAAACAGAATGTAG
>JAPZDY010043171.1:0-16385 GCA_029783645.1 Ctenochaetus hawaiiensis | reverse complement strand
CACTACCCCCTCTCTCTCTGTCTCCCCGTTTCAACACTGTCCTGACTAATAAAGGCCAAAAAGCCCGAAAAAAATATTAAAAAAAAAAAAAAAAAGAAAGAAAAGCATTTAAAAAAAAATAATAATAATAATAATAATTCTATAAGACGATAAGAAAGAAAGTGTAGATGGTGTTATGTATGTATATATTTTAAAGTTACCCAATATGAGGTTTATAAGTTTAAGTTAGTTAGTGCTTGTGTGGGTTTCCTGTAGGTGCTGTGTGTTTTGTCCACCATCAAAAACATACATAGAAGTTAATCCTCCTGTCAAACTCAGTTAGATCTGAGGTAGCCCACACTCCATAACTACAGCCAAGACTGATGTAACATTTCCTATAAAATTCTCTAGATAACATTTTTTAGGGAATTAAATGATCCCTTCATCTGTTCCAAAGCACCATCAATAGGCTGGAAATTTCACTCATTTCACACTGTTGACAAAGCATGTAGATAATAGATGTTTACATTTCTATTAAATATGATGTGGACATAGTTTGTAGGGGTTCTTATTACTTTTACTCTTGTGCCAGCAGTCAGAACACGAATCTCAAAATACATAAACATATTGAAATAAATTTTCTGAGAGCATCAAATTAATACAAATTAGCAGATTAATCCTTGGTATTTATAACAATCCAGATGTCATTAGTACCATAGCTTTTTACTTAAAACCTCTGTCAAGTTTTCAAGAATGGATCCAAGAGCAAGAAACCAACACAACAGATAATTGGCTTTAATAAAGAAAGCCTATCCAAACAGAAGTCCAGGAAGCAACAAAAAGAT
Organism: Ctenochaetus hawaiiensis; assembly: GCA_029783645.1. Classification (NCBI taxonomy): domain Eukaryota; kingdom Metazoa; phylum Chordata; class Actinopteri; order Acanthuriformes; family Acanthuridae; genus Ctenochaetus; species Ctenochaetus hawaiiensis. Next base: position 15,561 of record JAPZDY010043171.1, on the reverse strand, counting down.
GTATTTGAAAAAAAAAACAATCTCCCAAAACTGAAGGAAACAACAGGGTTACTCTGGCAACACGAAGAGCACAAGATGTACAGGGAAACTTCCGAGCCGGAGAGCTAAAACAGACAAACTTACAACAAAGGAGGTAATGACCATAACCTAAAAACTCTAACTAAAGAAGACAATAATAGACAGGCAAACAATAACAAAGGAGGAAAACTTGACATTAAATGGGATATGAAATGATTTATGTGGATGTTGACACATACCACCTACCTTGTCATTGTTGTTACCAAAGAACGACCCTCCATAAGGGCTGTATTCCGTGATGAGAGTGGCCTCTTTCAGCAGGATAATGCATTCTGCCACACTGCAAAAATGGTTTAAGAATGGTTTGAGGAACAAAACAAGTTCAAGGTGTTGACTTGGCCTCCAAGTTGTCTAGATTTTAATTCAATCAGGTGCACACAAACACGCGCACACGCACACACGCACACACACACACACACGTATATATATGTATAGAGAGAGAGGGAGAGGGATATAGATATATATATATAGAGAGAGAGAATAAAGGTTTTTTCCAGATCATAGGTAGTTTTGGTAATTATCTTACTAACAGGTTTGTGTCACTTATTTTATTAATTAATTTAAGCGTTAATTAATATCACAAAAGCATGTGTAGAGTTGCTAGCTAGCACATAAATTGTATGAAAGGTTGTGTGAAATTTTTGCTTTGTTATCACTTTGAAAGTTCCTTTAATACCCACTTTTTAACTGATACCCTCCTCTTCTGTGATTCTATCAATACTTCCGTAATTAATTTACTATTTCCCTTTACTTAGTTGGTAGATTTAATAAAGCAACTGTTGGCTTGTGTCAGATTTTTCTTTTTTGTATTACAGTTTCCGAATATTTCTCCAGTCATTTTGCAAATGCAGAATTATTAGCTGCTTTCATTGCCAAGACTCTTGTTTGCCTCAGATGGAACATCCATCTTTGAGCCAAGTTCTTTAAAAACAAAAACTTGTCATCTGTATAAAAATCTTAGACAGTTTTAGTACAATAAAGGTCACAGGTCTTACATACCAGTTACTAGACTGTAAGATATTGTTAACCTCTCTGCTAATAGATATAACATCTGGTTCATTTGTGGTGATTAAATAACGTTAGAGCCGTTAGAGTCACATGAGGACAGTTGTGCACAGCTGTTGTTTTTGGAGGTTAAGTTGTTGAATTTCCTGCGTAGGGAAGAAAGGACAGCATTGTAAATAGGAGAAAGCTGATATCGTAAACCTCCTCCTCTATTGAGGCAAGGTTTTTTTCTATTTTTACGTTAATGGCTTCTTTTACTCCTCTCTCTAACTATCTGTCTTCTCTGTCTAGAATATGTACATTGCTGTCCTCAGAGGACTGTGTCTTCTCCTTTAGGTGTAAGCAGACAGCAGAGTCCATACCTGAGGAGTTAGCCAAGGTTAGCTAGGCTAACTCATCAGGTATGGACTCAGCTGTCTCCTTTGAGGACAGCAATATACAGTTGCTTTCTATTTAATTGCCCAGATATGACTCTTACCTGGACGAATGAGAATATTCACAGAGCCTATTCATACCATTAAGGTTACAGATCAGAGGAAAGTACATTGAACTTCTTTTGCAATGGTCATGTGTTAACAGTTTAACAGATTAGTTGTAGCGACACGACATACAAAGAGACCATTTATCATTTGAAAATTAAAGGACATATTTTGTCCTTTTTGTTTTGTTTGTTTTTTAGAGGATGTATATAAGTTGTAAGCCATTTAGTCAGAAACTAGTGCCTAGAGAACCCACTGAATTTTAATCTAATGTTGTTTTGCATGGTATGGTCATTTATTAAAACTTAAGTGATTCCCCTGAAATGTGTCAGGTACTGATCATTTTCCTCGCTTCACAAATACAGGTGGTGAGGATTAACGTATGCTACTGGAAAGAGAAGGTTCCAGGCTCCTACAGTGTGAAGAAGCCCTTTCCCTGCTTCCTGCTGACGGAGTGTGAGGAGTCCAATGTGAACATTTATGGCCTGCCATCCAATGAATACCCAGGTTTGATGAAGGTAGGTTACAGTACATGACTCTTCAAATTGACATAAAGGAAAGAAATTTTAGATTTTTAATGACCCAACAGATACTAGTGGATATAATATGGAGGAGACAATTTATGACAATTTATTTTTAAATTTGAATTTACCCTTCTGACTTTTTGGTTGATAACTGTTATGCCCTGCATCAGTGATAGACAGGGCCTTAGGCTTTATATTTTCAGTTTGAAATTGTAGCCTCATGGCAACATCATCACGACGGAAAACATACAAGGTTTGGGAGCATTTCACCCTCCTCAACACTGCAGTTTAAATTGTAAATAATTGTAAAGAAAACATTTGTACCAAATAAGTGTTATAAAATCGCAACAGTATTCCTATTAAAAATGTGCCCCAACTTTATTTATCTCAGAAAACATAATAACTTAATTTGGCAAATTTAATTCTTACCCACTACTCAGGCTATCAAAATCTTCTTACCAGAAGGTAAGAAGACCATTACTCCTTTATTGTAAGGATTATTGCAAAACTCCTTTTTTCCTTTATTCTGTGGGGAATAAAGAGAAATCTATCCATATTAGCCAGGCTCCTTGGGACATGGAGATTTGAATTTTTTCCAAATCTGTTTTTTTCAAAACAACTCCAAGAGATTTTGATGAATTTGCACAAAACTTTGTGAGAGTAATCTTTTGACCTCAGTGTATGAAACTATTGATTTTGATAATGGACTGAAGCAAGTGTGAATAATTTAGATGTTGTTTAACTTTTGATAAAATGTACATTAATACACAACTGAATGTAAATCAAATCAACACAAAACTTAATATAAATGTTGATGTGTGTTATTTGAGCATATCAAATAAAGTACTTTGCAATTCACAAGGGAAAGTTTATATCTCATAAACAATATCTTTAATTTGAACCAAATTCGTTTTGCACAATCTTGAGGTGCGATTCAGATGAATTAAATTTGGTAATGATCTTTTTTTTAAAAAAAAAAAAAATCTGAATGTCTAGACATTTCACACAACAAATTTAAAAAATCAATAAAAATCACTAGCATGTCCAAGACTGCTAAAATTTCTTCAACATATGCACTGATCTATGACAAAACTTTGCCTCAGTGCAACCTGTGGTCAATTTAGAAGTTCATCAGCCTGTATTTTGCAAAATGTCCATAATTAATAAACATCTCAGTCTCCTTAAATCTTAGTTCAAATGATACGGAATGTGACAGAGACATTCTTTAGATGCTTCATATCATCTGTTTCGATTTGTCAAAAGATTGATCTGTGATGACAGTAAATCTGTTTCTTTAACCTGTCACTTTACCTGTAAATACTGCTGTATGCACAACATTGTTTAATTTGCCAAACGTATGATCAAATTTCGCCAAAATTATTTGCAGTATGCATGATATCATTACAATATTGTGTGATTTTTTTTTTTCAAAATTTCATCTCAAATTGTTTTATTGTTCTGTATTTTGAATGTTTTATTTACAGCAGTCAAGTCAAAAAACAACAGTAGACTGCTCAATTGCAAAAATATTGCAACCTGTGAAGTGAATGACAAAGAAGGAGAGACAGAAGATTGGCATGACTTAAAAGCCAGTGTTTGAGCCAAATCTGAATTACAAGATAAGCTAAAATTTCTTCTTAAATCTCACCAGCATTTTGACTGTTGTCTGAATTTGAAGTGCAAATGGACAAACACACTTAGCACATCTCATTGCCAGAAGGGAGGGTTGAGACCAAAAACTTGCTCTTAAGGCTTGTGTGTTTTTTCTCATCCCAACTAATGAGGCTAGTCACAGAAGGTACATGTGATCAATTGGCTTTACTGGTTTACCAGTAAAGTTTTATGCATTTCACATTTACAACTGATCCTTCGCCATGGTCTTCAATTTAATCAAAGACCCCTGATATAAAATGCGATTCCCAAACAACAAAATTGTGGCTAATGAAAATGCTGAGTGGCTAGTAACTTTGGAAAACCACTAGCAACAGTGGCTGATGAGCAGAAAAGTTTCGCAAATGCGTCATTAGAGTTAAAGGCTCTAACAAGTAACTGTGGTAGTTGTGATGTTTGCTTTTCTCTTCTATTCTCCATAAACATATTTCCAGCAGCAGTGGCGAAGTGCACTAAATGCAGACTGGTGTATGGTAGGGTAGAGTACGAGTAGGGGGACTGTGATTGGTCGGCTTTTTTACAGTATTACAGCAATTACAGACGACAGCTCTTTTTTGTCCTTTTTCAGAGATCATTAGTTGTTGATTGCTATCGGGATGTAAAGACCTTTTCAACCAATATAACCAGTAGCATATTCTGGATAAAATTACCAACCCCAGTTTAATGAGGGATTGTTGTTATGACAGTTAGCTAGTCTTAAATAAAGCAAGCTATTTATGGAAAGGGTCTTCATGTAATAGATACTACTGTCAGTTTGCCAATTTAGGAGTTTTTTTTGTCAAATAAAATAAACATTATTATTATTGTGAGTTTGTAAACCACGAGCACCTCATCACTTGCTAGAAGACGTGCTTATTGTTTTCTGCTTTTAGCAGCATCAGTTGATTAAATTATTCATGTAAATCTTGTAAAAAAATGCTATTGTTGGGGGAAATATACACTTTTTCTTCCTTGGCTCATCACAGTAGTCGCTCTTAAAGAGCTTAGGTATAGATATTTGATATATCTGTGTTAAAATGAGCAGATGAATGACAGGACAATCAGTTTTAACTCTAAATAATTTAGTTAGTTTAGACACTTAATGTTGACTTGTGACTGTATGATGTTAATAAATATAGGTGTTAAGCAATTTAAATTTAAATTAAGACTTTTTTTTGTTCATGCAAGCATGAATCACTGTATAGTAATTAAAAATACATAGTAATTAAAAACTAATTATTATTCTAACTTCACTGATTATTTTACTGGGTTACTGAATGGCATGAATACCTGACCTTGCAGTGGTGAAAAGAGGTACAACAGACACTTGGAAGACTTTATTCTTCGGGCAAGCTTAGAGCATGGCAAGCGCTTGTATGAGTTGAATATTACAGAATATACAGAAATTTTTCTGCATTTCCATGACACCTTCACATTAAAGAATGCGTCTTTCAGGTCGGTGGTAGTGTACTATTCACCATGCTAAACCAGTTCCAATAACCTCTTAATGGTTATCAGAGTATTGCAGCAAACCACTAGTCCAGAATAGGACTATTTAGAATAGGTCTGAAACCCCCTATCTTCTCAGGAAAGTGTGTGGAGTAAAAACCCCTCTGTCTGTCTTATGCGGAAATGACAGAAACAGCCTATTTTCATAGCAGGTCCTGGTTGTCTGTGATGATACAATCTATCTCTTGGGAGAATGCACATCCACACCCATCCAATCTGTCAGTGTCTAGCTGACACAGCTTCTCTTGAAATTGCATCAGGGGAATCGTCCAGCCCTCCTCATTCTGCTGCTATGGAGATACCTTTGGGAAAATCCCAGCACAGAGAGTGGCGAAGGACAACATGTCGTGATCAACTTATTTGAAAAGATGTTCCCATGTTATTTCAGCAGAGCAGGTATTGGCAAATTTTCTGAGCTGGGAGAGTTTGTGGAAATCCACACAGAGCACTAGCTGCTCAACATCCCTCTTATGGTCACTTCCGAAGCACCCAAAGCAGAAAGTATACGTAGTTCAGTGGTAGCAAAAAGGATGGAGCATGACTGACAAGCCTCTTGAAGAATTGACTCTGTCCATGCAGAAAGAAGATCAGTGTGCATACCCACCATTTGTCAAGTGAGAAGGATAGCAGATTGCAGTTTTGCTTCATTTTACACCATGTGAGACACACATATGCATTAGGCAGACTTGATAAATGCAAATTTCAGTGATCAAATACAAGGGCTGAGCCTAATGAGACAGAACACAGAAAGATCTGTGCAAAATGTGGCTGAAATGTTGCTTTAGAAAGCCACATTGCCATGGTAGTATAATTATTTCCACTCTGAAATCCTAACCCTGAAAGTCACCTGAAAAATGTTATTTGTTTAATCTCAGCATCAGATTAACTGTGGGAGTTGTGCTTTGTTTGAAGTCATCTAAGGGGACATCTCTATTTCAGGCATTATGATGATGGACCTTAATGGTCCAGTCAAGGGATTTTCTTCAGCAGAAAAAACAAAGATCCAAGGTCTCATTTTTAAAAGAGTGCTTTAAAATTCAGACTACAAGTGTATGTACTCAAAAAAAGAATGAAAATTGCATGTGCCAAAAAATAATCTGATTTGGTACTGGACCCATTTCGGCACAGAGATCCAAAAGCATGACCTCAGGGAATCTAAAGCAGCTTCTTAGCCAGTCATTATTATCATGTGCCAGGAAATTTTTAAGATTCCTGAGGACAAGTTCTCCCTGATCCTTCCATTTTTGTAGTCCTCTAGCAGTGCCAGCACATGCGTCATGCAGCATTACGCACAAGAGTCACCGGAGTATTTATATGTTTACAGCAATCAGACTGATTGCTTTATACTTTGCCAGAACGATCATGTAAATGAATGCCATGAGCGATAGGTTAACACTTTTTTTATGTATGTGGTTTTGTTACAGTGAACTTGGCCTGCATTAGGGCTGATAATGAGGATATGGAGTGTAACGATTGTGTGAGAGCTGTCACTTGCTTATTTAAACAATCCATGTATGAATGTATGTGATGAAGATGTGCAGCATGAAATTACAGAGAAGGGCAGAGTGTGTGTGTAAACCACCAGAGTGTCTCCAGTGACAGCACAGTGGTGTTCACTGCGGTGATTTTACAGACATACCCTGAAACCATAATTTATGATATATGAACAGCATTGGAAGATATTAATAAAAATTATTGATGTTCTGTTTTACAATGTTTTATTGCTATTTGATTTTACCTTGGATTTCTACAAGTGATGATGGTAATTTCATCAGTTTTAAATCGAAAGGTGCTTATGGTATAGTCGTGGCTTACTACAAGTGCAAGCACAAGTGCAAGTAATGCTGCTGGTTTGACTGTTTATGATAACGTGGATCCATGATAAACGTTTGATAAAGAATGAAATAAAATGTCTTGGAGGAATCATCGAACAATTCCACTTCAGTTCACTACCTCACCATGTGCACTGCCAGTTTCCCATCTCTGAAATGTACATATGCATGGGTCAGCCTCAAGTACATATGCACCCTTTAGGACTGTTTGACTCAGCTGGCATTAGAATTCACATATAGAAAAAGTAGTTCATAAATATGAAAAATATCTCTAAACAGCAATGACTTTTTTTTCCCAAAAGACAACAACAGAATAGTTTTGGTTGCAAATTGCATGTTAAGGTTATCATCAATGAAATGCATCAAGGCTACTGACAAGAAAAAGTAGAGGTCAAATATAATAAAAGGTTGGAATTGAATAAAGCTCACACTAGGGACAGTTGTAGCTCAGGAGGAGAAGTGGTTTCTCTGTTTAGTCAGTCAGGGTCAGTGGTTCTATTTCCGACTCCACTAGTCTACATGTCAAAGTGTCTTAGGGTAAGACACTGAACCCCAAATTGCTCCTGTTGGCTATTCCATAGATGTGAGCATATACCCCTAACCCTTGGCACAGCTTGAAACATCCCCCTCAATTAGTGTGTGAATGTGTGTGTTAAAGGTAGAATCAAGTATTGTCATGATACTGAAATTTTGACTTTGATACCATTCCTGCATAATGCATCTCGATACAATACTGAAACGATGCCACAGCAATAACCTAAAACACAAGAAAAAGCAATGAAATGATCGATCTTGACAATGACAGAAATAAAAGCCTTTAAGAAAGGGACAACAGAGGATAGGTACACTTTTGAGTCGTTTATCATCATTTGTTAACATTATTATTGTAGAAATTGACTTTTAATGGTAACCCTAACCCTTAATTACTTTTGAAACTTGATCATGTTTAACATAAGACAATATAAGACTTTTACTCAAGTGTTATTTTATTTAGGTTACTATTACTTAAAAAAATATATTTTAACGTAATATCTTTACTTTTATGACTTTTGCATACAGCACTGCTCAAACCCAGAAGTATTAGCCTGCACACTATAGGGGTGTACTAATAAAGACTGAACGCAAACTACAAAGTACACCTCATTATTAAAGGAGGTCCCCACTATGTATGTACGTATGAGGGCATGTACGTATTATGTTATTTATTCGCTAACCAATCTGTCACACTTTGAGTTCCAACAAGTCAACATTGTCAACAAGATGCTTTGCTAAGTTATATGTGTTAGCTCCCTTAGTCTGCAAGGCTTTAAAACATCTTTTACTTTGTGGTGTTCGTGGCGTTACTCTGACTGTCAGCCATGTGAGGGAAATAATTATATATTTTTTATATACGGCTGATGCTCTGAACCTAGCATTAAGGTCATGCACTGATAAACCTATGCCAGCTACTGCTACATCAATCATAGTGTGGAACTGAAGTTTTAGACTGTGAGCTAAAACAAATAAGGCATTTAAACACAGAACAAAAGACCATGCTTTTGTGCACAGTGAATGTGAATGTTAATCTACTATGTAAATCAAGCTAACTACAGCTGAGACAAATTGACGTGACAACCGAAACTCATTCGATAGCAGTAAAAACCTTAGAAACCTCATGGCCCAATTGAGGGATGTCTAATCTAAACTCAGAGGACCGGCTTTGACACAAGTTTATGTCTTGACCCACTTAAAGTGCAGCTGATACCACAGACATCGAAATGTTATAAAATGAGTCCAGTCAGGTACACCCTGTAAATAACTCTTGGCTTTTTTGTATGAATAAGATTTATAGTGTGTGTGAATATCCAGCGTCCACATACTGTCTCTTAAACAAAGCACCATGGTACACATGATGAATGTAATCACTGCACAGGAAATAAGTACAAACACCTTTCCTTAATCATCCCAGTACAATCACTTATGAAAACAGCTATGTTAAGGTCGTAACAAATCCATAATACACATTCTTACAAATGACAAAGGCAGTTTGAGCAATGAAAGTGATATGCTCCAGTGGTTTCTGGACTTGCCTGTATAAATACTGCTTTATCTTTACCACAAAGCATTTAAATAATAGTGATGTTATCGTTATTTTACAGTCCCTAACACATCTAAAAAATACTTCTAGCTCCGATTTTATTAGCCTATTGACAATACCTCTGTAGCTAGCCATGGAGTAGCACATCATAATCTCAGCTACTCTATCTTTACTAACCTAACCCTCAAAAACCTGATTGGCACATGTTTATTTCTGATTTATTTATTTTTTTTAATAATGTCTTACAAAAAAAAGATGTGATTGTGAAGAGGTTGGCAGGCTGTGCCATTGTTGTTTATCAACTGTAACCACTGACAGTATGTACAAGGTTGTGATCAGAGGAAGCGTTTAGACCTGGAAATGGAATATTCGCCACTGTGACATCAGACTTAACAGCCCCATTACTACCCCACATATATAGGGAGCATTGAGTGATGATTGGTTTGATGGTATACTGTAAAAGGAGTTGATCTACTGCTGCTGCTATACGATTTAGGTATCAGGGTTGCTAAGCATTTAGTGTTTAATTTAGAAAAATGTTTTATATAATAATTTCATTATTTAATATTCACTTCTATTATTCTAATATTCTATCTTCTAATATCGATTATATTTTTCTGTTTGCAGATATGCTACCACATGGGCAGCAAGACAGACCCTGACCAAAGAGACTATCAGAAAGACAGGTCTGACATTGACATTCTCCAGCGATACGTCCGCCGGGGTTTTCCTGGCCTGGTCCCTGAACCTGCAGTGGTGGAGAGCTGCATGTATACGGTCTGTATCAGCACTTCATATCACAGTGTTTATAATGATCATATAAATCTGTCAAAGTTTAGAGATTTATCCCAATGGTGGTAAAGAGATTTGAAGATATCTGAGGGTACCTGGAAATATAAGACCATTTAACAAATGGTTTACTGGCAACACATTTAATGATACACTTAATTCATGGTATAAGCCAGTGATTTGCCAAAGGGACCAAGATATAGTGAAATACTTTTTTTTGCAATCAGTATTATTTAATTGGAAATATAGACAAGCACAGAAGACAACTAACATAAACTCAAATTCTTACTCCCATTTTTCTTTTCTTTCACCCACCTGTACGCAGAAAGCACCCATCCAGAGAAGTGTAAAAAAGATGAAATATATGTAAACATACAAACAAGCACAGACAAATGGCACACATATCCATTGAGTATATATCTATTGAGTGCAATGCAATAGCAAGCCAAGTACCAAAACTATTTTCAGTTTGAACCCTGCCATTGATACAAAGTGACTGTTTTTTGGGATAGGGAATAAATACGCTTTTATTAGAGAGACCCACTGTGTTTTATATGATTAAATATCTAGGGAAAATTTGTCATATGATGTAAGGCAAAGTTTTAAGTTTACTTAAGTATGTCATAACCAGGTTCCAGACAGAGTAGAATTTGTCACAGTACCCCCTAAGGGAGTATTTAACCTTTTCCAGCTGAATAAAAAGCATCAGGTCACTGAACCACATTGACATTTTGGGTGGATGGTTTGATTTCCGGTGTAATTAAATTCTTCTGCAAGCAAGTAATGTTGTAAAGGCAATGATGCTTTTATGGCTTTTCAAAACTACAGGGTGTACACCAACTGTGATTCGCAATATAGCTGCAGCTGCATTTGGTTGAAAATCAATACTAAGTGCATCAGACAATGATTTAAAAATCATAGACCAGTAAGTCATCAGAGCAGAGCCTGACTAAAACATGAGTCAATTCGGCAGGGGTGTCACAGCACCTGTCACAACTTGCATCAGAATAAGGGAACAACTAAGCTTATCTCGCTTTGGACAAGGGAGCTCAGTGTAGGACTTTGAACTGTATTACACATAGTCGTACAAGTATTACAAGAAAGATACAAGAAAGTATTATTGTTTACTCTTTGTAAAGCACAGTTCCAATAGTCTTCATCCATTTCCTCTCCAAGCTCAGGTCAAGCAAGTCTGCCCAAATCTTGGCGAGGGTTATCTTGTCAAGAGATGCCACATAATGATCTAACCTTGCAATTAGGTTTCTTGAATTAAAAGAAATCTCTAGCATACCATCTAAGCCTGAGACTGACGAGTTCAGAAAGTTTGGGTAATGACTCTAAAGAAAATGTTGGACTTGAACATAACGGAATAAGCTGGACCTACAGAGACCGAATTTGTGTTGAAAAGGTAGGACATATAGGGCATAAAGGACTCAAACCAAGACAGTATTTGAACCCAAAGGTCCATCTAAACTGGAACCATATCCTGAGGGTATTGATGACGAGTGGATTATTAGTGAGGTGTGTAATAGAGAGTGTAAACCTGGAATGACTAGTGCTGCAAGAGAGAATGAGGTGCATAATAAAGATTCAAAGTTGCACCCCTCTGTAGATGAAGAATGAAGCCAAAATATAATTTATGTTCATTTTAATACAGTTTACTTTTCCTGCCGAGGACGAATGAAGTATTTTCTATTTTTTCAAGTCTGATAAAGATGTTGCATATCTCTTGTGATGTTAATGCCCAAATATTTAAAGTTGTTTCTAGACATTTGAAACGGCAAGACATTACCCTTTATCTTTAGATCTAAATCAGTGACAGGGTGTGTACAGAAGTGTATCATATCTCTTCACAGCATGGATAATATGGGTTAAGCACAGAACTGGGTCTGAAAAATTTAATAATAAATCATTAGCATACAATGATAATCTGTGCTATTCCCCTCTAGAATTCCACTTTTGGGTGGTAACGATTTAAGCGTAATGGATAAGGGCTTGATGGCTAATGTAAACAGTAATGAGCAGAAAGGACAGCCCTGATGTGTTCCCCTTGACAGCTAGAAATTTTATGATCACTTGGTATTAAAAACAACAGAGCATGAAATTAAATTAGGACCATATCTATTTTTTCAAATACAGAAACATAAATCCCTGTTCAGCCCTGTCAAAAGCTCCCTCCTCATCCAGCTAGATGACCACCTCTGGCACCCCGCTGGACGCGGGAGCATGGATAATATTCAAAAGTCGATGGATATTTGTAAATGAATGCTGTCCTGAAATTAAGCCAGTTTGGTCAGAAGATGTCACATCATGCTTTGTTGTTTTAAAACGTAGAGCAAGAGCCTTGGGTAAGATCTTCATGTCACAGTTAAGGGGTGAGATAGGTCGATACGAGCCACACTCTGTGTTGTCTTTACCTGGCTTGAGCAGGAGGGCAATCGATGCTTCAGTCAAAGTTTGTGGCAGAGACCCACGAGCCAAAGATTAATTGAACACACCAAGCAAGATCATTGATATTGTATTGGAAAATGTTCTTAAGAAAACAAAGTACACAATTGGGTACCCATCCGGGCCATACTTGTTCCTCTCTCTGAGGCAAGCTGCAGGCTACACATCTCAATTCCAAGAACTTGTGGTGATACAGCCTGTTCACATTCAGTCATGAGGGCTGCCAGCAGCTTAAAATATATTAAAAGCTTGTTGTACTCAAGTTAAAAATAATATCAAAAAGGAGAAGAGAACAATTTCTAATCAGCCACTGTTTCCTGTAAACTGAAATTAAATAGTCCTAAACAGGTGTGGCAGTGTGCTGTCAGGGTGGCTGTTGCCACCCCAAGCCCCCCTCCATATCCACCCCTATTCTGGTACACAATCAGTGTGCATATTAAAGCACAACCTAATATTAAAAGAAAAAAAATAAAAGAGGGGGGAGATGTAGGTGACAACTCTGAGTTAATTATAAATAAAGCTGGCATTTATAGGAGTGGCACAGATAAATTAGCCCAACAGTAATAGCAAAAAGAGTCATCATGCCTCAAGTCTCAGGGCAATTTAGAGGATGAAATTAAAACAGTAAGCATAAGCCTACCCCTTTTCAAAACTTTCCAGGTGATCGGCAGTGTCCTGCCAGTACTCTCCAGAACTGAATTGCCAGCCTACTGTTTGAGAAATGTCTGATTGTCGAAACTTTGAGCTTCATCGGGTTAGTTGAAGATGTGGACGTCATCTCCCTACATTACATGCAGCTGGGCTGGGTACAACAGGTGGAACTGCATATTGTGTTAGTACAGAGCTTGTTTAATGCCTTTAAATGTGGCCCTCTTCTTAGCTCGAATCGCTTTGAGATCTAGATAGATCCTTATAGCAGCACCTTGGTATTTCAGCTCATGATTCCTTGCCCAGTGTGGTGCATCTTCCTTCTGCGAAAATCTGGAAAAGCAAAGCAGGAACGTGCAGGAAGAAGCTCCTTGAACAGACCTGAAAGTCGACATCAGGTGTGCTCTCTCAGGACTGTACTATTTGTGAGCTTATTTATATTTAAGTATATTTAAGGTCATTTATTTATTAAAATTAGTCACTAGTATTAACCCTCAAGAAAATGAATCACCTTGAATAAACAACAAAAAGCAAATGAGCTGAATGACTTTTTCCTGAGGTTTGACACACAAAACTTCTTTCAAGAGTGTGAGCGTTTCACAGACTTTGCCAGACAATGATACCACCTGCTGGTGAGAGTTTGACCCTACCAGCATTCAGTGCCCCGTCAAAAGTGTGTATGTTAACAAGGCCACTGGGCTGGATGGACTGTGAGCTTTCCTGGTCAAAAATTGTGCAGAGGAACTAACAACAGCGTGGTGTACTATCAAATGGTCTTTGAACACTGAAGTCCCAGCTCTATGGAAGAGGTCCATCATTATTCTAGTGCCCAAAAAGCCATATGCTACAGCTAATAATAAAAACCTTCCACTGATAGCCATAATATCTGTTGTGATAAAATGTTTTGAAAAAGTGACTCTGCTTCAGGAAAATGTAGGGTTGGATGCTTATCAGTTTGCCTACAAGCGAAATTGTGGCACTAATTATGCCATTCTGTGCATCATATACCTTGTTTCTAAGCACCTGGAGAACATGAAAGCCTATGCTTGTATTTAATTTGTTGCTTTGAGAACTTTAAATACGTTACAACCTCAGGTGCTTGTGAAGAAGCTGAGAGATATGAGCATTAATTTTACTTTGATTAGATTTATTTTTTTCCATTTTGTCTAATAGGCCAAAGCAGATGAATGTCAATGAGATGCTGTCGGACACCAAATATTGAAGTATGGGAGTCCCACAGGGTTGTGGTTTGTCACCATTACTTTTGCATCATACACCAGTACAATGTAGTGACTGCATAAGTACACATTCTAGCAATCATATTGTAAAATTTGCAGGCAACAGTGCAATCTTGAGCCTTCTTAACAAAGAAATGGACCCTCCTGTGTTTTAGACTAAGAACGACAGATTTACAAAGTGGCGAGATGAAAACCATCTCTTTTTAAATGTTACCAAAACACAGGAGATGGTCGTTGACCCAAGGCAAGTGCCTGACTATGGTCATTAAGGATCAGGGAATTAATCGAGGATCCTCATACAGATATTTAGCTGCCCATATAGACAACCTCTTCTGCTGGAATACATACATGGACAAGCTGTGTAGCAAACTTCAGCAGAGGGTCTATTTATTAAGGTTATTGAGGCTGAACTGAGGCCCAGAACACCCTCTCTTCTCCAAGTAATAAAGGCTTTCTTCTGGAAGAAGACTTTGTGTACCAAACAAATTAAAAACAGTCGCCTCAAATTATCAATGAATAACTTGATGGTTGGGGTTCCTGGAAGATAGTTTCAAGTTCTGCCAGATTAATTTCCAATTTAGATGGAAGTTATTTTAGAGAAGATACGCCTTCCACAGTCTGTCAATAGGTATTGGCTTACAGGAGTTCTAACATAAAGTAGAGTATACAGTTGATACCTTTCTACCAGGGCTGGTCAGAGCTGCATGGAATGGACGGGCAGAGTGGTTGCCTAAACATTGGGGAAGCAAGCTTGGGACCAGAAGGTTGCCGGTTCATCCCCCGACTGGCAGGATAAATGTGGGTGGGGGTGGTAAAAGCACAGCATTTGCCCCTCGCAATACCACCACTGTAGTAGCCTAGTATCCTTGCACAAGGCCCCTAACCCCAGCTGCTCCAGTGGAGCTGCTCAGTGGCTAGCAGATGAGAATTTAATCGTACTGGGAAGCCTCGAGGTATGAATGTGATCAGAGCAAAAGAGAGCAGCCCTCTCTTTTGCAGGAAAAAAAGGATTTTTTTTAAAAAAAAAGATGTATGGGAAGAAGAGTGTTCCAAGGCACACCGTAAGTGTGCATAGTTGAACAAGGCTGGAGATAGAGGAAGAAGGATGTACCAGGCAGATTAAAATGTTTCTGGATTTCTAAGATTGTACACCCCTTTAGTGCTCAATTGAGAGAACAAAATTGGTTGGTTCCTGAGTTGGAGATTGATATCATTAAAAATAGGAGAATGGAGATACCATCTTGATAGAATTTTACATTGATTTTCACTAGTGATGGGAATTCC
>JAPZDY010042409.1:0-16459 GCA_029783645.1 Ctenochaetus hawaiiensis | reverse complement strand
TGTTTTCCTAAAGGACAGTTTGAGAGTGATGTAGTCAACTTGTTTTGGAATTTGAACCAGTGACTAGTGAGACATTACCAAAGAGTTAGATTTAATGTGAGACAGCATCTCTGTGGCCTGTTGTTGTCTTCCCATATCTAGCAAGCTGTGTAGAGCCATAAAGTGATGGTGGATGTTACTTTATTTGGTGTGTGTGTGTGTGTGTGTGTGTTTGTGTATGCATGTGAGAGAGAGAGAGCGAAAGCGCACATGTTAATTTCGGACAAAAAGTTACTAATTGGAAAACAGTCTTTATTTTCTTTTTTGCCTGTGTTAACATTAGGTTTTGGTAAAGGTCAGTTTTTAGGTCGGCCTCCCGGTGATAATTCAGGTTTATATAAATATCCCAGAAAGCTAGAAAGGAACACAACGCTGCCATTATTTAGCATTTTCTATTCTATTTTCTATTATCTTACTTTGTAGATATGTATGTCATTTTGTGTGCAACTTCTGCTTGCAGGCACACATATAACCCCTAACAAAAAGGTATTTATCTGTATATGCAAGTTCATGTATGTCTCCTCATGGTCAGGCTTCAGCTGACAGAAAAAAAATTTACTTTGTTATCACAAAAGTTGAGAAAACTAATTGTCTAATGTGAACCACATTAATAGCTTTAATTATCTTGCACTTTTAAATTGACAGCTCTAATTGAGCTCAGTATTCATCAATAAATGTGGCTTCTTTAATAACAAATGATGATGCCTGGAATCCGTAGATGTGGAGCAGAACATTAATTACTGTGACATTCTGACCAAAGCTGTGCAAGACAGACTAATTGCTTCATCTGCTGTGTTATGTTACAGGTGTTTATTAAACCTAAAGCAAAGAGTCTGACACACAGCTGTGCCTGAACAACACATAAAACCACAGTACTGATGGGTGCTGATTTCCGTGAAATCCTGGACACAGAATTGCCAAAATAACATTTTTGCAAGATTTAGACATAAATGTGGCACAATTTAGACCTGTCTGAGTTCCCTTTTAGCTGTACTTTGATAGACATTTCAGTAGATTGTGCTACAGATATGATACAAGAAGAGTAAAAGAATCAAAATACATGAAAGTTGGTTTGTGATGTTGGATGTGGTGTGGTGTGGTGTTTGCACACCACTGCTGACCAGAGCCACACAAACTTGTGGTTTTTGTACTCACTGCAGTTTTCTCTATGAGCCAGTCTCTTTATGGAAAGGTGGAGTAAAAACACCAGTGACTGTCTGGTCTAATTTAAAAATAACTTGACTGATCTTATAATAGCTACATCAATGGCCTGTATAGGCAGCACTATATCCGTCCCATTAATCTGACATGTCATGTTGGGATCTGCCTTGCAACAATAAAATACCAGTTCTGAGAACCAAAACATTTGGGGCTGAAGTAGCAACAGCCGGCAGGACCTACAGGTGAGCCCCAAAGTGCTCACAGTAGCTGTATTCACTGTTATTACTGGGACAAACTCAAACCAGATGCAGGAAGTTTTCTGTGAATGATACACATCCAATGAGTTTTGAAGTCATTTGGAATATCAAGGGGAAACAAATTAGCTTTCTTTGAGTCACACTAAGCTATTAATGTGTTCCAAATTAAGATAAACAGCCTCTCCAGCCTAATTCAGAAAGTGTTTACTTGTTTCTGGCAGCTAAAGCTTGACCATGAAGAGTCATGCACGTACACACACACAGACAAACAAGCAAGTGCATGACTAAGTTGTAGTAATCACACATAAATGCACATAAATAATCAGAATTTGGTAAATAAGCAAACAAGCTTATTAATGTGCATCTATAGTGCTCTGTGTCCTTTCTTCTCCCATATGTGTGTGTGTGTGTGTGTGTGTGTGTGTGTGTATGTGTGTGTGTTTGCATGTGTATGTTTGTTTGAGTTTGTGTATGTTTGCGTGTGGTCTAAAGCGACTTTGCCTCCAACTATTATAAGCTGTAGAAGTGGAAAAGCATCCCTGCAGTGGCAGAGAAAGGCTGCTCTAACAATTAAGGCACCCTGACTGTTCTCTCAATATTTTCATGAGGAAGTAGTTTTTAGCCTCTGGTTTGATTGATAAAAGTCATAATACCCTTTGGAAACTGGTAGGAGCAGGTTTGATTTAGCATGTTACAAAAATGATCATTGATATCCATAAAATAGATAACCAAACCGTGGATTGAATCCCCTAAAGGAATGGGGTGCAGCCTACAAATAATAGTTAAAGACTGCTTGAACTTCGTAAGGCAAATAGCAGAGGATTGATTCAAGCATAAACTTCTGCAACCAGCTGTTATCACAAAGCACAAAATATCAAATCACAAATCACAGACAACTGCATAAAATTGTAATGGAGTTTATTATCATATTATCATATTTTAATAACAATCAACAATTACTAATTTTTCCAAAATAAACATCCATATTCACAAGCAACTGCTATAACAGCCAAAAAGGCAGCAAGTAACGAGCACTGAATGCATGTCTGTGGGTGTGTGTGCCCATGTGCATGTGTGTCTGGATTACTGCGTGGAAAAACAGAGAGAGAGACAGAAGGAAAGAAGTGACCAAAAAATGAAACAGGGACGTGAAAAACAAGAATGATGTTGTGATTTATTCATCTTTGACAACAAGACAGGGTGAAGCAAAACTTATTGAAGTTATTATTAAAGTGTGTGTGTAATGCATACTGTGTATGCTTGCTAACAATGTATATAGTGTTACTTTTTTCTTGATATCCTTATTTTTAAACTTTATATATAACGCTATTTTTCGTATTGATATCTCTCTTAAATTGTTGCTCTCCTTCTGTCATCTGTATCTGAGCTGTTGTAACGCATAAATTTCCCCAATGTGGGATCAATAAAGTTTTATCTTATCTTATAGAAATGTGTGTATGTGTTTGTGGGTTAATACAAAGTTGAGCTATTTCAATACAAACAAACAGGACTTAGAAGTCCTTTAAATTACAATGAAACAGTTGAACGAACACAAATTTTTTTATATTTAATGTTTAAAGATGTTTTTTTTATGTTTTCCTGCATCTGTACAGCAATTTCAATATTAAGTAGCATTTATAAAAAAGTGGCAACAGCAGACAGTGAACCTGTCATGCTCTTTTCTTATTGACTGCTTCATGTTATGACCATTCAACCTGGTATCATCAAGCAATCTGATATCTCTGTGTCAGGGTTTATCCTCATATACACTTTAAAGCACAGTGTGTTAAAATCAGAGCTTTATTGATTAATTTATTTATTTTAACTAAAAACAGCTTTATGCAGCTGGAAAACAATCTTATAAGAGTTTTGGACCTGTGTATGTGCATACATGATTGAGTGCCAAGAATTGTGGAACTTGCCTAATTTTGTAAAAAGGCCAGTGAGGTAACTTTTTTTTTTTTAATCCTCAGGAAGTTGGTTTGGTGTAAAAGTTGATTGTAATTGCTTGAAACTGTTTGCTGTTTGCCTTTTCCACTTTTCCAACGTCTTACGACGGAAACAATCATTTTAGATCAAGAAAAGCTTTTTTCTTGGTTTTAGTGGCTCTTTGTTGCTTGAGTCAACTGCAGGTGAATGAGCTACACTCATTTTCAAGAAGTGTTTCAGTTGAGGAAACAGAAATGAAAAGAAGTCATCCACCTCTTCTCCTCCACCTCTCTGCTGTCTCTCACAGAACTTATGTAGAGATGCAATCTTCCGATGATGGACCACTGATTGTTCAGCTCTGACTTAGCAGCAATCCATAGTTAAGTCGGCCATGTCAGGGTAAATACAGTATAACCTTATCTGTTTGACTGACAACTCTCTCACAATGACATGTTGCTTCCTGCAGAGAACTGTGACCTCTGGCTCTGTATGCAAGGACAGAGATAAAGACTGCTGTGAAAGAGAAATAGGGATGCTGCCCTTCAAGGATGAGTACACAGGAAACTGACCTCTAGCATAAATGCATGTGTGTGTTTTTGTGCATGCGCCTTTTTGTGTGTGTTTGCATGCTATCTCACTGTGATAAGGCTCTTCTCCATGCCCCATAAAGCCTCCTTATTGCTTCATCTTAGTGCTATTAATCTCTCCTGTGTGTGTATGTGTGTGTCTGTGCAGGTACTCATGGAAATGCACATCTGTGTGTGACAGGGTGTGCGTGAGAGGCAAGTTTCTGGATGTATTTATGATTTTGTATGTGCTTTCATCTTGTGTGTGTGTGCATGTGTGCATGCCTATGTGTGTGTGTGTGTCCATTGACTGCATGACTGCACACTTGTGTAACATTGTGTAATGTGCTAACTCTAATCTTGAGTGTGTGTCCGTGCTTAAGGCTATTTCCTCTCCAGTCTCCATCTTCATCTTTATTCCTTTTATCTCCAACACTCAGAGCATGAAGAACTGTTTTTTCTTTGTCTTGGAGCTGATACAGCAGCTATCTGATCTAACCTCGCCACTCCATTTTTACAGCAGCCACGAGCTAAGGTGTATAATTTTTCAAAGCACCCACATACATTTCAGGATTAGATGTTAAAGGATGGGTTGTTGGTTAAGAGCTGGTGTCACTGGGTCATCAGATGGAAAGCAGAAGTACAGCTTTGAGATCAGTGATGCTGTCCCTAATCCAGAGGATAAGACTTCAAACGACCAGGGAGAGCAAGCATCTAGACTGTATCATCAAATATAACACTACAGCTAGAAACTCTACATCTTAACAGTTCCGTCTGATGCATGGAGCTGTTGTGCATATGTGTTCTGTGAACAGACATTCAGTGGTTAGCACTGTCTCTTCACAGGAAGTGCGCCCAGGATCTGACCTTCAGGGGGGCTCAGCCTTTTATCAGAATGTGGAGGCCAGTCTCATTCACAGCATGTCAAATACTGAAGCTTTGTCGCTCTCCTTTGTGTTTCCCACAAGCATAAAAGGTATCATTTAGCATCCGTATGAGATGCAGCAGGGCACCATTAAAGTCCACTGTAAACATATCTGCAATATTATTACACACTCATAGCAAGTTCTCCACCAAAGGCGGTACAAAGAGCTCAACAGTCCCGTGAGGCGTGGAGGTCGAGGTTGACTGGAAGGCCACTCACACAACTTAAGTTTTCATCTTAAGAAAAATGTTGAGAATCAATTATTGAATTAATTTTAGTAAAAGTTGGTCTTCTCTCCTCCCTCTGACACCAACAGTCTTTAAACCCTTTGCATCTCTCAAGTCTATAAACCGAGTCTGGCAGTTGAACAAGAGTGGTTGAGAAGTTTGAGGGAGAAAAAAAAGGGGAAAATTGGCAAAAAGAAAATATACTACCACAATTATCATCATTACTCTTAGAAATTTTGGTAATTTTGAGAGACTTGTATGCACAGAGGGAGAACACAGTAGATCAGTTTGTAGTTTACAGGATTTAAGTGGCCAAAATAGTTTTAGAAATGATTTACAAATCTTGGAGAAATCTGGAGAAATTAATCCAAACCATTTTAGACTTCCATCAGGACTGATGAGGAAAAATTGAAAAAATAAACAAACAAATAAAAAACAGATGCTGTTAACTTCAATGAAAAGGCTGCAAGTCTAAGCTCATTTATTACCTTAGGACAAGAATTTTCTAACAAGTAAGACTTGTAAAAGTACCTTCATCCTCTCTCTCTATAGAATTATTTATTTACACACACCTCCAGGCAGCATCCGTTTCAATTTTTAGATGTCAAGGTCCAGTGAAATCCTGGCAAGCCTCACAGAGGAACCTTCACCCCTCTGATATCTGTGACCTCTGAGCACACAGTGACAAAGGGTACAGTGACATGCACCTGCAGGCAGCACCTGACCAGAATATGGATCCAAGGAAAGAGATTGAGGAGACTCACTAAGAATTTGAGAAAAGTCATTATGCAGGAAACTTCATGCTCTTATGCTCTGTTATTATTGCTCTGGCCTTTTTATTTTTCAGTTTATCAGTTTGAGTATTTGTTCATGTTCCTGAGGACTTTACAGTGTTTAGGCTGGATATGTTTGGATCACCTGTGTCTGGGGTTATTGTGCTAAGTGGTTACCTGCCTGCCTGCACTCCTGTTCATCCACCCATTGGCCTGAGAGAAAGATTTGTCCTTAGGTATTTTCACTTCATCAGCCTGCATCTGTGTGTTTGAATCTGGGTCCACCCTTCCTGAATTACTGTCACTGTGACATGTAAAGAATTTGCTGTTGTTTAGAACTTCTCCTGAACTTTTTTTGGAAAAAAATTTGCTCCCAAAACAAGCGTTGACGTCAGTTTTCTAATATTATAATTTCCTCCTAATTTATCTGTAAAGACACCTCTGCTGTGAACACTGAGGTGTGAGAAGAGATGTGCAGCTTTTAGTTTTCAAATTTAAGCATAATCACCTACCTCCAAAAAATACATACCTCCTACTTTTTTGTGATGAGTTACCTTCATGTATCATGCAACTCTTATTTATTTAACGATGCACCTTTTTTATATTTTCTGTATTTAGGTGTTGAAATTAAAGCTTGTACATATACATTTGGAGTGCAGAGTGATTATCAGAGTATTTTTTTTTTTTATTATCCTTGACTGTCTTAATGCAGGCATAAAACTAGATTTCTCTGCACTACCTGACAACACAACACTACTCTTCTAAAAGTCAAACTAAGCTTTGTAAAGTTCTGTCAGATCAGATGTGCTGATGACAAAGGGTAAGTAACCAGATACCATGCAAAATTACCTTGTAGCTAACATGTAATCATCAACATGTTATCAATGCCAATCTCTTAAATATTCTGGGGATACAAACTTTTTGAACGTGAATCTGCAAGAGGAAAAATAAAAAAAATAAAAGTATCAGGTTTTTAAAAGGATTGCTAAATTCTTCTTTTTCAAATTCAATACACTAGATTATTTTAGACAACATCTTTCAGGCCTCTGATCATCATTTGAGTCTTCAAAGCTTGTGCATAAATTGGAAGTGCTAAATAAGATTTTTTTTTTTATCAAAGAGTCTATGGCAAAGTTGGCATCTATCTATCTAAAGTCTAGCCATTTTCACAATGCTCTATCTGATCAATAAATAAGTGTAATTATTTGCAGTCTTCTCCAATGATGACAGTTCGTGTAAGGTCGGCTCTGCAACACCCTGGACCCAGATTCATCAGTGTAGAAATACTGTGAGGTGAACAACTTAATGGATGGAATAAGAGTCTTTTCATCAACTAAGTGACTCTGGTAAAATAACTCAATAATCTCTAGCTGGCAGTTGTATTGGCATCCGCAGAGGATCTTGTCTGCAAAGGGACAACAGCAAATTTAACACTGTTTAGGAACACCATCGACAGCACTGATGGTCACTGGCTGGTCACTGATGATCTCCCCAGATGGTCTGAGGGCATCATTTTCTTGTAAGATTACAGAGGACAGAGAACACTGAGGAGGAATTCGGGATGAAGAAGATGAACATAAAGGAGGAGCCATGGGATGTATAAAGAATGGGTTAGACCGATGATGGAAGATATGTCTAAGGCAGATGCAAACCACATCTTCAGCTCTGATGTGTTGAAGCCCCAGTAGTCGCCAATCTGTGCTCCCGGTTTGTGTTTCTTTTTGTAAGATTGAAGGAGCCAGAGAAGATGGAGAAGGTGACTGGGATGAAAAAGACTGAGATGAAGGAAAGGCCCAAGCAATAGATAAGACAGAACATGATGCTCAGAGTTGATTAAGCAGGTAAGGGGCATGTTGGATGAGTTGAATGGCCTTATATGTAATTAACTCGGTCAAAAAACAGAAAGAAGTTCTTTTTTACTGTCAAATCCCCCTTATAGCACTGACTGGTGTGAAAGATAAAGGTGATACCAATAGCGATTCTTCACAGGCTCTTAAGCGACCGAGATTTTTGGGAACCCTTTTTAATGATGATTCTTGAATAACATTTGATGGAATTACTTTCTTTCTTTCCTTTTACAAAGCTAGATTAAGTAACTGTTTGGCCTGAAATTAACACCTTAAAATCATTTTGATGGTACACAGACTTTTCAAAGGGTGAGAGGTTTCTCTTTGCCAGTCACTCTGCACCCCTATCACCAGTTACTCTGCTAACTTGGAGGAGCAGATATAAATGGCTCTACACACTGTGTAACATTTTATGGTACTCTGCCCAACAAATCGAATCTGAAACTTTGTTTATTTTATGTGAAAAATGCTTTCTGGATGAGACAGAAGAGGACTTTGATGGATGAGGCTGAGTACAGAAAAATAGCAGAGGAAGGTGCACATGTTGATTTGAACAGTCTGAAGAGATGCATTGGGAGGATTTAGTGTGTCCAGTAAGTGCAAGCCACATAGTCAAATATTCTTGCTAATCTAACATACATCCAGGTATTTCGCGTTCACACAAAAACTGCGTACCATGTAGTCAGAACTCACTCAATAATTTGTTTTTTACATTGCACTGCAGCATTCTAACACAACCTTAATGGTTTTGTGCATGTTTTTTAAGACCAAACTTTAATTGAGTAACTACCTTTCTTCTTAATTTTTTTTCAAAATCAAGCAGGTTAAAAATCAACCTTATCATTGTCTTCAGCACCATGGACAGCTCACATCACAGGAACAACTCTTTACAGTTGTGTTTGTGAAAATATAAAGGCATTCATAAAGATATTTTTAGAGAGAAAATGCATAACTTATAAAGTGACACTTGTAAACTTGAAAAATGACAGTTGTTGTGAAACAGGGTTCTCTAATGGGACGCATATTGTTAAGTATTGGAAGCATCACATTTTTAGCTTGTAAAATAAAGCTTTTGGCCAGTAGTGGTGGCAAGATATTTTTACATCACACTCAGGCTATTTACAGTACATCCAATGACAGGATGGACAGCAGAGCCTACAATGTGAAGGTTAGTTGATCGCATATATTCATTTTTTTAAAGAAATACTCAAGATATGGTGATTTTAATAAATCCCACCTCTAAATATTATGTTGGAATCTGCAGACTTTCAAGTAACCCAGAACTCTTTCTGCAGATACAAAGCAGGAAATAATTAATAATTTCAAAACTTGTGTCTGCAGGGAAATAACAAACCTGGAAGGATTAGTTTTCATCTAAGTAAGGAAAGGAGAAAACGAAAACACAGATGCTTGTGTCATCTGCTATGTTGCTATGGTTTCATCTGTTAGACTCGGCAGTCAGACGATGACTGGGGGCTTGTTTCCTCATCTATTTTTTTCTCTTGTTTCCCTTTGTCATCTCGTTTCTTTGTGCCTCTCGAGAACAGTCATTGCAACAATGATGAAAACCATTCCAGTAAGTCTGTTGAGCCAAAATTGTACGTCCTGTCAGGAAAATTGGCTGTCCAGGCAGCTTCAATCTCAGGAAGGAAGGATGCAGGAAAAGATGGGTGTATAGACAGATAATGAGAGGAGGCAGTGCGACAGGGCTGAAAGAAAAATAAGGTGTTTCTGTAGAAACAGAAATGAGAAAAGAAGGGTTAAAGGTAATATTGCATTGTAAGGAATAAATGACAGAAGTAACGAAAAGAGTGAGAAAAAACAAAGAAGCCGGGGTTAGTATGTAAAAGATCTGGGGAGGGGAGAGGGAGAAAGGGATCCAGTGATGGAGAGAAGAAGGGTGAGAGACAGCGGTACACTATGATGATTATAAAAAGAAAACAGAAAGCCAGAAAAATTAAAGGGAAAAAGAAAGTGAGCAACCTTGAACAGATAAACAAAAAGAGAGTGATGGAAGAGGAAGGTGAAGGGAGGCAAGGGGAA
Source organism: Ctenochaetus hawaiiensis (assembly GCA_029783645.1). NCBI lineage: Eukaryota > Metazoa > Chordata > Actinopteri > Acanthuriformes > Acanthuridae > Ctenochaetus > Ctenochaetus hawaiiensis. The sequence continues at coordinate 6,692 of JAPZDY010042409.1, read as the reverse complement.
ACAAAGCTGCCAGCAGATACCTCTGTGGATGAGAGAGCAAACAAACGCAGGGGGACTAAGTGTTTCAGCCCCCTGTTTTTTTTTTTTTTTTGCCAGGGTGGAAGACAAGGATAGGGGAGGAAGCCAGACAGAGAGGTGTTAGTCGATGTGCGTGTACTTGTATTACTCTCGTAGTGGGGACATAGTCACTTTGTGTGGGTTTCACCTTCTATAGCGAAAAATGCAAGTCAAGAAAATTATAGTAAACAGGAAAGTCAGTGTAATGTCTCCTTGAGTGATCGGAACACAGCTGTGTGTGTGTGTGTGTGTGTGTTTGTGTGTGTGTGTGTGCGCGCGCCTTTGTTACCCATTAACAGCCTGTTTCTGGTACATACACTTACCTTGATTGGACTAGTTGTCCTAATGTGGACCAAAACCTGGTACTATTGAGGAAAAATATCATCTGGTAAAGTTTAGGTTGGTAATTGGTAAGGTGTGAGTTGAGGTTTGGTTAGGGTTAGATTACGTGTAGGGTTAGGTATGAACTGGTTATCGTTAAAGTTAAGGTTTTGGTTTAAGTTTGGCTGTGCATGATGAATGGAAAGCAATAAAATGTCCCAACAAAGACAGTTGCAGGTGGAATAATGACAGAGATGAGACTGGAGATTTGATGAGGAAACACATAGTCAGTCACATTCACAGACAGCACCATCTGATGTGCCATGCTGGAAATACACACAAAACAGAAACACCAACTCCACGCTGATCTAAGTTTTTACTTTTACCGCACTGTATTACCTATCACCACCCATAACTGAACTGGATTTCTCACTGTGTCCACTAAGAAAAATCCATCCATTATCTTTTCGAGTTTATCCTTTACAGAGCCTCAGGAGGCTGACTCCAGTTTTGGCTGACATTGGGTAAGCGGTGGGGTACATCATAGCTTGGTAAACATTAACATTAAGCAGATGCCTCAAAGGGAATGGCTAATCAGAGGAAAATCAGGACAGGTCTGGCCACAAGGATAGGCCTAGGCATGTGTTGGGTAACATTAGTTTGGAGTGAGTGAATCACTCATCTGGAACAGCAAAATTTGCATCTAAAGTCAAAGTCTCGAAATTATAGTAGTGAATGTACTCACATCCCCTTGTTCAAAAATGGAGACTATATGTTACACTATTCAGTTTTAATCTAGAATAGGTCTTCTTTTAGCAAATGCATGTGGACAAATCTGACATATTTCTTTTTATTTTCATAATTATGTTAGCATTTGTACTAGTGTTGCATTTTCATATACTATTTTTATCATTTAAATCTTCTAAGACAGAGGTTAATGAGGCTTATGAGACAATGACGTACAAAAGTAAAAACACTTTTTGATTACTTGTGGCCACAGAGGAGTTGAAAACACGTAAGGCAGTGATAATAAGAGTCAGAGCAGCCCCACTGAGCTGTTAGATGAAGAGCAGCAGGTGACAGGCTCCACACCTCCAACTCATCAGCAAGTTAACCAGTTTCACTCTGTCTGCTGTGGTTTGGAAAACAATTGATGTCATATGCAGCAAGAAATCATGATTGCTCTTGACATGATGGTAAAAATGCAGATCTCTGACTCACTGACTCCTTCATTAAAACATGTGAGAGGGTCAGACATAAGGTACATGAGCTTTTATTGGTTTCTGCAAATTGTTTCCATCCATGTATCATGTTACATTTTAGCCATTATTGTTATACAGAAATCTCATTGACTGGTCCACCACACTATGTAATGCTGTGAGGCTGTGCATTTAATGTTGTGGTGAGCCAGGGGGAATGGTTTTGTCACCATTTCAGTTCATCCCCTCACATCTCAGACTTCAGATATAAGTTTAAGTCCTGCTGTCGGCAGCAGTTGTCAAACTACTTTAATCGTGGGCTCCATCAGCAGGAAGAAGGCCTGGTACAGGGGCATAGTGGATGCCTTGGTTGAGTTGTGTGTGCTGAACTACAGGAAGCTTAAAAGATAAGGATGCTGCTCAAATTGCAGACCATCATAGACACTGAATTTCATCCTATGCTGGTCACTCACAGGAGCACCGTCAGCAGTAGACTGTTTTTTCAGTGACGCACCACAGAACACCACAGAAAATTCTATTTGCCTGTGCCAGTCAAACTTTACATTTCATCAACCTCATGTCAAGAGATGGACAGCAGAGGTACGGGGCTGCTGAGGTGACTTCAGCCGCGAGTTTAGCTCCATTCTGTTCTCCTCATTTAGTCTTTTTCTATATTACCGTTTCTCTGTGGAATAAACTCATATATAACCCAATATCACAGACAAAACATGAAATATTAATTTTCCAAATTCATTCACTGACCTGTTCTCCAGACTTAATATTGCACATTACATAATTATATGCTACTTCTCAGTGGCACTGACACAAACTGTGGACGACATTACCATCATCACACAGATTTCAAACAAAAAAGTGCCAGCAAAAACAAGTATATTGCTGATTTAAAAAACCAGAGGCATAGATGAAAATCCCTGGTTTTGCCTTCTTTTGGTGATCACACATCTCTATCCACCCTGACAGAGAAAGCTCCAAAATTACAATTTTTTTAGAGAAACTTCAAGGGCAAAATTTCCACAGGTTTTTTGTAATCTTGACTGACTGGAAACATCTCAAACCAGTACGGAATGTGCACAGCCCAGAACAGGGAGATTCTGCAGCGGGTACATTAAATCGAGCATCACTGATATCAGTGAGATCCCGTACAGAAGCTGGGGGATATTAAAACACAATAACCTCCTTAGCAACAGGGTATTCAGCCTGCTGCCCTCTTGCAAGAGATTAACAAGTATCCACTGTCATACCACTAGATTACATGGCAGATTTTGTAAAGCTGAGACTCTTTAACTTATTCTCCTCACACCAATACAAAGAGGTCATTTTATCGATCATTATTTTTTAATCCATTTATAAAATATTGTTTTCTCGGCAAAGCAGTACAGATTTATTTATAGAGCACCACTCAGACACAAGGCAATTCAAAGTGCATTTTAAGTTCAAAGGCATAAAATACATTAAAAGGAGACATAAAAGAAAGTTTAAAGTGCAATTAAAGGATAATAAAAAGATGATAAGAACAAAGAGCAACAGTAGATAATAAAAGTCTGAAAGAAAATGACAAATAGATCATTGAGAATTTAAAGAATATTGAAATAATGAAGTTAAAAGCCAGTAGACAGCCAAATTGCCTACAGATTTAAATATACTTTTGTATCCTTTTTTTATTGGAAAGCCACAGTAAACATAAATATTTTAAGCCCTGATTTAAATGAGCTAAAAGTTTGAAACAGACCTGAATTTTTCAGGAAATTTCTTCCACAGGTGAGGAGCATAAAAACTACAAGCTGCTTCACTTTCCTTGGTTCTAGTCCTGGGAGCACTGTGTAAGTCTTTCCCAGGTGACCCGACAGGTCTGGGTGCTTCATAACATATATGTGAATCAGAGATGTATTTAGGTAAAAGACTATTTAACGCTTTATGGACAAGTAAAAGGGTTTTTAAAATCAATCCCTTGGTTCACAGGAAGCCAGTAATTTTAGCACAGGTGTAACATGCTCCACTTTCTTGGTGTTAGTGAGGACTCTTGTGGCAGCAGTCTGGACAAGCTGCAGCTGTCTGACTGCTTTTTTTCAGACCTGTGAAGACACCATTACAATAATCTGTCCCGCTCAAAATAAAGGCAAGATAAAGTATTTCTGTATGTTGTTTCGTCAGGAATCCTTTAATTCTCGATATGTTTCCAAGATGTAAACAAGCCAATCTTTTAATTCTCTTTATGTGGCTGTTAAAATCTAGGTCTGAGTCCATAACCACACTAAGATTTCTAACTGGATTAGTAGAAGTTACTGTCCTAGATTCAAGGTGAGATCTGATTTTAGATCTTTCTGTTTTGAGGCAAAAAAAACCCAATTATCTTAGTTGTATCTGTGCTCAGTTTAGAAGATTTTGGCACATCCAGTTGTGATTGTTTAACACACATATTTAGAAAGTTTAAGGGACTGTAGTCTTATGGTGACACTGATATGTACAGTTGTGTGTCGTCTGCAGAAGTATAGTAAAAGATGTTATAACTTTTTATAATCTGAGCAGTTTGTTAGGGGGCAGAGGAGTGTTTCCAGCAGCAAAGTAAAGGCATTTCAAGTGTTCACTCTATAATGCTGCAATCTTTAAGCTAATCTCATTCTATTCATCCTGGTCAGACTTTTGCTATGCTGAAAGGTAAAAAAAAAAACTGAAAATTTAATTTAATTTAATTTAAAGGCTTGAACGCCTGAAAGGGGCTTTAATGACAAAAAGTTATCACTTTAAACAGCTTGATGTAAACAGCTTGACAGATGTCTGAAAAAGATCAGTGTCAGTTAATGCTACACCCAAAGGTGGGTGAGTGATTCAGCTATTGAGAATAGTTAAAGATATACAGAAATTACCATTTTAGAAGACTCATCACACAAATCAGATCATTTAAAGCATCACCTTATCTTTCAAAAACCAAAAAGCAGGTCCAGCTCTGCTCCATGTTCTCTGAGGTGGCAAGCTGAACATTAGATAATCATTTTATTGTCATGGTTATGACTGGGTGTCACCCTGAGTCAACCTAAACATTTACAAGTGAATTATGAACAAAACAACTTAAAACAAAACACAAAGTCCAAACTGTTTAACTCTTAGATCCTGCAGATAAAGATATTCTTGATGAAAAATTGAAGTAAACTAACCAAACAACTGCCGAGGAAACTAACCACAAACCCACAAACAGTGGCACAGTGAGCTGCTTTATGCTTTTGAAGTAAATGTGGTGTTTTATCTTGCTGACTTGCTGCTAACCTTAAATGCCCCACATCCCAGCTCAGCCCGGACAAAAAGCACTGAACTGGAATAACCCAAATGTCAAAACATATCAAACAGAGGGAGGAGAGGGATAAGGACAGGTAGGAAAAGCAGGGAGGAGGAAGAGAGAAATTTGAGGAAGAGAAATTAGTGAAGGGAAAAAGGTAGGGGAGTGAGGATGGTCTGTGTGTGTGTGTGTGTGTGTGTGTGTGTGTGTGTGTGTGTGTGTGTGTGTGTGTGAAGGACAGTGGGGACAGTTTGTCCAGAGGATTGAGGAGTCTCAGCCACCCCAGCCACAATGATACCCCATAAAACACTATGACATGAGAAAAACAGGGTAAGGGGCCTAGAGAAGGATAAAGAAAACAAAAAAGAAGGGTTGAGGATGGGTAATGAGAGAATGAGAAGAGGAAGGAGGAGGAAAACTAGACCAAGAAAAAGGAAAGAGAGGAAGCTTAATGAGATTCATGGCTAACCCAAAAAAAAAAACAAAGTTTGTTGTTTTTTCCTATTGTTTAGCATATTGGCCAGAAAAGTGTTCTCATTGATGCCTCCAATTCATGTATGCTTGGGATTTCTAAGGGATACTGTCCTCAACACAAACAACAAATGCTTAAAATGGATTATGTTTGCAATTTGCTGACAAGGGGTCTTTTGTAGATGTGTGAATAATGGCTGTTGTCTGCCAGAAGAAGCAGTTGTTGTTCTTGTCTAGTCAGGGTAGATGTTTGAGCTTACAGTGTGTCAATCAGCTGTCGGTGATGGTTTCTTGTAACAATAATAATCTGTCTAACTTTAAAGCATGGCTTCACGATTGATGGAGTCTGTAGTCAAACAATAGTCAGACAGCTGTGTGACCATAGAGGTTTTGCTTGCTTTATTTGTTCCTCCCACCTGTGCTGGCTATAAAAAGATCCTCTGCAAATTTGCTGATAATTTTAATGATATATTTCTTCTTTTGAGAAAAATGTGTGTACAGCCCATGCTAAGTTAATATGAGACTTCAGAATTCTGAGATAAATAAATCAATTGGGTCACTCCAGGATTGCTATCCACAAAATTGACTAGAGTTCAGCAAGGAAACACTGTCTAAGGAAACAAGAGGGAAAAATGGAGTTTTATACTAAAATGCTATAACATCTATTAGATGGACTGCCACATAGTGTTGTCAGGGACTACAAAAACTAAGGACCCAAATGCAGACAAAAATTCAATGAGCCAATAGCAAGTGTGTAGACCCATCACAGTGCTTTTTATTATGCTAACTTATACATCCACATGTCCTGTCTTCTGTAATGATCCATAACTAAATCCCACCACCAGCTTGGAGGATCTTTCAGCTCATAAATGCACCTTTAGGAGAGGAGGAGCAAGTAGAGGGGAGGCTCTTGAAAAGCATAGAGAAAGGACACACAAGTGGATACATAAGTCTTTGCTAATTCTAGTAACTAACGCAGCCATAGAAGTTCCAGCGGTACAGTAAGGGTGTATTCATACCAGGAAAGTCAGCTAGTTCACTTGCTTTGGCCGAATACAATGTTGATTATTTTTGTGTGGTGCAGTTTGCTTTGACACTACCCATTTTGCGAGTGAACCGCAATTTGTAAAATCACATGTGTGAGAAGGTCATTCATTCATTGGACAGACATTCTTTTGCAGGGAAAAACAGGAAGTGCTTAATGAAAGTAGTCCTGCAAATGTTTTTATTATACTGATTTGGCGCTATCAGCAACGAACATTTGCAGAAACTTTTAAACGTTGTCGGAAGTCATTTGATATAATTATCAAATGTTATCTATACAATGTTATGAGACGTTTAATTTTTAAGGT
>JAPZDY010040814.1:0-16629 GCA_029783645.1 Ctenochaetus hawaiiensis | reverse complement strand
TACAGACGAGCATGAAGCGGCCGGTGTGTGATTTTATCTTGCAGCAATTTACAACAACAATAACACGACGCGTCGACTCTTAAATTTTCGCGTCAACGAATTTGCGTAGTCGATGTAATCGATTACGTCGACTAATCGTTGCAACCCTACAGTGGTCACAGAACCTGAACTAAAATGATTAACTGTCCGCTTTTAATTATTTATGGCCTCTATTTTTGAACACGTCTTTTAAACTGTCACTATCGACGGGAAACACTTAGGCTAAAACTTTTACAGTTGGACCACAGCTATGACAATAAGCCAGGCAATACTGTACTGACATAGGTGGGAAAAGCCTCAGCGACTGTCAAGCATAGTATGTAAAATGTCAAGTCAAAAGTTAGAACAGTAGCACTTGAACTGACTTGTTTTTTTATGTTTCTTTCTCTTTTCTTTCCTTTTTTTTTAGCACAACTGACAGGAGAGAAAAAAACGAGGGGATGACCATTAGTGACGTCACATAATGTCAATGTCGCCGACTATGACGAAAACTCTTACTACTTAACATTTCAACTAAAACAAGAAAAAAAGAGGGTGGGATTTACTTTACTTACAATATCACTGTTATTTAATTCCAACAGTTAAACACAGTGAAGCACAGAGAACAGACGCTTTAGTGAGAAAAAAAAAAGCTGGAAATGACCAGACCGTTAGCAACAACCACTTAACGTCAACCTCGCCAACTATGACTGAAACCGTTAATATTTAACATTTCAACTGAAACACGAAACAAGAGGATGGGATTTACTTTACATATGATGTAACTTTTAGTAAAAGATGATAAAACACCATGCAGTACTTACCGTGTTGTGTACTGTGTACTGTAAATCCTCCTTGGCAGCGTTACGCTAATGCTGAAAGTGCTACTTCCTGTGTACTTCCTTGGGCTGGTGGCGGTAAGAAATTTGGCGGCAGCAGCAGCCACACACACACACACACCGCAGCGCTATCGTACTCTACAACAATTTAGTGTGAGGAAACACCAGAGACTGGCTAAAACCAAATAAATAAGGGAACTAAAAGATATCATATAAGCAAAGACATGATAAAATAACTAAAATTATACGATAATTAGGCTAAGATTAAATATACTAAAAGACTAAAGACTAAAACTAAAAACTAAAGGATAAAAATCAATAAATAAAAGGATAAGAAAAATAGTAAAATAGTAAAACCTGTAGCCTAAGTAAAATCTATTCAAAAGCCAGGCTAAAAAGGTGTGTCTTAAGTTTGTTCGTTGTAGGAATGACTATATGATAGGCTACTGTAGAAACTGAATTGTCCTTCGGGAATAAAGTTTTCTCTACCTGTATCTAAATTTACCGGTCACATAGGACTACAGAAGCATTACTGTAAATGTCAACAGTAAGTTACCACAATTTCAAAAAATACAGCAAGTTACTGTAAATAACTGCGCTTTACCCATAATCCTATGCAAATTACAGTAACTTGTAAATATATTTTGTGTTAGGTTTACTGGGCATTTTGTGGTATTTTACTGTAAAAATTACAGCAAAGGCTAACAGTGTACTGTATAAAAAAACTTTATTTTCCTTGCCAAATGTACAATTCTTTTCATCAATGGCTATTAGTTCCTTAGTGACAGACACCAACAGTAATTCTGTCTTTCAGTAAGATGAGACACTCTGTGCCTGCTTGTTCCCCTAAATCAGTGCTTCTCAATTGTTTCTGTTAAGCCCCCCTAGGAAGAATATTTCGCACCCCCCACCCTCCCTCCTGATTATAAATAGTATCATTTGTCTATAAAGTTGTTACAAGTACACCTCTGCATAACAGTGTATCCTTATTAACATTAAAGAAAACCAAAAAAAAAGAAAAAAGAAATAAATATAGATCCACTTGCAACAAAGAGTAACTTTACTAACCTTGTTTTTAATCTGATCTGTAAAAGATTTCAAGTGCATCAATTTGCCTTAAATTCAACAAAATAAAATTTTTATGTAAACTATAAACATTTTTCAACCAACTAATTGAGCCATTTGATACTGAAAAATCAACTTAAATAAAATTAATAAATAATAATAAATAAAACTGATCAGCACCATTACCTCAGGAGCACAACATATAAAACACTTAAACCTACAAAACAAAAATGAATAAAACAAATTGTGCTGATTTTTTTTTTTATCAAAATGATGAAGTCAGGATTAATGGCTACAATGAGCACGTTTTGCACTGCACAACTTTTCGAAGCGAGGTTTGAAGCATGATAATGCAACTCTCAGCTTCTGCTTAATGTTTAGCTGGGATCTGTACTTTGTCTTCAGTGCAGCAACAGCAGAGAATGTGATGCTAAACACATTGACTGTATAAAACACTGGACAACCCTCCATGACGAAGAAATCTCATCCCGGGCACCGCCATTTGCCTGCACCTGACTCTGCCAAGAGCCCCCCTAAAAGACGAAAAACCAAATATGGGAAAAGGGGTGGGGCTAAGGCGGAGTCGAAGGACGCACACCACACCCACTCAGCCAACAGCCCTCAGCTAGCTGTCAACAGGCTATCAATCAACGAGGTTACGCCCTAATTTATGCAAAAATAATCAAATTTTAAGCTATAATATTAAATAAACAAATGAGTTACAAAAAAATTCCCCCCCTTCAGAGTTTTCATGAGATGGTAGAGAAGCTGTAGACAAAAAAACGTATTTTGAACCAGACCGTAAATATGTTTATTTCTGCTCTACAGTTGGCCATTTTAACATGGGCTCCAATGAGAATTTGGATCCATTTTGGAGCCAGCCTCAGTCGAGGAATTGCAAGTTTTTGTACTTCCTGGTTGACTTCAATGCAGAAGTGGGGAGTTTGCCTCTTGGCTAAACAGTGATCACCCAAGACACAGCAGCGTGAAAGCACCTCTGCCAAATACTGTGGCGGATGTGCAATTACACTTTATTCTGGTACGGCAATAAAAAAGCAAACGGTAGTTTCGCCATTCATGTTCCCTGGAGTCACACACACCCCCATCCTGGCATCTCACACACTATTTGAGAAGCACTGCCCTAAATCAATATGCTCAAGGTATACCTGTCCCATGTGTGAGCTATTTAATAAAACACTTTGCATCTTTTGCAGCTATTTATTATTTTGCCTTTCTTGTTGTTGCAGGAAGATGCTGCCAGCATATCTAAGGCCCTCAACTAAGTAGACTATGTTTTCAGTCATAGACATGCCAAAGGTAAGAGTAGGACCAAATGTGAAATGCTTTGGATATGTCTGTGTTCTACAAAATATGTATACCTATTCACCTTGCTGCAGGAAATGACTGGAGCAAGAACACCATCAACAAGGAATAAAGAAATGACTATCCATATTGGTTTTACCAACTGCATATACAGTCATCTAGGCCTACTCTTTGGCTAATTCTTTTTCATATGATGTCCATTCAGTACACAAGCAGCATCTCCTAATTGTCAGAGAAATCCAGAATCTTGGCACAGAGTTTTCAAAAAGCTTTAAATTAAGAAACTGGGGAAATATGTTAGTATAAATTTCCTCTCCTGCCCTTTTGGAACCTTGGGACTGTCAATGTAAATACTCTTTGCAAGATCTGAGCTTCTCCATCTACTGGGTTGTAGAAAAGTGGACATACTGTAGCTGGTGTTAAGCCTAAATGTTTTTTAGATGGCCATGGCTTATACAGCTAATGCCCTCCTTGAATAAGCTCATATTAAACAGCTAAAAGAGTAACTAATATCCTTAACAACTATACTAGCCTAAATAGCCTAAATATACCATGTATTGATTTGATTTATTTGCTACTGTTTTTATTTACACACCTGCACACCTTTAGCTTTGTTTGTATAAGGTGAAAATGTTAATATGCCAATGACTGTGTATATATCATTTGCTTAAGGGATGTATTCAGACAGAAGTGGCGTTGGAAGCAGATAGGTACATCATGACTAACCTGACTGTTGTAGTGTCAAGCTCACAACTCCAGTTTTTATCCTGTGTGTTTTATCATCTGAGACCATGTAGAGAATGCAATCCACATATTTTGTGCTTTTACTAGAGCTATTTAGGTTTAGGTCAAGTGTGACAACTTGGTATGCATTAATGTGTATATTTAGTATTCATGCAAGCCACCTCTCTAAATAAGCAATGTGGGGTAAAAAGGTCCTTCAACAATTACTGCAGGCACAAATTGACTTAGCTTTAAATGGAATACACCAAGGCTTAGTACCCTTTCCCCTTTAAGCCCCTTTGTAATTGGAGCTTTCTTTGATTTGATTTGAGATTCCAGCATGGAAAGTGTCGCCTGTCTTGCCTGAAATCCTGATAATTATGCTGAACCTTTTTGCAGACTTAATGTCACTTTTTACATGAATATATGTGCTTCAGTACTTTTCTAAAATGACAAACACCAAACTTGGAGGAAGTTTAAGTGATCTGTCAGAACCTCAATTTTCGGCAGACTCATCTCCAGAAAAAATGTGGGCAGCTTTTGGGCAGGATTTATACATAATGGCCATGAAATGTAAACATGGAAAATGCAAATAGTCTTAATTTTTTCTGTTTGATACAAGAGTCCACAGTCCACAGTCCCACTGTTAATTGTATTTGTAGTTAATATTATATATATATATTATATACATATATATATATATAGATTAGATTTATTTATAGATTATTTTCATAATAATAATAATAATAATAATAATAATAATAAAATGTAAAACTGCAAGGGACATGTTCCTCACACCAAACTTTTGTGCAAAAACTCATGCTTTCAATTCTATCTTATGAATAGCTGCTCCTTGTTTTAATTAATAATTGTTTGTTAATCTTTCCACACCTTTTGTACTTCCATTTGCTGCTTTCAGTAGATACAGTTTTATATCAACTCTAAATAAGCTGGTAGCTAAAATCATTTGTTTTTCCATCAAAAAATGTCAAAGAAACCAAAAAGATGGAAAAAAATAAACTGCAGAAAATAGTTGTACTTTGAATGAGCTATAGTTAATTTATTTTTTAAGTTTTGGTTGGCCTGTAAGTAGTGTGGTTATAGTTATGAAGAAAAAAAATGCAATTATATGACAGGTTTTAAAAATTTGGTCTGTTCAGTTCACTTTAAAAACTATTTTCTTCACACATTCTATCTTTTCTTGTTAGCACCAAAAGACCCGTGGTCTAAATTTAGTTCTTTTGGCACACTTTCTGGTCCAAGAGCAGTCTGTACCTCACAGGTATTACTTTACAATGGCAAACAAACTACTACAAACTACTACTGGTGTTAAGCAATTGTTAACCAATCAATCACAAACCTTGGAACTGCTAAGTGCTGCTCTAAATTGCAAAGGTTACTAAAAGAATCAGTCACAGAATGCAGACAGATAGTTCCTCTCATATTTAAAAGTATGCTAGAAGTCTGCATTTCAACCTGGCCAAAATAAGAGGGATAGAGAGTGTCTGTGAAACAAGCTGAGAGCACAGACAGGGAGAACAGTGATAGAGAGAGCTAATGAATTAACAAAAGAAAATGCTTTTTTGTTACAAACTGTTCCAGGTAATGTACTACAGCAGAAACAAATAATTATCCAACACTCAAAACATCAGAAGTACCTAGGAATTCCCAACTTCCTATTCCAGTTCTACATGTCTCTTTTGCATGTGTTTATTATAGCAGATCTGAACACAATAAGACTAGGAACAGCAAGGACAAGATGATCACCTCATCCATTGTTGGATTGATTGGCGTCATGTTCATATTTCTTCATATGCAGTGAAAAGGGACCTTTAGCTCTTAGGTGAGCTCTAGAAATTGGGTATGACTCAGAAAACTTCTTAAGAAAACTTCTTAAGAAGGACTCAAGAAGTTTTCCTTAAGAAGTTGTCCTTCTTAAGAAGGACTCAAGAAGTTTTCCTTAAGAAGTTGTCCTTCTTAAGAAGGACTTCAGAAGTTTTTGGTTAAAAGTGAAATATGTGTATGTCCCTGTCCCACAAACCCAAACCTGGATGAAGAGCATATATAAAGTTAGAGAACTTTGTTCCAGCTCATCAGAAAAGAGAGCATCACTCTCAGTGGATTTACTGCTGGGACATATCCAGCAAGTGATGTCCACATTTATCGGAGATTGTTTCAGATATTTCATGACTTGGCAATGGCGAGGGTGAGGTAGGAGAAACTAACAATCAAGTAAAAAGTTTGCTTACCATACTGAGGTTTAAATTTTAATTGGTTTTAGATCTTCTTGTCTTTTTATCAATGACAAATATAAAGCAAGAGAGCTTAACATACATCTTAACCTTGAATGGAAATAAAAGACACACCCATTAAATGTAAACACAAAATTAAATGTCGTCGTTCAATACTTCTGTTCAATCAAAAAAGAAGCAAACACTCCTAGGATTGAGATGTGGAACTTTCAGTCAACAAAACTAATTGTGGACTCAGAGGAAGTTTCATCACAAATGGCACCGGCTTTACTCTGACAAACAGAAAAAATGCTGTAGGCTATGATGCTGTCTGTCCTTAAGGAGACCCTGCAGATGTTGTTAGGCACAGAGGTAATGTATAAAGAAACCTTAATTGGGCAACAGTTATGAGAAAAAGGGAAACTTTTCAGCCATTAAAAGAAGGAAGGAATGTAAAAAATTTTCACCAGGGTTTTTCAATCTAACAGCAGTTCCCAATGAGCAGAGGAATGCATCACAAAGTTTGGATACTGAACTACACAAAAAAAGCTTCACAATTGGGTAGGTAAAGACTGGTCTTTCCCAAAACTCTAAAATGAGAGGAGAAAGCCAACGAATACACGTTGAAGGTGTATAGGTAATAACTGATCTGGCTCTCATTTCGTAGATGGTCTTAATGACAAATGTGATATGTGGATATTGCTTCCACCTCCTGTAGAGGTCTCAGAAGTGGGGGATTAACCAGGTTTTGACCGTAAACTTTTGTGTCATCTCTGAACACTATGACACAGAGCTAGAAGGATAACCATCATCCCCCTCCTGTGAGGGATAACACAAAGCTGAGAACAGACATGAGGCCTCCTGGCCACGGTGCATGTACAAATGCACACCAAAGATGGTTTGTCTTGCAGCATTGAAGATAACCACTTTAGACAGTGAGTGTTGCACCAGTTGGCAAAGACGTCTATGTCTGTCTGCAAGAACCAGATCTAAATTTTCTGTACCACATTGGGTTGCAGCCCTCTTTCATCTATCAGGCGTTCATTGCCGGACATGAGATCGGTAGTGCCCCTTTTCCCAGACCTGATGGATGTAAGAAACTGTGAAAGTGCAGGTGCTCTAAAACTTGCAGCCACAGGTTATTAGCATATTTCAGCAGAGACACAATCTGATTCAGCTTTGCCTATGGATGTAGGTCAGTTGTCTGTTCTGACCAACTGATCACTGCCTCTTGAGTAATTTGATGTTTCCATTTTCCATTTAGAGCCCCTAGAGAGGTTCCTCCCCAACCCTGTAGGGATGCATCTGTCAACAGAGACATAAACGATTACTCAACTTGTTGGTGATCCTGATGACAGATGCTGCAGAAACCATACTGCCACATCTTATCCTTCAGTGTAAGAGTGTTGGTACCTCACCATGTAAGAACAGCAAAGATGGGCCTAAACCCTCAGAAACTCAGGTGTTATTCTTTATGTATTATGTAAGTCTGAAAAGTGACACTTCACATAATAAACTGGAAATTTGTATGAAATATACTTTATCCTGTACCAGGATAGAGTATACAATACAACTAAAGATGAAGTTACAAAGATATACAATATACAGTATATATTTGTTGCACGTCTGGTTTTACTTTCTGCATAATACAAAACCACTGACAAATTGTTTTAGTGGTAAAACTTATAAAGTAATCACTGCCTATGATTTTATAAGGGCTGTGGCAACGATTGGGGGCTGGGTACAGATGAAGAAGAAAAGGTTCTATTGAAAAATAATTGCTTGGAGCAGCGCATTTAAAAAGGAACACTGAACTGGTTCATTTTTGGGACTGTGAACTTCAAAACTATGAACTTGAACTAGTTGATTTTATAATGTGTGAACTGAACTTTGAGCCAGTCCGTGTTAAGTGTGAACTTTCCCCAACACTGGAAAGAACATATGCTACTCTATAATCACACAGGGACCTAACTTGTAAATTTAAAAATTATAAAACTTTTGTGGTAAAACAAAGCACTTATTCATAGTCAATCAAAATAGAAATTGGACATATATAATGCAAAAATATTAAAGCCATAATCGGTAAATGTTAAAAGTCCAGATCATTTCCTGCTATAGGTTTCTGGTGTACTAAAGTTGTTTATGCAACTCCAGTGTCACCTTTAAATCATATTGCTGGGACCTCACCATGTGAATTGAACAAAGAATGACCTTGCAAATCACATCTCAGTGTGAATCTGAGTGCTGATATTCTATTAGAAGAGACCCTCAGGAACTTAAATAACTGATACTAAACTCAACTTCTTCAACTCAACAGATATGTCAGAGACCTGCCCTACAATGATATCACCAGGTCAGTATATTGACAGTATAGGGTCAGTAAGACCCAGCTCTACCCCTCTCATCTCTCTCTCAGCCCCCCAGAGCTTAAGACACAGCCACAAAAATGTGTAGCTTAATGGACTTGGCAGAGCAGCACAACAGAAAGGAATATTTTTCCTCCATGGACTCAGTAGCGTAACTGGGTCTAAAATGGCACAACACAGCACAGCTAAGCACAGGACTGTTTAGCTGCTGCCATTGTTGCATTCATTGATTGATAGTGTTACATGATAATTTTGGCTCTGTCTGGTTATTGCTCACACAGTTGTTATACACTCTACCTATCCATAACTGAGAGTAAATTCAGTGGCTTGTATGTGAATAGCCTGTGTGTTACTAGCACCTCTTTTAGCTCAGCACCTTTAGTTTTCACTCATTGGCCTTGAACAAAGAAACCATTATCAACTTTATCCCCCTGCCATGAGGCATTGGCAACTGTCTTTGATTCTGCCATCCTTGTTTTCGATATTAGTTTAAGCCATGCAATCTTTGAGTCAGCGATCTTGTTTTGGTCTGTTACACACAATTGGGTAACTTTGGTTATGATTATAACATGTATTACATTATTAGTCTTTGATCCAAATTAATAGTCAATATGTTTCATGAAACTGAATTAATCAGTTCTCTTTTTTAATGGGGGTACACTGTGGCTGATTTAATCACATTAAATCCTATTTTTTATGTAACTATTCATTATTTCTGATAACCAGAATTAATTAGATGTTGCACCAAAATCCCAAACAGTATTTTACACAGAAATTACAACGGAGCTGCAGTAGTGTCACTAATACTATGCTGTGGTAATTCTTTATAGTGTGATCAGTTGTTTTTCACATGAGTAGGACAGTCTAACCATTTCAAGTAAATCTGCATACGGCAACAATAGACATGCATGCAAGGAGACATGAATGAGAAGGGGTTGTACAGCATCAACACAGTAGTTATAGGATGACAATAAATGCTAAACATATTACCTGCACAACATGCTAATGCTAGATTCAACAGGTTTTCCCGAAAGTAAAGCAAAACTGACAATTGCAAAACTAACTGAAGTTGGTTTGGTGATCCAATGATCCTTCCTTCTGCTTTAGATTTGAGGAGAGTCCTTCTTGCCAGTGCCAGCTCAGACAAAATGTCACACAGAAAAGTAAAATAAAAGTTGCATGAGGAAGCATGACCAGCTAACATATTAATTAGATGATGACCTCATCATCTCTGATTACCAAGCACAGTCAAAGTCCCTCAGACAGCGATAATACCTGTGAAAGCTCCTCAGCCACCAGCTACCTGCAGCATTACAGCCCTAAGCACAGGAGCTCCAGAGCTTGCTCCTCATGGTCATAACTAACAAGTCCTCCCTGTACTGAGAGTAAGAAATGGCTAACTTAGAATACTTTTCTTGCAGTAGAAAAGGCAACTTGTATTTGTCAGCAATAGCAGAGAACCCACAAACTCTTAACTTAGTAACAACTAGATATCCTGCTATTTTTTGAGAAAATCCTTAACTTTGATTAAACTAACTTTCTTACCTTACCAGTAAACCTGAACCAATTCCTTGGTGCTACTTTATTAGTAGGATAACTATTGTGATACACTATCAGACACCACAGCAGTGCTTATCATTCTAGGTGTCTTATTCTGCAGTTCACCATGACAAATCGACTATATAAACATTCCTGTTCTTAATAACCCTTGTGGAAAACTGAGAAATGCAGGTCATTTCTCATAACTATGCCAATAATTATTATTGTTTATCCAAGCTTAGTTTTGTAACCTCACGACTGTTTTCCTCCTTCATGAACATAACCTTTAAAAAGTCACAATAGATAGGCTTAATGTTGCCAGAACACCAGGATACTGAAGAGATGATACTATGATCTGTGATGGCTAATGCAGCTTTCGTCCAGACAGCTAGTGGGGGGCTGCCTCAGGTTAACAGCCCCAGGGTCTTCTGTTGGTGTATTGACCACTCAAGGCTGGAGAATTGGTGCCACTGTTGCAGTGTCAGTGGAGCAGAGGAATTGCTTGGCAGCTGGTACATGAAAGTAGATGCTGAGCTGCTCTGTGTGCAGTCTGCGTCAGGGCATTTAAAACAGAGAATTTAGATTGGTGGTTGGGATGAGTAAAGGCCTCTTTGGCAAGGACAAGCTAGCATCCTCAGGGCAGTGAGCAAATCACTGTTTCTGAAGGAAAAAAGATGGCAGGTAGTGTTGCTGATGCCTTTTACAGCAGAAGAGACACATTCGGGTACCTAACTTTGCCTAGAAAAAAAGCAAAGTTGGCCTTATTAAACACTTTGAGGAGTCCTGTCATGACATTTTCCCTCTGACAGAAACGGCAGAGCTACAACAATTAATATGTCTTGATGAGACATTATCTCTATCAGTGCTGTAATGTCTACATTATCATTCACAAAACATTTAAAAAAGACACAATTTTTCAAAGATTCACAACATTTAATTGCTCTTAATGTAATGATTCACTTGTAAATACTCTTCTGGGTAAATTTTACATTTCTGTCAATTTTTTACAAGTGTTTAGTCCTGAAACTTTAGTGATGAATATTGCTATTTAAATAGAGGAGGTATTATATTAAGCCAATTTAAGGTTTTTAACTATTAGAATATTTTCTTTTTTTCATTCATTAATGTGCCTGTATGTCTCTAAACTAGGAATTAATTTGTTGTCTTATGTAAAAGCTCTGTCCTCAAAAAACCTTTCGGAGCCTGTTTATTTTTTAACATGCATCACACTTGTCAATCTGCTTTGGTTTTAGAAAGAAAGGTAACAATGACAAACTGCATGTGATTTTATAAGCACATGTTTTTCATTTTTTTTCTGTAGAGCAAAGTGCTGAAAGATCAAAGAGATTAGGGTTGGTTATGAAGTGTGAGAGCACACAAACACGATGAGCAGCTCTGTTGTTCCGTGACAGAGGGGCAAGAAGTAATGCAAGAATCCCAACAGTGCAGGAAATGGACACAAATCTAAACATTAGATCAGACAGGTATCGAGGTATGAGGGTTCATTCAGCTGTTAATTTACAACAAAGGGAAGCACAGCATTGGTACAGTTGCTGCCCCACCATGGTACACACAAACTGTTTTCCTTCAAATAAAATATGACAAATAAATAAACATTTATTTACAGTTACATAGATGAATACCTATCCACGTTTAGGCCCAGAGAGCATGAACAGTATGTGGAGTGTCATTGTTAATTTATTTATGGTGGAGTGATGAGGATTAATTGAGGAGTTCCAAAGCCTAAGGACAGACACTTCCCCGTAGTAGCAGCAGTAGTAGTAGTAGTGGTGGTGGTAGTCTAGTTATAAGGCTGTGGATACTTTTGTATCTCTTGTTGGTTGACAGCATGGTGACCTGGCTGTGATGGGGGTGAGTACTGTCTTTTTGTATCCTTTATGGTCTTTATCACCTTCTGCAGAGCCTTCTCTTCTTGGGCCAAGCACATCCCGTGTCAATTCATGATGTTTCCAGTCTAGATGTCGCTCTGTAAAAGGCTGACAAGAACTTTGCATGGAAATATTGGCTCTTAAGTTTCCTTGAGAAATACAACCATTTTCAACCTTTAAATAGGATGATTTCTAAATAAAGTTAATGATTTTTATAGGGGGTTTCATTATTGTGTTATTGAGTTAAAATACTTGAACTAATTATTTGTAATTCCATTATTATTTAATAGAATTTATTTTAATATGTAGAAGTCTTTTTTCCATGCTCATCTTTCTATTTATCAGTCAAAACATTTAGCATTTCACAAGCTTTCATTGTTGACCTGGTGTAGTCTATCCCTGCTAATAGCTTGTATACTCCTGAAACTTAGCTAATTTTCTGGAAATCATTTCATTAGTTTTTATTTCAGGGCATGTCAATCAGGCAAATTTAGAGCAGCAACAAGCACAAACATACAAAAACACTGGCAAGGATCAGCAGCAAGACTGGTCCTCCTGTCCCTCGCTGGTGGATGCAAATCTTATGCGGGTCAGTGTTGTGAGCAGGTCAGGGGACATTTAAATGAACGTAGCTGTCGCACACAACTATGCAGACTGCAATGTTCTTTGCATTCAACCCATTCGTGATGAGGAGTGGGCAGCCAACGTACACCACAAATTCAGGACAAACTCCAGCTCTGATGCATTACTGTGGTTAAAGTCACTGGACAGAGAATTTACTCATATGTACATATTTCTGAGGGTTGGGGAATCAGGAGCACCAAAAGGAAACTCACACAAGCACAGGGAGAACACTGAAAATCCTCAAAGAGAGACCCTTACCCAGATTAAAAAATTGTACCCGTGTAAACTGCAGTACGATTAACTTTTTTGGCAAGTAATTTAAATGACAATAATACGGTAATGATGGTACACAAATGAATATTTTTTGTTTTTTCAAGATAAAGTGTCCTTTATGTGGCCCTTACCTACACCTGATCTTCCATTTATGTAGCTGTTGCTGCTGCAAACTCCAGAACCTACCATTCAACTGCTTCCTCTCACCATCTCCTTAAACATTACTTTATTACAAACAAGGTGACCTTCCCATAATTGTTGCAGCTAACTTATTCCTCCTATATCTTTCCCTAAAAAAATATTAAAAAGTAGTTGTCATTTCATAGGGTACAGTTTTAATATAGGTGACTGTATTTTTGTATTTTTACTTTTTTTTTCTGCAGTTATGACATACTACCGTTCTTTCATCTGTATTCAAATAAAATGATGTATTAACAAACTGTTGCATAAATAGTACACTTTTTTCACAGTTTTACTGCTAACTACACTTTGCCGTAATCACCGGTGTCTGCCTGCTGTGCAGCCAGTCTGTCACACACACCGAGCAACTGCCTTAATTAGCTACACTTCTCATAATATCTATCTGATTGGAGATGATACTGTGCATACTCAGATTCACTCACATCTTTTCTAGATGAGATGACCCACAGGTCAGTTTCTTTGCTTTGACTACTTTAATTGAAGTAAGTAGATCAGTGCACTTATTTTTTTTCTTATACCGAGAACTTTTAAGTACTTTGAGTCATACAATCACTAGGAAAGACTGAGAAAAATGAACTGAGGTAGTATATTGGTAAAATCATTTTTTTAGTGCACCACCAAGATCCTAAAAAAGCCACTTCTGAGAATTGGAAACATCAAACTCCCTGGTCAGGACTTGATATTGGACACAGCATCCTAATGTATAAAATAAAAATTATCAGTAGTCAGCAGCGCATACCAGACATCAGTGAGAGGTGCTGGACATGGGACATCACAGAGCTCCATCAAAAACCTTTAATACATTTCACAGCTTCCTCTCTAATCTGCATCACTGAACTTAATCTGAACTGCTAGATATGACAATTCTTCACTCCATGTCCTTTTTTTAAAAGCATCTCTGTTTTTCGATATTTTTATCCCTTTTTTAACTACTCACATTTTTTCCCTGTATTGTCATCAGTGTTGCTGTTTTGTGGTAAGAATATCTAATTTAATCTAACCCTAACCCTTGAATTACTGGCTATTGCAGCATTGCTGTCTGTGTTTTGTCCAGGATTAAATTAATGTAACCTTTTTAGTAACTCAAGTAAAACAAACTGGAGAGGGATGATAAAATAATGCAAAACATGACAGGAAATTCTGTGCCTGGAGAAATATGAATTCAACTCAAAAAGAACATCATCTGCCCTTGGCGGCGCACCATCTGCATCCAAGGACATCAGTTCCCTCTTGGGGAAAGCTTTTCTGCTGCAGCTTGCCCAGCTTCCTCATCCATTACAAAACTGTCAGAACACCATAGTGAGGAATGCAACACTTTATAAAGAAAAGGAAGAGGTGACCTGATTGGCTCTGATTGATGACTGGAGCTCAATGTCATCAAAATGCTTACAGAGTTTAAGCTTAATCACTACAACTCTGAATTTTGTAATATGAATATTTAAGTGGATTTATGGGCCCTGTCTCACTTTTGGAACTCCACTTATTTTACTCTACATGTGAAGATCGCAAATCACAAGCCCATGCAATTCAAATGCTTCAAAAGTCATGCAAACTGGATCTCAGCACGTCAGTATTATCACATACATCCTGTCTGGTCTGGGGTAAATTTATAAAAATAGTCGATGTGACATGCTTAGAATTAGGGTTTGTGTTAGATTCATCAAATTTTCAGAAAAAGTAGTACAGCTGGGACTTTAAAATGGACAAGGCTGAAACATTAGGTTCTTCTGTGTCAAATAATGTGTTACAGTTGCAGAGCAACCACCCTCTGAGGCACAACCTGGAGCCTTGCAGCCAGTTGTTCTTACATAAGAACAAATCTCAAATAAGAAAACATTTGTGAATGCCACAATCATGGTAAAAAGTGTATAAGTAGGACATATGAACCAATTTGTTCTTAAGAACAAATGAGACCTACCAAACTTTCAATACCAGGAACATGAGAGCCCCTGGGACCTCTAAAGTGCTACCTCGAACATCAGGGATTCACCCACACTCGCTGAACAGCTATTGGGAACAATTTATTTAGTTATTTATTTTTTCCCAGGGAAACTTTTTCACATGCAGACAAGAGGAGTTAAGGACTGAACCACTAACCTTCTGATGAGCAGAAGACCTACTCTACCTCCTGAGCTGTGTCCTCTATACAAATTAAAAATTTAATGCTGCATGAAAATAATAGCAGGCTATCACCAAATTGTATGTCAGATTGCATGAATATGGATGCTACAAATATTCTTCTATCCTCCCAACAGTTGTCACAATTGATTAAAGAAAAGAAAAGAAATCAAATAATGGTGGCGTATGAGAAAAAGTTGGGGGATCACCAAGATTGTAAAACCAAAGAACTCAAGAAACCGTTAATATACTGTATGTGTTAAATTTTGTGCCAGTTTGTTTATCAGAGACGGATATATTTTACATCAATCCATCCATGTACTGTCTTCCACTTATTCACTGTTGGGTTGCTTTGGCAGCGGGCTATGCAGAGGCTTCCGGTTCTCCCTCTCCTATCAATGTTTTCCAGTATCTTCTAGGGGAGCCCAAGGCTTTCCCAGGCCAAATGAGATATATAATTCTACAAAAGAGTTCAGAGTCGACCATGGGTCTCCTCCTGTTTGGACATGCCAAGAAAACCTCAAAAGGGAGGCGCCCAGAAGGCATCCTAACCAAGTGTCCAAACCACCTTGACTCTTGAGACTCAAATATATGATGAAAAGGCTACATATATCAGAAGTTTTTTTTTTTAGTTTTTTTACTCTCTTGAAATAAGTCCATCGATTGATTGAAATGAGTCCAATTTCCAGTGAGAAATACTTTGTCTTCATTTGAGACTAGTTATAAAGAGTGCAGAGGACTGATAAAAAGGTTCATCACATGGTGCAAAGACAATCCGCTCAGGCTCAGTATTGGCAAAACCAGTTAATTCATTCTGGAATGCAGTGTTTTTTATATGGAAAAAGCTTGAACTTCTAAAACACAGAAGCTTCATAAACACTTTTAATCTAGCCGTTGTGTCGACCTTAATAATCAACACAGTTTTAATTTGGGCAGCTAAATTTGGTCACCAATCTCGTTCTGAATCATGGTCATAATCTCTCCATCTCTTCCAAAGAATAATGTCCAGAAGCGTTTTGACAAAACATTATGATGCCACAATATGGTTTACCTTTGACCCACTTTAATGAAATGTCATCATATTTAAAATCCCTCTCAATTTGGAAAACTAGCATAGGCGATGTCTCCTGATATAAGTGGGTGCAAACTCATAATCCATTGCTATCAAAATCCCTCAAATATTATGGTAGTTAGTTTACCATTAATATTCATATGAATGATTGCAAGTATAGAATTAACAACAAATTTGGAATAAAATTTTAATATCCTTTACAATGTCCTTTTCCAAAAAAACTACCAAGGTCAGTTAGCAGGTTGTCATATTTAGAAATTTTAGCTGGAACACTGTTTGTTGTTTGTGGATTCAATGATGGCTTAGTTGCAGTACCTATTTTTGCCACAATAAAACCTATTTATTATG
>JAPZDY010039872.1:0-16727 GCA_029783645.1 Ctenochaetus hawaiiensis | reverse complement strand
TAATTAACATCAGTCTGTGATTCAGATATTTTTAGGCCAGCAGAGAAGGCCTTGCAGGCCCTGACGGCCCACCACTGCCCCATACTGATCAAAAGGTCAAGGTTTAACACATGCACACAAAAGTTAACAAAAAAAGGTACAGATTGTTATACCATTGATATCAGCATGACATACCCTGAAATGCATGCTATTTCTGAACTGCAGACATATAATATATATAAAATATATATAATATAATAGAATGTATGAAATATGTACTGTGCAGTGTGTTCAGCAGGCTGTGACATCACTGTTGGGTGTGGTCACAAGTGCAACAGCACAACGCTTATCACACTTTTAAGGGCCAAACAGACATGACAGACAAATGAAACATACATAATGCCTGATATTATGTAAATTGTTTTTAAAAGGTGGTTAAGGTTCACTTTGGGTGTATTGAGTGTGTGTTATGTCTCTGGTGCAAAGAACAGCATTAGTTACATGAAAATTGTTCTGTTCAGTGCAGTGGAAATTACAAGAACAACTAAAACCTGCAGCTGAAACCTGAGGGAAAGTTGCATAAGGTGGCTGACAAAAAATAAAGATAAATGCACTCCTTTTTCTGGTTGTCTGTCAGTCATGGTGATTCTCTCTTTGTCTTAAGTTTCTGCGGCTGTCATGTGACACAGCGCCTCAAATAGTCTACACCCTGATGACAACCCACTGGGGCCTCCCCTCACCCAACTTAGTGGTGTCTGTGGTGGGGGGTGAAGGCCGTGAGAAGATCAAAACATGGGTTAGAGATGTCCTGAGAAATGGGCTGGTCAGGGCTGCTCAGAGCACAGGTAAGAACCCACAGCTAACCTCAGGTTCAATGTAAACCACTTAGACCGTAGAATGATTTTTTAATGAAAACTTTTAGACACATAGAAATTATAAGAGGTCTTGTTCTGGTTAGCTGCTCAGCTGCTTGTTTTAGCAACTACATGTAAAATTTAAACTGGGAAAGTTCAAAACCCAGTGCCAAAAAAATGTCCTTATTTATGTATCGAATCAACTAAATACCTGACAAAAACAAAATGAGTAGAACCCGCTGTGTTTTAGCTGTTAGGCATGCAAAATTTTGCAGGAAATTGTATACAAAACATCCTGTACGATTCTAAACTAAAACATGTATTGTTACACTCTTAAATGCTACACAGTAAGCTAAGTTATTGAAAACCTCGCTCTGTGTGTCCCACTTCATTCCCCTTGCCCAGGAGCCTGGATCCTAACAGGGGGTCTGAGGGAGGGTGTATCCCGCTGTGTGGGGGAGGCGGTGAGGGACCACAGCGCCGCGGCTCCGGCTGTTTCCCAGAAGAAAGTGATTGCTGTGGGACTGCCACCCTGGGGCCTGGTGCACAACAGACAGCAGCTTGTCAATGCCCAGGTACTCACCATACAGCAAACTATCAGCTTGTTTCCAGTTTTTCAAATATACAGCTTGCATGATTTCTGTGTCACTAGGTTCCCCCTGGTTGACCTTCCTCTGAGACTAAATACAATTAAATAATCACAAAAATCTGGTTCTTCTTTGCCGAAATTGTCAAATTAGTCTAAGCATTTTGCATGAGACATTGCCTGAATGTTTTTGAAAACATACGCCATGAAACTCAAATCATGCAACAGTGCCGATAGTTGTAAAAGTCCTGCCTATTTTAAATGATATATTCTAAATGCCTATTTTAATTGGCTCCATATGAAATGAAAATAAGCCAATTTCAAGACTAATATGTCATTTAAAGATTCATCATCATCATTCACCCCTGTGTTGTGTGTATGAAGGGGAGTTTTCCTGCCCGTTACTACGTCCAGAACACGTCACGTGACTCCTGCTGCCTGGACAACAACTGCCAGGCTTTCCTCCTGGTGGATGATGGAAGCATTGGGCGCCGCGGGGGAGAGACAAGCTTTCGTGCTAATCTGGAGGACTACATTTCCCATCAGCGCACTGGCATTTGGGGTGAGACTGAGACACAGAATATGTGAACAACAATGAATCTGTAATAGTGCTGGTTCATACAACCGTTAACGAAATGTCATCTGGCTTTTGCATGCATGTCTAAAACATGGATAAGCCCTTTGTTTACACATGACACACACAGTATTTAAACATTTACAGTGTCTTTCCTCACCTCATCAACATCACTGACAAACAGTGCTGAGGATAGGAATGAATGAACAGGATTGCTCTCAGTTGTGTCACAAATTTGCTTGGTCATGAATTTAAAGGTAAAGACTTGATTTGCCAACCGTCAGCAGCATGAAGAGCAGAACTCACTCTTACCTCAGTAATCCAACAGTAAGCACCACTGATTTACTTCATTAGTTTAATAATTGATTAGACAATAGAAAGCTCCATTAACTGTATAATACAGTTGCAGAAATGCACAAGATGCTTTAAGTGAAAGTCATGTTATGGCTTTCAGCTAATTGTGTAAGTGACACTTTTTGCTGAATTTTACTTGCTGGACTCAGGATCTTTGTTAAACATGACATCTTAAATTGCCAGAAAGTGTTCACAGTGTGGTGTGTGTATGAAAGGAACTAATTGAAGAAGTGTTAACATGCACATATTTTAAAACACTTAGAGCTTAAAGATGTGTTTAAATATGCATCATGTTTGCGACTATTTATTAAAAAATCACATCAGAATCACAAAATCTCATGTAAAACTACACTCCCAATTCAGCAGCATATTGTTCATTATTGTTGTGATTAAGCGATGGTCCATTTAAGTGAGCCTGTTTGTGTGGGCTTGCTGTGTAAACTCCTTGCTTTCGCTGTAGTGATGAGGGTAAAATGAGTTGTGAAACACATTGCACTGTATGTCAAATACCTTTTCAGATTAAATTATTGTTAAATTATGCATTAGATGGGCTTCTCTTTGTGTCCAGCAAACCTGATCTGGATAAATAAAGGCCAAAAAAAGGTGTGGAATGCTGGGATGTTGATATGCATCAGTAGGAAGCTGAGACGTTTCAAAAACTTTCTGCAACTGATTTGAAGTCATGATAAGAAATGTGGCACAGTTGTGGCATCACTTCATTTCTTTTTTTGCATCATTTGTTATCTTTGTTCGACAACAGGTAGTGGCAGTATTGAAATCCCAGTGCTGTGCATGCTCATCTCAGGAGACTCCAGCATGCTGGAGGTAAGAAATCTGTCAGGTACACTCTCACTTTTGAGCAAACAGTACATGATGTTTTTAAATTTTTACCAAAATATTTCAGTCGTATTGTCATATTGTCAATAACAAAAATGTATTAGGTTTAGGGAATTTTTGTACCACTAAGCTCTACAGCTGCACAAGTGGCTAACAGGCCACAGGAGATGCTAAATGCCTTTGGTAGAGGATTAAAATGGTCTCACTTGAACCCAGCGTGACATTTTAGAAAATTGAATTAATGACAAAATTTATCCTTTTTGCTTGATAATGAAAGTGACTTCTTCTGGTATTTTGACATCAGTCTCAAAGTTTATTTCCCTCTCAGCAATGTGATTGTGAATTTTTTTTTCATACCTGTATGTGTAATTGTGAACGCAGTTGTTTGTTTCAACCTTACTGCACCCTGTAGTCTGCACTCACTGTAATGCATTGTCTTATGTTAAATATCATAGTATACATTGTAATGCTTTTTAGATGAAGTACTCAGTGATCTTGTTGCCTGTGTGACTCGGTTGTGTGTTTTGTCTGCCGTGTGGATGCTTTGCAGTTCACAGCTTTTTTAAAACTGAAATGTCCATCTCACTGACACTTCTTGTGTTCATATATCCCCCGGCTCAGAGATTAGACGCCTCTCTGAGGAAAGCTACGCCCTGGCTGGTCCTTGATGGTTCTGGTCCAGCTGCAGATCTTATCAGTGAGCTGCTGGACGATCTCTTCTCTGTTCCCCTCAGTCCCACCTCTCCTCCGGCAGAGGGCGAGGCCACAGATGGTCCCAGCGCAGAGCTCCGCGACTGGGTCCGTGATAAGGTCCGGAGACACTTCCCAGCTGAGGATGAGCTGGAGAAGCTGGTGGACAGTGTGAGTCAGACATTACATGTGTCAGTCTCTCTGTATGAACGCGTCACCAGGGTCAAATATTTAGTATCAGTTGTGAACTTAGGCAGGAATTTAGTTCATCATCACCATTATCATTTCTTTACTGAAGCTGAGTTTTCTGTCTTTGTTGATTAATGATTCGTCCAGAAGATCTGTACATCTGTAACACTCTAATAAACTGATCTGTGGGAGAACAGAATGAGATAAAACCTGACTTCCTGAAAGAACCTCACCCTTTTTGCTAATCCACAGATCTATCAGCGCTGCTCTATTTGATCAGCCCTGAGTCTTTTTGGTTATGTAAATGTTTGCGATGTATGACAGGAAACTTTTTCAAAACCCTGATTTTTCCCTCTCTTCCTCTGTGTGCCCAGGCTCTGAGCATTTATCAGAACAGAGAGCTGATCTCTGTTTTCCACGGGGAACAGGAAGGCTCGGATGATTTTGATACAGTTCTCCTCAAAGCCCTTGTTCGAGGTAAGTAAGCGAAAATAGTTTTATTTATGTAGCAAAGTGCTTTACAACTGACATTAAATACAGACTTTGTGTAGCTTATATGTAGAATGTAACAGTTCCTTGTATACTCTAAGTACTCCAAAGCACTTTAGCACCACCTTTAGGGGATAACAGAAAACAACAGAGTAATGCATTTACACCTACTTTTCTTCCATGTTTAAGGCAGAAGTCACTAAATCACTTAAGTACTTGCTAGTTAGTTTCCCTTTCTGTGTATGTGTGTGTTTTAAGCGAGCAAACGTGTGTCCAGTGAAGCCAGTGAGTACACTGAAGAGCTGAAACTGGCTGTGGCCTGGAACAGAGTGGACATCGCCAAATCTGAGCTCTTCAATGGAGAAATACAGTGGAAGGTCAGAGTCAAACAAAATTATTAATGTGATCAATTGCTCTGTTGTTAAAGTTTCCTCCATAAACCTGATATTACTACCGGTAGATGGACCGGCATATTTCAGTCGGATGCAATATTAAAGTAAAATCAATGGTACCACAGGCAGAGAACATGGGGAGATTATGAAGGTTAATGGAGCTGCAGCATCAAGCACTGTTAGCTGAAGAAGTAAAGAGCAGAAAAATAATGTTTGTTTTGAGGATGGAGGCACTGGAGATCATGTGGTCACTAAAAACAAGAGGAGCATGACTCTGCTCAGTAGCAGTGTGTATTTCAGCATAGCACTGTGACTTATCAGAAAGAGACAGAAATAAAAACGATGCAGCAAAGACCAAGACACTCTGACTTTAAGCCTTGTTTATGCATCAAGTTCAGAAACCACTGAATCCTCCATGTCCCATCTGGCATCTTTCATTCGATCTTCCTGTCTGGTAAATGTTTATGAAAATGGAGAATTATGCTCATTTCTGTTCAGCTGCAAAACCACACATGTTGTTCAGTGTGGTGCTCAGCATAATTGAGGGCACTCAGAAGCATGAAACAAATCTCACCCAATGCACTGCAAAAGTACAAAACCCAGGGGCCATTCTTCAGAAATTAGTTGGAAAGAAATGTATGAGTGTGGGGAGCCTGGTAGAGTGAGTAACCTGGGTGCTGGGCCTGAACACTTATTACACAAATACAGGTTTGATTTCAAACCCACAGCCCTTCAGTCCCTGTCTCCCCTCTTTTCTGTCATCCTTCTAATGTACCATCCAAATAAAGGCACAAGCACCGGCCAATAGTCTTTAAAAAAAAGACATGTATTCCTCTATCCCTTAGTGACACATTGCTGATGAGGTGTTCACATTTTCAGTACGATGACCTTGAAGACTCCATGACAGACGCACTGATCAATGACAAGCCACAGTTTGTGCGTCTCTTCTGCGAGAATGGCCTGAATATCCTGGACTACCTCACATATGGCCGCTTGGAAAGCTTGTACCACTCTCTGTCAGACAGCTCGCTGGCCTACGTCCTGCTCCAGAGGCGTCTGAGTGAGAGGCAGGCCCTGGCTGGGTCCCTGCAGAACATGGACGGAGCTGCATCGGTACCTCTGAAGTGTCCCCAGAGCGCGCTGACGGGACCCACATCAGCAATGGAGCTCAGCCTGTATGAGGTGAGGAAGAGGGGGGTAAAAGCTTTGGTAGCTGCTCTGATCTCACTTCTACCACAAAAAAATAGAGGCCTAAGAGTGTGATTGAAGTGCCGCCTCAATGAGCATCCTGAAAAAGTCAGGCTACTTTTCATAAAGCATATGCAGAACTCTGATGAACAATATTCTTTCAAAACATAATCCCTCACTGGCTGCTTTGATTGATGCTAATTAAGAAAACCACAGTATATTTCGCCATAATAGTCACCCATTTGTATCTACACGGTTAGAAACTGCAGGTGGGTGATCACTTACTTGTTTTTTTTGAAAAGTCTTGACCATTTTTAAGAAATGTAACGACAAAGTCAGACTGTGCAGTATTTGCCACTGCTTTCATGTCCTGTGATCCTTTGATTCTGATCATATAAACAGACTCAAATTCATTAACTGTTTCTTGAAAGCCAACAACATGTGATTGCTTTTGTCTGCATTATATTAAGTTATATCATGTATAAAAGCATCCTTCTTCTGTATGCAGTGGTAGTAGTAAAGTAATCTGCTGATGCTGCAGGTCTCCCGCCTGCTGTGGGACCTGTTGGGTGATGTTTGTCAGCCGTTCTACTATGGACCTCTGGGCCTGGACTACAGCACCAGCACCAGGAGGGCTCTTAAGGTCAGTGAGTGGGAAGTTTAAACATCAAAAATCTGTTTGCTTATATTAAAAAAAATTGCATAAGACCATTTGTAGCTTAGCTCTTGAGTGTGTAGTTCATGTCTCTTATCTCTGCATGAGGCTAAGCCTAAAGGTTTCATTAGCCAGGAGAAATACACAAACAACTCTATAGAAATGAGTTCTTCATTCCAGGGCCGCCATTCAAAAAACAGACCAGCTGCTGACCAGAGATTAAACACCTATGATTCGATAACTGATGGTTGTCAGCACTAAGAGTCATAAGCTGTTCAGATCTGACTTTTTCATCAGTGACTCTTGTGTCTGGTTCCACATTCAGCAAGTCAATAAGATGCTGCAGGGGGAGTGTGTGTACCGGGGTCAGCGCTGCCTGTCACCCTGGGCAGCCCTCTTCATCTGGGCCGTGCTGCAGAACCGCACTGAGATGGCTGTTTACTTCTGGGAGATGGTGAGACTCTAAAGTGTTCAGGGATTGGCTGCATGTAGTCAAATGACCCTGTTAGCTTTAGTACACAGCTTCATCAGTTTGATGTGATTAAAATGAAAGTTTAAATATGCTGTGAGAAACAGACTGACCAGTATGTGCATATTACAGTAAACCTTTATTCACACCTTGTGTTTCTGTGCTTCCTTGGCAGGCGGGGGAGTCGGTGCTGAGTGCTCTGGGTGGATGTAAGCTGCTGAGGGAGCTTTCTAAGCTGGAGAGTGAGACTGAGAACAAGGTTGCCATGAAAGAACTGGCGCAGAAGTTTGAGAACTTGGCACAGGGTGAGTCAGACCAGAGTTCATTTGTTCTTTGCATGTGCAGACTCAAGAGTTTGCAGCTACATGCTCCTTTAAGTGAGCATCGTCAGCTGTAAGCTAAATTTAAGAAAATCTAAATTAAGTCATACTTGTTCAAACATTATTGCATCAAACTAAAGGCTAACTCAGGAACCAATCATTTCATTTAATTCTGAACAGTTAAGAAGTGCATCTGTTATTCATTTTTATCTTAAAATTAAAGCCCAGGAGAGTCCCATGGCTTAAGGTGTCAGCTTATGTTTTATCTATTCCCCCCAGTTTCCCTGTCATGTTTCTGTTGTGTGTGATAGACACATGTATGCCCCTAAAAGTCCCTGTTACCCAACAACCTTAAAAATAGGAGAAAAAGTATAAATATTGCTCTTTTTGTTCGGTGTGGCTTGTGTGTTCAGACGTCTTCAGCGAGTGTTACCAGAGCAGTGAGAGTCGCTCCTTCACTCTCCTGATAAGGAAGTCTCCTGTGTGGGGCGCAGCTACCTGCCTGCAGATGGCCACCGCGGCTGATGCCCGGCTGTTCTTCAGCCACGATGGTGTTCAGGTAGAGATGCTGTCCTCCTGCAGACAGCAGGCTTTAACAGACTGATGAGAAAGCCTGGCTCAAGTCTGGCTTCAAGTGCTAAAAGTCCTCCCACATTTCTAATGGCTCAAATATGGTGGCAAAGAGAAACCAACTGTAAGAATCCAACTGAGAAAACATATTCACCACTTTGACAACACATTTTAGACACTTGCTACAAATAAAGACAACAAACAAAACAGACTGTACTTTTTTCTTGGATAATTGCTCTCTGTTTGAGATTTAAATTTAGTTCTAAAATGTGTCTCGCAAATTCAGCTCCTGAATGAATTGAGTGAATAAACCCAAAGTTTCTTCTTCAGTGTCGGGTATGACACATTGAGACTGAAGCAGACCTCGTATGAATGAATGAATGTTGTGCTGACGGTGCTGCTCTCTGCTCTCAGGCTCTGCTGTCTCAGATCTGGTGGGGCGACATGGAAAGAAGCACTGAGGTTTGGAAACTGGTCCTCACCTTCTTCTT
Source organism: Ctenochaetus hawaiiensis (assembly GCA_029783645.1). Classification (NCBI taxonomy): domain Eukaryota; kingdom Metazoa; phylum Chordata; class Actinopteri; order Acanthuriformes; family Acanthuridae; genus Ctenochaetus; species Ctenochaetus hawaiiensis. The sequence goes on along the minus strand of JAPZDY010039872.1, from coordinate 8,090 downwards.
GCCCCCCCTCCTCTACACAGACCTAATCAGCTTCAGGTCAGTGTCATCTTAGGGAGATTACTGTGTGACTATTGTCTAATATGTCCTGGGACTGTGTGTTTTGAGGACAGTCCATTCTGGATTCAGGGCTAACTTTTTCAATTTGTGTAAATTTGTAGGTAAATATCAGTATTTGGGCTAATATCAGATTAATAACATCTCCCTTAGTGTGTCTGTGTTTTAAAAATATTTTTAAGTTCTCCTCACTTTTTTCAATAAACACATTCTAAACTTGTACTAGTCACCAGAGTCAAGTACAGTTGTTTTCTTCATGCAGGATGAAACACCTTTGTGATGTGAGGGAAAAAAAATCCTGTTGAAATTTATGTAAACAGATTTTCTCTAAAAGAAAAAAAGAGAGATTTTACTTTAGATAATTACATTTTAAAATTCATAAACTTGATTCAAACCAGTCAGATAAACACTTTGTTCTGCAAAATGGTTGTGTAAAGGGAGGACACCTCTTATCTTACAGAACACAATAGGATTTTTTAATCCTGATACAGATGTGTGAGTGCATCATTCCACTTTGAGTCAAGATATCTTCACTTAAACTTGACCAAAGCCTTTTCTAAACCTCAGAATGTGCGAAGCAGACGTTCAGGAATTGATTTGTCAGTTGCAGCTTATTGACTTAAGACGAGGGAAGATTTTAAAAACTGAAAAGCTTCAAATCAATTCTCTGCTTTTTCTACTGATATTTGTCATGAACCTTTTGCAGAGAAGAACAGGCATTCAGGCACAACCAGACCAGAACCAAGTCTAGAGTCTGCCCTCTGATTGACCCAGTGCAACCATTAAAAGTATTTGTGATATTATTTGTGTCTGAAATCTCAGTTTATGACTGTGTGATGTGTGGAGAACAGTGAAAGATGAACAAGAGGATGATTTGGATGTATTGTTGTGTACTGTTAAATCGGTTCTACATTGAAACTGAATCAATAGATTTTAAAGGAACTGAAAAGACTTAACTGACACTACAAAAGGAAAAAAAAAGCCCATTAACAGAGTCAGGAGCTATTTTTCTCTTTAAATTTCTATTTTTTTCCAGTGATTTAGATAAGAAATGAAAACATGCCAGGTTGTGTGTGTTCATGTTACAGGGAACAGGAGGATGATGGGAAGTCTATGGAGATCCAACCAGGCAGAGACACTGAAAGTCTGGATGGAAATGATGCCACGGTCTTCTCCCTCGCTGACATTGTACAAAAGTAAATAAAAATACACAAATATAATAGATATATGTAGAAAAAAGATATCAGATTGCTGCTGTATGATGGTTTTCCCTTGAAGTTTTTGACTAACATCTCTGATTCTGCCTCTTTGGTCACAGTGAGGAAGACGCTGAAGAGCTGAGGGCTCTAAAAGAAAACCTGAAAAGTAAGTTTAAATGAGTGTTCTTTTAACAGTTCTTGCATTCAGTGGCTACTTTGTACCACTCCCATGAAGAAACTGTCACCAAAGGAAAAGGTGGTGGACACATATTCACATGTTCCTTCAGTAATGTGAACAAGAGTTGCATTTTGTAGCTCTGTGAGCACATTTTCAGTCTCTGGGAACTGACTTAGTGTCAGGTAGATGTTGCTGTACAAGCTGGAAATTATATTTTGGGATAAAAATAGTATGGTTTTGAAACTATTATGCTCTTAATCAAAGCTGTTATAGTATTTCTTAACCCTCTCCAAGTTTCAGTTGTGAGATCAGTATGCATTTATCTGCTTGGTCTACTGTACAGCAGAGGGCTGGTTGTGCTGCTCTACTCTAACTAAAGCTTCTCTGTTCATGAGGTCATTGCTAATTAAGGGAATAGTGAGTTCAACTTGTTGTAATCTCTGCCAAGAGAGTATGTGTACTGATGATGGTGTGTGGTATTAGAAGATCAAATTTTATTCCTGCTCTTAACACTTGCGAGCATACTTGAGGGGTTTTAGAAATCCCATGGTGCATCTTGTGTGAGGTGTTTGAGCAGTATGTGGTCCCATGGGCCGGTGCTGTGCGTCATCTGGTCTTTATATAACCACAGTCAGAGCTGCGTCTGTATTCTTGCAAGAAGCCAAACATGCTCCTTCTAAGCTCCAGCAGACCTGTGTGAATATGTACACTGAGATGGTTTGAAGGCAATGTTGAAAATCGTCAACTCCAACTCTGAGGCCATTGTGCTTCTGGATTATCTCCTTTGGATTGGGATTGAAGGAGGTGAAATATCTTGTTAATAAGTGAGGGAAAGCTTGACAGGGAGATTACCAAACAGACTGGTGCAGCGATATGAGCATTGTATTGATATATGTCCCAACCTTCACCTATGGTCGCAGCCGATACCATGAGATGTCTGTAGAGTTATTTTACATAATGGCACCCTTCAGCTAAGGAGACAGAAGGATCTCCAAGAGGAGCCATGAGTTAATAGTTAATGAACAAACCAGCAGCAGGTGTGTGGCAGAATGAGCAGGCTGAAGTCTGATAGGCAGAGGCACTGACAGGTGGAGTGCCAGTGGGTGTGGAAGGCGTACTGGCGGGAAAAGCTGGCAGGTGCTGACTGGAAGATGAGCAGAGGGGTGTGTGCAGAAGGAGCAGCTGGAGGGTGGGGTTTTAGAGGAACAGGAAGCTCCAGCAGTGGCCATGACAGTCTCCTAGATGTGACCAATATCTGGATAAGTGGCAGAGAAAGGTGGATGGTGGCTTTGGCTGTGTGTTTCTTATCTGTGCACCATTATTGCCTACTTGGCATATGTGAACATTTGGATTTTATTATCAAGCATGTGCTTTTAAAAAGTAGCCACTGAGTATAGTCATGAATTTTATATAACTGATTGACGACAACTTTAAATCTTTCCAATTTCACTTCTTTCCCTCTCTTGTCTTCAGATTCATCGCCATCCAACTCCAGGAGACCCTTTATTGTGTCACGGTGGAGACAGTTCTGGTTCGCCCCTGTCACCTCATTCCTCGGGAATGTGCTGATGTACTTCCTCTTCCTCTGTCTGTTCGCCTATGTTCTGCTGGTGGACTTCAAGCCCCCTCCCCCTGAAGGCCCCTCCACTGCGGAGTTTGTGCTTTACTTCTGGGTTTTCACCTTAGTTTGTGAAGAGATTCGCCAGGTTGGTTGTTGTGACGCTAGCTTGCACACAAGGGAGGGACTCAATCTATGTCAAGACAAATTTTATACAAAGAGTTTGGTTTTAAAAAAACAAATCTTTGTAAAAGAATACAAAGAGCATTTGTGCTCCCTGCTGTCACAGCCAGGTTTACAGTCCGCAACAGTCAGGCAGAATGAGACACACAGTAGCTTTTAAAAGCTAGTAGTCAGTAGATAACTGTAAATGTGAGCAGTCAGGACAACAAACAAGGTAACAAAGTTGCTCAAACTGTTAGGCAATTCAGTTATGCCGCTACAAAATTAAAGCAGCCTTATTCATTTCAATGAAGCCTGGAGTTTGAAGGGAAGGGGGGGTCTCATTAAAGGGCTTCGGGTGTCTGTCACATAAGCTGAACCTAAAGCAAATTTTGCAACAATACAAGTTAATGTCATTCAGCCATGCATACAGGTGATCATTCAAATATGTGTAAACCAACACTGCAGGTAGATTACTCTGTAATCCAGCAGCTGTAGTCTTACTGTTTAACTTGCGATGTTCCACACAGAGGATAAAATGAATCCGTGATAACTTTCAGAATCCTTCATTCTTCTTCTTCACAAATACAGAGTTAGTTGAAGTGTTTTGCTGACATCCAACGATGACTCCTCTCTCTCTCTCTGGTTTACAGACGTTCTTTGTAGGCAGCACTTTTGTGGTCCAGAGGATGAGAAACTACATCCAGGATGTGTGGAACAAGTGTGACCTCACAGCCATCGCTCTCTTCACTTTGGCTCTGAGCTGCAGGTGACTCTTATTACAGAAGCTTTCACAGTGACCACAGCTCCAGTCCTTGATGTATTTGAGATCAGTCCTTTATGTACATGTGCTAACAGGCTAAAAAAATCATCTTATATTTTCCTGTCTGTGTTTTTCGTGTGAAAGCTTTCTGTTCATGATGTCGATGAATATATCGCATGACATTAATCAGGACTGGCTGCACTGTTCACAGAATGTCCCCCTGGTCATATGAGTTCGGCAGAGCAGTGATGGCCATAGATTACATGGTCTTCACATTACGTCTGATTCATATCTTTGCCATCCACAAACAGCTTGGGCCTAAGATCATCATTGTTGGCAAAATGGTGAGTGCACACAAACCTCACAAAGCAACTTAAGGGCAACAGACACAGAGATGTTTAAAAGAAAGAAAAAATGACAATGGTGGCAGGTCATTCTACCTGTTGCTAATAACATTAACTCTGTTAGTAACTTGATGACAAGCCAACATAAAAACAGGGTTCAGTGCTCTGAGCACCCTGAGAACTTTGCACTGGTGCTTTGGCAGGGGGTCTGTTTTGTTGTAATGCAGTCACAGTTATCTTTATTCTCTACTTAATCTTGACAAACTGGCATACTGTTCACATGCAGCACACCAAAAAACATTTCTGTCCAGCCCACTGCAGATTTCTTCAAGTGCATTCACATTCCTCATATGGAAAGTAGATGGTTTAACTGGGTCATTTGTGATGTTTAGCATGACTGAATGTTTTCCCTATGTGACACACCCTCCATCTGTTGCTGCTTATAGCTGATTGTAGTGAATGTAACGTGAATCACGAGTGCAGAAACTTACAGGGAGATATTATGCTGAGGGGCTGGTCATGTGATGCTACGCTGCTAACTATAACACGATCCAAGACTAGTTGAGTTCCTTTTGTTATTCTTGGTGCAATCATTTACAGTAATCTGCCATGCCATACACACATTAACAAACCCTGAACAGAATATTTCAATGGATTTCAGCACAATATTGATCTTGTGTTATTGGGATAGATTATTTATCATTTGTACTACAAAGAGCAGACTGAACTGATGATCATGACCGCACAGCAGGGCAGACCCTACATCATTCACCTCTGGTCTGTCCTTGCTTCTTTCAGATGAAGGACGTCTTCTTCTTCCTCTTTTTCCTGGCTGTGTGGCTCATGGCCTACGGAGTGGCCAATCAGGCTCTCCTCTACAAGTACGATCCCCGGCCCGACTGGATATTCCGCCGAGTGTTTTACAGGCCGTATCTGCATATTTTTGGACAAATACCCATACATGAAATGGATGGTGAGTGGCTCACTCACAGTCAGTGTCCGCCATGTTTGTATTAAGTGAAATAATATTGAGAAAAAAAGTCATACTTAAATTTACTGGCTATAATTTGCCTGATTTGATTTATAATGGCCAAAAAATGTCAGTAGAGTACATTGTATTTTATAATGTGCAGCAAAATGGGTTTTAGTCAAAGGTCATTGTTGTAGTAAATAATCTTTGTTGTATTCACTTGCCCAGTTACCTGTTCAAATATAATAATTGAAAAAACACCCGTTAAATGCGTGCAAACCCCTGAAATTCAACAAACACTAACTAAATGTAGCCTGTATTTTATTTTATCATAGAGTTAAGGTTAACCTCACCCTATTATAAAGCTTTGATTGCATTAGATTAATAAGGTTGACTGATAGTTTGCCCACCACTTGGTAAAATCTTAGAATAGCTTTTGATATAATTTACACCACAGTTACACTACAAACACTGCAAGTGGCTGCACAAAAACTGGATATTATAAGCTTAATGCAGGTGGGTTTTATGACAAACTGACATATTAGATCACTTACAATTTAATTAGGTCCAATAAACATGTAACTCAGTACATAGCGCAGTTAAAATGAAGGTTTCTATCTAAGGAGCTTGTAAATGTGCAGCATATACGCTCACTTGTTGTCTTAAACCTCTTAATTGATCTTCCAGTGGATAAACTCGGAGATGTAAACTGCACAACCAATGCCACACTCATTGAGAAAGGAATGGAACCTTGTGTGGACAGCTATGCTAACTGGCTGGTTGTCATCCTCCTTGTCATCTACCTGCTGTTTACCAACATAGTATTGGTCAACCTACTCATTGCTATGTTCAGGTAGATTTAAATAGAATGATTTCTTTCTACTCCAATTTTGTTCTATTGATAAAATGGATTTTGAAGAAATTGTACTGCATGATTCACTGCACAGAAACCCAGTGTAGAGAAGAAAAGCTCTGTATGTGCACAAAGTGATTTAAACTTACTGTCTGCAGCTATACCTTCTCAAAAGTACAGGAGCGCAGTGACACCTACTGGAAGTTTCAGCGTTACAACCTGATTGTGGAGTACCACTCGAGGCCCTGCCTGGCACCACCCTTCATTATCATCTCACACCTCCACCTTCTCGTCAAGAGATACGTCCGCGGCATCCCCTCAGTCAAGAGAAAACATTTTGGTGAGAAGATGAGCTTACATATTGAGTTTATTCACCTCTTACTCCACATCTGATCAGATCACCCAGGATGCATGTTTACATCGGGTGTGCACGGCCTTTCAGGCATCTGTTAGGAGCTCAGAGCAGTGTGCTCCTTCATGTTTTAAGGATCCAGTTGAGGCAGTTTGGGCATCTCTTCAGAGTGTCTCACAGACTTAAATGTGATACCTTCACAGATTTGTGCTCTAGGCACAAATCTCCAACTGGTGCAGGATCTCTACAGATATCCACTCACACATACATCCTTGTGTGACTCTTGTGCCTATTCAGATCATTTAATGATCTTCTCTGTCCTCAGTTTTGGAGCTGCGGGGCAGAAAGGCCAGCCGACTCAACACGTGGGAGGCGATCCAGAAAGAAAATCTCCTTTCAGCTCAAAATAAGCGCCAGAGGGAGAGTGACACAGCCCGATTAAAATCTACATCTGTAAAGTAGGTTGCCTTTGCTGTTTCTGTCATGCTAAAGAATGTGAAAAGATATGTTTGTGTTAGAGTCATTTCTTCGGAGGTCCTTAACTTCACTTTAGCTTGTTGAACTGAGCTGAATTCAGACCGATGTTCCAACTGAGGTTTGCACCTGGTTCATTTGTGTGTTTGTTTCTTTTTTTTTCTGCAGAGTTGACAGTTTACTCAAGCAGATGGCCGAGATTCGTGATCATGACCGAAGATTGCGGCTGTTGGAGACAGAGGTCAGTATACTGTAGTATACTTCAGTGAGCCTAATCTGTTTATTTAGTCCAGAGAATGTGTTGTTGCTGTTTTAACAGTGATTTCTTTTGCATAGACTTTGGGTTTAATTCAGACATACCTCCTACAAGGAAACAAACTGCCCATTGAGAGGCTTACGGTGCTTCTTTATCCCACTGGCGCAAATGAATATTCAACAGGTTGTGCAGCTCCAAGTCAATGCCTCTCTGACATCCTTAAACTAAATTCTAATGTCTAAATTAAGTATAATAAAAAGGAGTTGACCTATTTCAGCCAAACACTTCTGATGTTTCTTAGTTTCATTGTGTCCCGTCCCTGCACGTATGAGCTGACTGAACTGAGACTGTGGTATCTGATATCTGCATGAACACACACACACTTGACATAAATGTGCACACATACGCACAGTGTGTGTGTGTGTGTGTGTGTGTGTCTGGTTTCTCTGCAGCTGTTGGCTTTGCCTGCTCAGCACTTCTCCATCTCTGTCTGTGAATCTCTCTTCTAGCTGGAGTACTGCTGTAGCGCCCTCTCTTGGATGATGGACGCCCTGTCTCAGAGCAATGTGATAAATGCTGGCCGCCCTGCTCCGCTTCTCAGAGGTACTGTAAAGAAAAGTCCGTTTAGTTATTTTGTTTTAAGTCATTTTTTTTGGTCACGTAACATTTTCACCCATTTGCACACACTGCAAAAAATTTGATGCAATATTTGATATGACAATATGAAAAAAGCACTACATTGTAACAAACTGTTACATATTTTTAGATTGATCATAAGGTGTCTTTGCTGTCATAGAGAACCAGTGTTTTATCTTGTTGAAGGATCCTGTTTGAAATGATTTTTCCCCCCTCTGTTGCAGATATGAGTCTACAGTCTCCAAGCTGATTTTAGAACTCAGGGGGGGGGGGGGGGGGGGGGGGGGGGGG
>JAPZDY010038892.1:0-16845 GCA_029783645.1 Ctenochaetus hawaiiensis | reverse complement strand
GCACTTATTTTATGTACAGCACTTTGTGATTTTTATCTGTGAAAAGCGCTCTACAAATAAACTTTACTTACTTACTTTACTTAAAAAAAGTTATAAACCATTACAAGCAGCTGTTTTCTAGTTTAAAGGATTTCTTCTTTTGAGGAAGAAGAGAAAGATATCAAGAATGAAAAGGAGGAAGAGGAGAAAAAAGAAAAATACATGAGGGTCCATCAGCAGAACTGACTGGACTAAAAATTATTTAAAACTTCTAAAATTAAAAAATATCTCTGAAATCATTTGTCTCTCAAACCCAGGGCATAATACTTAAATATGATTTAAGTTGCCTCAGCATCACCTTGGATGCAAACTAACAACCTCTTACATCAAGAGCAAGTCATAACCCTGTTGAGCTATGTACCAGAAAATAAATATAATGTATTTACATTGCGACACTGAAATTCTGAATTTTTTCCAAACTACATCCACCATGACACCCAAATTCTGTCAGTTTTTCAAGAACTTAAGAGATTTATTTTACAAGAAGCTGCAGTAGCTGTTTACACGACTGTTTACAGTAAAACATTTTCATATTCGGTAGATCAAAAATCTGCCTGGATTGTTTGTGAGTCACAGACTGAAGATAAAGTGGAGCAAGTTGTTGATTAAGTAAAAGAAAGTGAGTTGAGATAGATTTTACTAGTTTCACAGTTTTTTTTTTTAAGAAAAACAAAGTGATGGACTTTACAGTTGTTTCCAATTCAAAGCAGATTAAAGTTTTTGCTTTACTGGGGCTAGATTATGATGCAAGTTTTAAATATATAGATGATTTGTTTAGAATTTCAAAATTTACACTCTAGACGGTTGCTATAGTGCAGCCATGAGGACTATATTAGCCTACAAAGCCAGCTGAGAAAATTTAGCATAAGAGTAGACTGTGTGCCAAAGCTGGTTTATATTCATGCATGAGAAGGCAGAGTTCCTAGAAAAAATACTACCACTGATGACAATATAATCATCTGAAAAACACTGTCAACAATGACAATAAGAAAAGAGACTGGTAGCCAGACTGCCAAGCCCCTAATAATTAAAGAGCACACACAAAAAGTCATTCTCTTCTCCTTCAGATAACTGCAGTAGCACCTCGTTGCCTTGAGTGAGTCAGCACTATTGTAGGAAAGCAGACTGAGAGGAGCTCTCAACTGCCAATATCACCCTGTGACCCTGAGAAAACTAAACTAGACTTAAAAGATAAAAAAAAAACATCTGCATGCTATAATAACACATTGGACCTGAGCCCACACTGGGAAGGCAGGTCACAGGAACCTCTCACAGGCTCGGAGGTTCTCTGACTGTGCACTGTGGTCTGTCTCCTCAAGGTCTCTTGTGAATTGTTAAGAGCTGTTTGCAGTGAAACAATGACAATGTCTATAGCTTCAGATACTTACAAATATGCAGGGATTACTCAGAACATAGAGCATTTTCTTTCTTCTTGTACAATTTTACAATTAAGGTTGTTTTGAAAAGAAGACAGCTACTGCCATAAATGAGTTTCCTGTTATGTCGCCATTTTAAGGAGCAGTGTTTTCCGTTTGTGATCTCATAACAGTGTCATTCTCAGTATTTAGGTGAAACATGGTCTTAACATGTCTGATGTCACACATGCATACACATACATACAGTAGCTTTGTTTTTAAAACTGTTTTTGGTTTGTTTGTTTGTTTGTTTGTTTGTTTTTGTTTTTGCTCTGCCATGGCAACTAATTTTGAGCATGTTGGCAAATTTAAACAAAGCACATTAGTAACAGGGCTTTGGCTTTTGGTTCAGTACAAGCACAGCGCCGGTTGATTTGCAGGTTGTCAGTGGGGAAAATTTTGTCTTGCCTCTAGCAGTTAACTCTGGTCTTGTATGTAGGTCAAGAGAAAAATGAGTGTATTTATCGCTGTGATTACTTGGTGGTTTAAACTGATCAGTAGCGAAATACATCCAATCTGCTTCTTTTTACCACTGTTGCCCTGAAACCAGTGTCCTACTTAGCTGACACAGTGCCTTACTGCCAACTCTGACTTCATCCTGTCCGACACTAAAAGAGACAAGGATGAGGACAAAACAGACGGTGAGAGAGAGGACAGGAAGAACAGTGTCCTGCTAGCCAACTATGACAGAACACGATGGCCCCACAGGACAGAAATGAGCAAAGATAGAGATTACAGGGATTCAGCTTATTAATTCATGTACGACAAAAACACAATTCATTTTTCCCATCTCCCAAATCTTTATGTATTTTTCTTCCCTCTCTTACTCCATCTATTGCTCTCATTTCTCTTCATCTGTGCCCCTTGTGACTTCAGTCTGCTCTGTCAGCATACTAATGCACTCGAACTGAAGATTTTCCCATAAAACTGTCCCTGGCTGAGTGATGCTGTAGGAACAGCTTCGACATCAGAAGAAGTTCAGGGTGCTGCGTTAACAGAGAGTTTACACTCTAAAAGAGAATATTAACCCTGTGTGAAAAGTAATACCTGCTCTTGCAAAATGGTTGACAGTAAAATTAGTTAAGTGGAAAAAAAACCCACAATAGCATGCTTGGAAGACCTCTGTAAACCAGTTTTTAAGGAAGAAAAATACTGAATCATCTGTCAGTGATATTATGTTTTACTTGTTTGGTTCACATAATGTTCGTTTGCTCAAATATTTGACCAAGTATGAAGCCATGTAGCTAACTGGTGCATCATGCAGTCCTTCATTTTTATGTAATATGTGTAATTGGAGTCAGCATGGACACAATCTGAGCCAGGGTCAGACAAAGGCAGTCTAGTTTGGCAGATGGTATTTCTGCTGCATCCTCCAAATTACCTCACTGACATTCTTTTTCTCACACTATTTTCTTCTTTCTTTTACTGTTCACTCTTGCTGTCTAAGGTAGATGAATATGATCCTGCAGACAGACTAAGAGTAGCAAACAAGAGTACAAGAGTACACAAACCCTGCCACACAAACATTATATTACGTGTCCTGTCCTTGTCAGCTGAGAACATTTCACATTGTTTTTATGCTTAAAAATACCTTGGGTGTTTTCATTGTTGTTCATCATTAACAAGGTTTAACAATGAACTTTCAGATTGAAGTAATGTCAGTGTATCTGTACCCTGACAAAAACACAAAAATATTACATATAACACATTAAATATACATACAGCAGCATTGGGTAATATATTCCCCCCCACCTCTGTTCTGAAAGTACTTTACAAATATAATATCAGTCTCTGGAGAGTAACTTTGTGTTAAGAAGACTTTACTTGGTCATATATTTATTCTGATTACTACTTTGACAAGCAGATATGGGACGGAGCCAAGTGTTATGTCCAGCTATTAAAACCTTAGCAAGAATTAGGCCTACACCATGTGTTTCAAGCTCTAAAAGACAAGTCTGTGTGCACTTCATCACATGTATTTTTTTTTAAAGTTAACCGTAACCCTACCCCTAACCCTAAGTAACAGCAAAAACATTTACTGAATTTTTTAATTTTAATTAAACTCTACAGTCTATTTATTATTTTTAAATACTTGACTGTCATTTCATTAACAGCCATATCTGAGGGTTGTCTGCCTGCCCGTCCTCTGTGCACTGAAAAAACACACCTCTTGCCTGTGGAACATGGCTTATGTTGGGAAATTAAGGCAAGGTAGTCTCTTAATATTTTTCCCACGGGGTGAAATTAAGATCAAGAATAAATTTTAGGACCAACATCAAGTCATTCCAAGTCAAAATCTTGACGTCCAAATGACGTCACAAGTCAAAGTTTAATTGCAAGTCTTTTTTGACTTTGGAGAGTCAAATTAAGTTGATTGGACATAAGAAAAGCAACAGCCACAAACACATCAAACAATTTTTGAATGAAGCAGTGTGTAAAATCAGGAAGATCACTGGCAGTAAAAGTTGATTTGTGGATGAATAATTCCCCCACCATGTTTGTATTATATTATTCACTTCATGATAAAACAGAATGTAGTCTAGAGCTTAGCCACTATAAACCATCACTGCTCAGTGTTTGAACTTGTGTTTATTTTGACTGTCATATACAGTACATAACATACTGATGTCATGTGCCGTGTTACTGACAGAAGTGTATTGCTTTAAAGATGATAAAGTTCAGACACAGAACTGAAACAAAATGGCTGCAACTGAACACCAGAATACACACCATCAATTCATGTTTTTATTGCATTTTAGCTTAAGATTAACCTCAGAGTTATGTGTGATAAACAGAATTAGATGAATGACATGTGATCCTATTTTAGCCAACATTGTATATACACAAACAAATGCCCTATGAGTAAAAAGTTATACTGTGACACTTTTATAGGAACAGAAAACATGGTAATTTCATTCACATATGAACATGTGAATGTTTTGGACATAAGTACAAATAACAAACAACACAAAACTGTCAGAGAAATGCTAAACTGTAAAGAAAGACATGAAATGTTTAAAACTGGATGCTGCAGGTTGGTAAGCATGATGAACTAAGCTATCTTATTTCAGACTCTCACTTTGCACTTGTTTGTAACCACTGTAGATTTGACTCAGACAACAAAAACACAGCCTCAACTTAACAGTGATGTTTCAGAGTTGTGTAAGTGTTTTAGCTTGTGGTCTCACTGGCTTCCTTATATGAACCTCCCTCTATTAGTCTTGTCAGAATATCACTGCAGGCAGTTGACTTATCTGTGGATAAGTGTATGTTGTTTGTGTGTGTGTGTGTGTGTGTGTGTGTGTGTGTGTGTGTGTGTGTGTGTGTGTATGTGTGTGCCCGACCCCTGCTGGGTGAGTAAACACAGACATGCTGCCAGTTTTGGTCAATCAAGGTCAGTTCACTGCCAATTATGCGGCATGTGATGCAAGACAAACACTGTTACATCACACACACACACACACACACACACACACACACACACACACACACACACACACACACACACCCCACACACACACACACACACAGAGAGAGTTATCTAAAGCTTGAGCCTCTATGCAGGGAGTCTGATTAAAAAGCAGGCAAATAGCAAGCCTCCTCTGACCTTTCCAACCTCTTTCTGTCATCTAAAGAGACTCTTTCCACCCTGGTAAATCCACCAACAGGCTTAGATGATGTTCTGAATTCAGTCCCCATATAGCTGTTTTTAAAGTGCTTCTGTTGAAGGACAAAGTAGTAAGTCATCAAGACTTTCTCCACTGGGAGTCTGATAATATAACTTCACTGGAATGTTGGGTGAAAGAGTTGAATTGTAATAAGTATTAAAATTTGAGATGTAAAAGCTGTAAAACAAATAACATTTCAGTTTGACATTTGTGTAAGGCCATCTGAAATAACGTCCTCTACAAGCTGCTATCACAGCTCTACATGCACAATTGCGTGTATGTATAATGTGACAGTAATAATTTTGTAAGTAAGCATTCAAAGTGACAGTGTTTGATCATCAGCAGCCCCTGAATCACATGCATTTTTGTGACCACAGTCACATGCCCATCTGTGATTTCACAAACCTGAGCAGAAGCAACAGTGTGTCAAAATCTGTTTCAGACTTCGTCCCACAGTTCTGACAATCGCTTTCAGAGGTCCCGTCAGATATTTATAACTTTGCTAAGAACTTATGCTCTGTTGAGTCAAACATGAGGTCTTATTTTTATTTCTATGTTTTCAGAGGCCAGGAAAATACCTTAGCAGAGATCTAGTTTAAGGCTGATTTTTTTACTTTTAACAAATAGACTTCTTGGTTCATTAAGTGTGCAAAATACAGCATTAAGTGGGAAAATTCCTTTATTCATCCTGCATAGTGTCTAAAAATGACAGAATTTAGGCCTATGTGATGTGATTCTCAGTGAGCCCCTGAAGGAAATGCGCAGAATTATAGCCATCATTTATAGGAAGATCTTTCCCTCTGTCTTCTCTCCCTCTCCCCACATTAGTTGTTATCTGTGTGAACGGCTCAAAGACGCATAGATCAATATAACCCTGCAGCTGTGGGAGAACAGTTTTCTCTTTAATGTGGGACCAAGAGACAAAGACAGACAAAGCAGCAGAGAGGCAAGGAGAGTCAAGGAGAGGAGGAAAGACATCATCTGAAATTCTGGCTTGTGAGCAGCTGCACTAGAACTATTTTCTTTGCCAACTTTTACTCATAATCATGCCGACCTGTGAATCAAGTTCTTCTGTTAGTTGTGCAAAATTAAGTTCTGATACCACTGCTCATGCAAAAAAAGGATAACTTGCTATGTACAGGTTCAACCTCGATGTGTTTAAAATGATCATGATGATTATAACTTCTATATACACAGCTAATGTGTGTGTACAAGTAGTCACATAGCTAATAAAAGCACGGATAACACAAAAGCAACAGATCTGGAACTGAAGAGAGAATTTTGCAAATAACACAAAAACATAAAAAGGGCTTGAAATCAACCAAATTCTGATATTTGACAGCAACTGCCTGATCTTAACACAGACATGAGCCATACCCTGGACTTCCACGTCACCACCCTACAGGTTGTACACCCATCATCTCCTGATCTCTCCTCTTTTTGCTATGCTTTATTCAGTCATGAAACATGGTGCAAGCACAAAATACTTTTGTATTTATTTGCTTTTATTACTGTTGTGCTGAGTGTCATGAAAAACCTATGAAATCCCTGATTATATGTACACAAATTATACACAAACACATCAAGGTTTGTCATTTTAACAAAATACCTTAAGACTCTATTGGTCTGTCACCACCGCACAAAAGCTTAATATTGTTTATATAACCTAAAGCTCTACCAGTTTAAGTCCTCACGATTACCTTTCTATCAACTCTTTTCTGCACCTATTAGCAATGAAAGTAGCCGACACAGCTCAATCACTAGTTAAAAGTGGTATCAATGTATTTTTAAGTCTATTATAGAAAATCTTTGACTGTAAGAGCTAAAGGCAGGACCAAGTTTCTGTTTAGCAAGTAATTAGTCTTAAGAGTTTGCACTTGAGTCCCAAGTCAAGTCCCATACCGTAAACTTTAGGGCTGTTTCTACCTGGTTTTATCATGTATCTCCACATGTGTCTCTAGTGACCACTTGTTATTGGATCTCACGCCCTGATTCTATATGCAAATACACACTTACATCACTTCTGCTTGTACAGACCAAAGGTGTTGTTGTTTATTTACCAGCGGGAGGCAGCAATGCACAACACCACACCCAGTCAACCAGAAAAATGAAGAACACAATCTAAGTCAACTTTTTGAGTCAAGTCAAGTTTTGAGCTGGTACAAAAATGGAAGGATGCTTTGCTGCCTCTTTATCTTTACTGCTGTAGTTAAATAGACTGGAGAAAATTCACTGTGCTGCTGTCACGCACTATCATGTTTGACCTCGATATTAAAGCAATCAGAAATTGGAGTGTTTTCTCTTATATTACTACGAGTTGATGTTGTGAATCAATCAAGCCACCTTAAATGTCAAAATGATAGGTGACAATTGTGCTTGTTGTTTTACTTGTTGTTTTTTATTACTTCATAATAGTTATTACTTCATTTTTGCGCAAATGAGTGTTGCTTCTGCTTACACAGAAGACGTCAGTTGGGTAGGTGGTCCTTCAACGTGGCCCAGGACAAATTGCTGTTCCAATTGCAAAAAAATGTGGCCACATGCGGCCCAGACCACCCAAATCTGGTTTGAGTGATCGGATCTCTAATGTATCCTTTATGCTTCTTGGGGGAGTTCCCACCTGTACTTAAGGCTGTCCACTTGTGATAGGATCACTCAGGACGGATGTTAATTCCAGGTAGGAACAACCCCTTTGAGTTTTGAGTCCTAATCAAATTATAATAGCCTCCTAATCTAATATAATCCCATTCTCACAACAGAGCCTCGACTTCATGCTCTTTGTCCAACTTTAAATATCAATTAAGATTAACGATGTTTCGTCTCCATCTGTAATTTTAAACCAGCACATTTTGTATCCTGCAGTTTGATTCTTGCTATCCACCACCCATGAAATTACTTTATTATTTTTGCAACTGCAGCTCAGTAACATAATATTAGTTCTTTATGGCTCTCCCCTACTATTTAATTGGAAGCTTTTGGATTGGTTCAAAAAAAGTGGGAAATTTTCCTAAAATCTTAGAGGAATGAAATCAACTGGATTCTTCTCATGAACCAAAGATACTAGACAATTTCCATTCAGACGTTCATTACATTTTCAGTTCATACTGAACACAAACCGTCTATACATATCCAGTGTTATGTTGTAGTGAAGAACAAATGAAATACAACATATCTTACTGGCTTCCTTTAGTTCGGAGGTGTGTGTGTGCGGGCATGTGTGAGAGTGAGAGAGAGAGGAAGGGAAAGGGGGAGTGTGACAGTGCATGTTGGGAGTGGCAGCACTTGTCTCACATCCAGTAAAGATGGTGTAATCCTTGTGTGAAGAGCGGGACAGAAGAAATGATAGCCTCACTGCTGCATCCATCCCTCCCTCTCTGACTCCACTGTCACTCTTTCCTCTGTTGTTTCCCAAAGAGCACAACTGCTCACCGATCACACCTTTTCCTTACATTCTGGTAAGATCAGGAATTACACAGAATGAGATTGTAAAGGGAGAGACAGAGAGATGGAGGTAGTAAAGTAACAGGGAGGGGGAGGGGAAGGTATAGAGGACAGAGAGGAGGGATAATTACATTTGATACTTCTTCATACCACTCCCTTGGCGCAGGCCCTTTGTCTTACTTTTCATCCCTTGGTTGTTTACAATACCACTCCTGCTTCCTATAGCCCTTTTTACACAGAGATCATGCAATACTGCTGCAACGGAGTCCCTCCTTTACACCGCCTTTGTTTCATTACACTGAACCATACCACCGCAGTGTAATGCTGCCTTAGTGTGTGATTTTAGGTAGCACACCCTTGATATAAGAATCATGACAGGTTTCACTTCCAACATAACAGTGTTGGCAACTAATGTGAGGTGTAACATGAGCATCATGCAATGCTTTCTTAACAAACCATCTCTGTTGTATGGCAGCCTAGCCCCTTGGACCTCTTTGTTTCTCCAATTTTCATTTTAGGTTGCTGTTGTTCCTCTGTGAATTAGCTGCAAACTGCTGATAGCTGTCTTCAGCTAGGGTTTAACACTTCAAGTCATCAAAACATTAACATAATCAAAACTCTGTCCTGACATGCTGGCTCCCATTTTCACACAGAAATCAATTGTGCACTGTTCCTCTTTCCACATTAGTTTAGAGGTGGAACAACAGCGTCCCCCACTTCACCACTCTCATATATGACAGTGAGGTGCAATCATATTACGATATTACTGCCTTACACAGGCTGTCTAAAAGGCACATATGGCTCCACCATTTCAAACCTACATTCACAAAGTATCTCAAAAACAACATGACCTCAAGTATCCAGCTACATCAGTTTCAAAGGAATAATTGAACATTTATTGAAATGATCTTATTTGGTTGTAGTCCAAGGGTGAGATGAGACAGACAATATTAGTCTAATGTCTAATCAGAGTGTGTTTTCAAAGAGGAAACACTGTAATTCATATCAAAGTCATAGGACTCAGAATTTCTGAAAGCACTGATATATAATATGTAAAAGCCTTATGTTCTGACAAAATAACCCTCGATGTCTGTTGTGCTGACTAGCTGTCTAACACACAAGCCACTTCAGTTGACACAAGCAACTGCATCTGGTTGAAAGCTGATTGTCTGAGACTAAATTTTCGTCTGTAGTCCCTCAGCAGGATGCTGTGGGTGGGTGTATGTGTCAGGGGCAGGAGACGTGTGCTTCTGCTGTTGTTGGGCCGCGGAGGAGGGGCCAATTTGAAATTGTTAGTTTACAAACTCTGACTGGAAAATGCTACATATTCTGCCTTTAACTACAGCGACAACAATAAGACTATTAAGTTGACTGAATGAAAATTAACCCACAACGGTGTTGATAATAAATCGCTTTAGTTATTTTACAAGCAAAACACAAGACATTCTCCAGTTTCAGTTTCTTAGAAGTACAAATTTGGTGAAAGAAAAATTATCACATTCTATGTTATAAAAATAATTAGGTAAATTAATAAAAAGAAATTGTTTTCAACCTTCCCATTAGCCAGTCTGCGATCACATAATCAATTTAAACCGTCAATTGAAAAAAATTTTTTACAAATAATAAATGGAAATTCAAGAGCAAATGACAAAGCAATTGAAGTAGCGAGACTATAAACTATGAACTATGCACAGATATTTTTGGTGATGGTTCTACTATTTAACTTAGTTTACTCTTTCAAATGAGTTTGTATCACTTATTGGTTTGCTTCCAACCTGTGTGAAAAAAATTAAGGTCTGTGTGCAGGAATCAGAATGAAGTCATCATGACTTCATAGCTGATAAATAATTCACCGTGTCCTCTCTACTTTGTGTGTGTGTGTGTGCAATCACATACAGACACTTTTGAAGACATGCATATTTTAGACATCCAGTCTGCTCTTAAGTGCTTCTCAGCATGTGTCTCTGTCACATTCATAACTAACAGAGAGCAGAGGTCCAGGGGTTGTCTGTAGTGCAAAGACTGCTAGAAGTGAATAGTGTATCCGGTATAACTTACATTACACAACTGCAACACAATCAAAGACTACAGCATCAAAAATGACCCTAACATTGATTCAGTTGCCTGTGACAGGTCTCAGTGATGCTTTTATTTGTAACCTAGCTTGTTCCTGACTCAGAATTACTTTCCAGTGTCTGTTTTGTTGCTGCCATCCTGGTTATTCTCCCCTGTGATCCATAAGCCTGATACATCATAAACCCGAGTGAAGGAGGTAGAGAGCTGACTGGGCAGCAGTGTCAGATGACAACAATAGGAGGAGGGTAGCATCCCATTGGCTGTGTGACATCACAGAGGAGTAGCAGAGCATCCCCGGAGGCCACTCAGTCCCATTCTGTTTTTAGCCTCGACGGCTGCACTGATGTGCTCACTGCATTTTTCATTGTCCCTCAACTCGACACACCCACAAATGCATCCTCAATGCCCTTTGTAGGGTTTACTCATTGTTTTTAATTTGGTATATAAAAACTGATACCCACATATTTATTCTTGATTTGCCGTATTTTTATTCCACAATGGTTTTAAAACACTTTTCTTTATTTTGACCCATTCAAAAAAAAAACACATTATTTTAAGTTGTATCTAATTTGGTGTCTCTGCAGTTCAGCTAAAACAGACTAGTTCAGAGTTCCTCACTGAAGCCAGACTGGCAGAGACATCACACAGGTTGAATACCGTGCAGATTGTTTTTTAAATGGACTTTTGGATTTTAGGCCTAACCCAACCATTTTAACCCTACTATTTTTCTATTTTATACAGCGTAACATCACTACCACATTACATCTCAGAGTGAAATAGTGTACTTTTTAGTCCAACACACTTGTCAGACAGCTTTAGTTACTAGTTACTGTTGAGTTCAAAATTTTTGCACCCTCCCTGTTCAGTGAAAACCTCTATATTTCCGCATTTGTTGATTTTGAATGATAATGTTTGTTAAAAGGTTAAGGATGAAACGTTCCTTTGTGGGCTGAGAAAATTCTCCTTCTTCTTTTTGGCTGAATTAATGGTTAAAAAAACCTCTTGGGTAAGCTGCAGAATGTACTGTCACAAAGCTAAAAAAGGCTGTTCTATTGAGACAAAACAGCACGTTGTGAAGACACTTTTTGTCACACTACTTGGCACTTCACTGAGATCCATGAGATACCCCATACCATCAGTGTCTGACACACAAAGCCTTCCTGCCACAAAGTCTTTCTAAAAACATGGTTTACAATGAGAAATTACCTCTCTGCTGAACTTGCATTTCTCTTGCCATCAAGTTAGACAAGAAATGACAAATGCGAGATACACACGCTCCCTTATAGTCTTTTTTAAAGAAAGAAAGAAAGAAAAATATTTAATACAAAACCAGAGATTGGGTTAGATTTTAGGTGACCTGGGCTGTTTTCTCCCATTTTTATCAACAGGTGAAGAGAGAGAAGCAGAGGTGATCACCTGACACAGTGACACCTGGAGAACAGGGTTGCAGAATAGAAACAGAACTTCAAGTGGGAAGAAGGAAAAGACATACAGAAAGACAGACAAGACACAGAGACACAGAGAATATCTGTGTGTAAAAGCATTACCGACGTGTAAGGCATTAATGTCTTCATCATGTCGTGCCAAGTTAGCCAGGGGACCCATCAAAATTTGTGCCCAGAGGTCTCTAACTTGTTGTTTCCGGGCTACCAGTGTTCTGTGGTTGGTTCTTTGAAGCTGTTGGAGCTTTCCTCAGGCTGTGGAGAGCATGATTATAAAATTAAATCAGCTACTCTGTGTCACCTGATTAGCTAACGCACATGACAACAACTAAGTGACAGGAATGCTGAGAATAAAAAACATATGACTTTTTTTTACTTCTTTAGAAGAAGGTTTTAAGCTATCTTATGACTATAAATCTTGCTGGAAGGTGAGACAACTGCCCATTTCTTCACAATCTGGGAACCAAGGGAAGAGAACCACACCAGGAAAGACACCAGATGATTGAACAAAGACAAAGTTGAAACACAGAGGCTGCAGTCCAATACTCACCTCTTAAGTCCATGAGGGGGATGTACTGTGGTGAGACTACAATGTTGCAAAGATGGACTACAAAGGACTACAAAAGGTGCATCTTATGTGCTGCTCTGATTATGTGTGCTGACCGTCTTGTTCCTTGCAGACAATTTAAACATGAACAACCCAGTAAAAAAATACAACTGCATTACCAATGTTGGAAGTGATATTTAAAAAAACAGTCCACTTGTCCACTCATTATTATTGCCATGAATATCAGTCAGTGTATAAAAATAAATGGTTACTGAATGCAAGACATAATACTTGCAATACAACAACACTCAAGATGAGGGAATAACTAATGCACAGTCGAACGTTAACAGTTCTGATTGTTCTACGTTTTTCACCTCAATAATTTTACAAGAACAGCAGTGCAACACTCATGGTTGGACTATAGGCTTAACATAACATCAAAACATAGGCATCAGAATATTAGCAAGTTAAGGCACGTTATGGTATAATTTGGAAAGGATCGACGAGCGATGGTAGATTGGGCTATAGGATCTGTGTCCTATTTGTTCAAATTCACGAGCAACTGAATAATGTGCCGCTTATGAATGTTGCTGCCTCAGAGAATTGTGGGACGGAGTAATCCCCTCTCCTTTAGTAAAGGATGGTTCGGTATATCCTATGCTAAAGGAGATACGAAAAGAAGCATTGAGCCACCTTTCCTTAGAATTTAGACAATTTGAACAACTCTTATCATGAACTGCTTCTGGATCATCATTTTACTCAGTTAGGAGCCTTCCTATTCGACTGCGGCCAGAGACTACACACACTAGGATAATAAGACACAGGTGGAGAAATCAACACAGGTAAAACACATCAGGGCAGGACAGGTAATCACAAAAGGAGGGAAACCTGACAGGATCTGGGTAAACAAGACATGGAGCAGGATCACCAAAATAAAACAGGAAACCCAACAAAACAAGGATACATATACCTAAACAGAGAAAACTTAACACTCAACTTAGGAACTAGCTGAACTAAAACACTCAAATGACAGATCATGACAATTTCAGGGTTTTTTTGAAACCAGAATTACTTCCTTGCAATTCTATGCCTCCACCAGCTTGTTAAGTTGAGGTTTACATCCATCCATGACATTAGTTTTTTTTTTTTTTAATTACTTTATTAAGCTTGTGGATCACAGCATATTAGATATTGAAAAATCTGCAGATGCTCCGGTTTTCAACAAAACCCAATTTTCTGTGGATGTTGCCATGGATTTCTTAACCAGAACATAAGGACAAAATGTTGCCAGCAGAAGACTAGGTGATCCTTGTTTTTAGCCATGCCAGTTGTGGAAATGCCTTTTGTTCCAGTATCCCTGGCAGAAATAAGATTCCAAATGGAAACAATCGTTTTTTACTTGTGGCCCCTACTTGCTGGTTCAAGGGAGTAAGGAGTCAGTAGTAAATGTGATATACTGTTAGACCAAATGGTCAACAAAATAGGTTTTCTGAACACTGTGAGTCACCATAACCACTAGAGGTCTAAACATACAGTCATACCTGTGCACAACAATTATCAGACAGATGGGACCAGTAGTATGTGAGATAAGCTGCAGATTGATACATACACTCACACATGCCCGCATAGCAAAAAAAAAAGAAAACAAAACAACCACATGATCTCCAGTGAATATCTCTTTGCCAACAAGGAAAAGTGCTACACTATGATAGTAACAACATACTAATAATACTATAACTTTATAAAGTATTTTATAGCAGACCTCACATCCTTACTCTTGGAATTAGACATCCTTGCCTGTGTTACTTCACTTATTGAGACTAGCTCACCTTACAGAAAAGATTCACAAACAGTAAATTTTAGCGTGAATGGTGCTTGAGTTTCTTGCATGTGAATACCTTTGGAGCATGCAACTCAGTGTTAAATCATTTATTGAAGAAAGTAGTTATATAACTTCAGATTTGCACTCCATGGCCTTACATTCAGCCGTGCTCACAAGTCAAGCTCAGACAGAGGAAACTGACGTATCTGCTCTGTTTGCACTATTCATGAAGAGTTCACCCTGTGAGTAAAAAAATATTTCTGGGCTCTTACTTTTACATCAAATACAAATCCAGTGCTTGGTTGTAATGAGTGCTTGAATTCCAACTTTGAAGATGTTGTTATCATGGTAACAAGGGGATTTATGTGTCAAGACAGGGTTGCACAACATAATAAAAGTTTTAGTCCTTCATGATATGACATACAAGCCTACACAGATAATTAAATTTACAATAGAAAAGCCAAAAATAGAGAAAATAGTTATTTATATTTACATATATACATACACATCTGGGAAATAAGGGTATATTTTAAATTTTGTCTGGGGTACTGTGAACAGCGGGAACAAGACAGTGGTGATAATATGGTTGATATTTTCATACTGAGAGTATATCTGGGAAACACTGTTCATCAACTTTAGCTGCATTTAAGCACCAAGCATCCCCGATGTTAAACACACAGTCAGCCTTCTCTCTTGCTGCTGAAATCCTACTCTCTGTTGGCTTGGAACACAGTCCACCCATCAAGTGCAACACATTACTCCAGGATTTTGTAGTGGGGACAAGTTTCCATAAATCTTTCATTGTCAATTAACTAAAACAAATTTTTAAAAAAGTAACAATAAACAAGGTATTATCTCTCTTACATTGGTGTAACCATTTTTCAGGCAGGAAGCCTTGTGACAGAGAGGACCAAAAGCAGTCAAATGAGCTAAATTAAACTGGCATAAGATGAAATGAAAGGTATTGAGTAGCAAAGCTCGAGAGGAGACACAATGACAATTGGAACTGATGGATGCATCCCATTGGAAAGAGTAAAAATGGTCGAGGACAGAGAGCATCTTCCGAAAACTAAATTTGTTGCTGTTACCCTCATAATTGCTCTTTGTGTTAAAGCGAGGCGATCATTGTCAAAAGTGACATGATGTTAGTTTGTGGCCATAAAAGATGTCATACTAAAGAATATCACACTTATCATTAAGACAGTAATGTCCAGTGGAACAAATGTATAGTACCATAAGGTAATGGTCATGAGAACTGCATGTTGTTGCCCACTTAATTAAAAATAATCGATTGATTATAACAACTTGGTAAGTGTAGATGAACAATAAGACTATTTCAGGTTCATTACAAAAGATTATTTTCAGATCAAAAACCTCCTGTGTTTGAGAAACACTGTCTTTGTTTGGTTTTTAGTGTTTGATGATTAGTTTCACTTCTTCCTTTTTGGTTTTTTCTCCCTAGTGAATTTCTGTATTTCAGAAATTTTCCATCTGTATTTTCCATCTTAGTGTTTTTGTGTTTGGGGTGTTTTTTTGATCTCAAATAAATCCTGACCAACACCAAGGTAGTTTCAACAAAAAAGGCTTTGCATTTACTGGTTTCCTAAATATATGTAACGTTGATCCATAAAAGTCAGGCAGGAACATTGTATGGAGTTATTTATGTCTGTGCCATTATGATATACCAAACATCATATGACTTCAGCTTTTCTGGTATGAAATGCTTTCTAAATATCAGCAGACATTCTTTTTTAATTTTCAACTGCTATGCACACAAAAAGAGCAGATGAGACACACCAGGTCCTTGGAAAGTGCAACTGCCATTTTACATGTCCCAGGCTAAAGTATTAATTGATTCAATATTATAACAATCAACAAATTAATAAGTAACAAAATTTTACTTGAAGCCCCAAGTCAACTGCTCAGTCAGACAAATTAAACCATTGTGCAAACTGAATTCAACTTTACTTCTTTATCCTGTAGTGTAGACTATACTTTTTGTGGGTACGATGCCCAAATCTATCATATATTAACTTCCTGAGTACAATGTGGATATAAATACATCTCCATCTCAGCTGACAGTAGTCATGGTTGTACTGGGGAAACCTACAATGAGTTGTTTAAGTTTCACATCTTCCATTTTACTCCCACAGACCACTGCTGTCGATAACAAAGTGGTTATAGTTGACTGGACTGTTTAAATAGCAGTTTAAAACAACATACTGTTGTCACATCGTATGTATGAACTGGCACTGTTGCCTGTTTCCCCTCTAAGCCAATCACAGTCATACACAGACAGACATATACAACCACCGCAGACACACACATACATCCTGACCTTCAGGATGTAACTGCACAGTCAGCTATTGAGTCCAACCCCGATCCATCTATATAA
>JAPZDY010038843.1:0-16848 GCA_029783645.1 Ctenochaetus hawaiiensis | reverse complement strand
TCATTCACAAAACCTGGTCAAATTCCAACAGCATAACCAAAGTGCTGAGTCAACGGAGAGAGAGAAAGAGAGAGAGAGAGGGGAAGAGAAAGAGAGAGAGAGAAAGAGAGGGGGGAAGACAGCGAGAGAGAGGCAAGGAAATAATAAGTATGGATGTGAGTGCTGTAAAGCCCTTCAGTTAGCTGAAACACTAGAAAAGCATTATATAGCTGCAGTCTTTTCACTATTAAAACATGCTGTCTTTTTATTATTAGTATCATTATAGAGGAGTATGGAGGACTGATGTAGAGCTCTGTCACTTTGTGACCTGAAGCTCCACATTAACAAAATCAAGGAGCTTGTGATGGACTGCAGAGCTTCAAATATGGATATTGCTGCATAGAAGCTACTCTAAAAGACTGATTCTTCACACACAAGTAAAAAACCAAAACACAGATGATCCATACAATCAGCACAGTTTCAAGGTAGGCATGGCAAGGGCATGACAGAGAAAGAGACAGGAGCAGAGAGAAGAAGAAGACGAAAAACAGTAATGTATAACAATTTAATTAATATTGATGTATGTGTGTTCTTGTTTTTTATTGTCACACTGTTGTTGTGGAACTGTGTGTGACAAATTGTTGGCTGTTTATTTACAAAGGGTGAAGAGTTCCTCTATATCTATTAAGCGGATGGAAAAACTGAATGCTTCTGCTGTAAAAAGTTAATTAAATTCATCCAAAAAAGTTTCTTACAGTCATGAAGCATTTGCAGATGCTACTATAAAAAGCAAAGTAAGTGTATTAAGGGAGGATAAAAAAGCCATTTATTAAAGCTCATAAATGCTTTATAAAGAGTGCCTAGAACTAGAACTAAAATACTACAGACATTTTTGAAAGTGTTTTACATGCTTTTTTGCTTTATGTGGCAGTGATTACAGAGATGGAAATAAAGCAAATCTAGTTCTAAAGTCTTTACTGTAACATGGTGGAATTTAAGTTGTTACACAAGCTGTATAACACTGCAAAGTACTGAGAGAATGATAAATCATGCATACTTCACACACACACAGACACACACATCAGCACTCATGAGAGAAATTACTGGACGGTGCCTACTGTGTCTGCAGTCCACTCAGGGAAGAAAGAAAAATAAACAGATGTAAAGGTTAAACTAAAGACTTCTTCAGTCTGTCTTCTTTCATCACAGAACATCTGAGTGTCAAACAGCAACCGAAAGCTAGCACATGTGTCAGTGTTGCATCCCTTTGGATTTGCCTCATTCATGCTTCAGCACCATTCATAATGTTGTCAGACTCAGCTCTGACATTTTAGAAGAAAATGTGTTTTCAGAATTTGTGTTTTTGTGTAAAAGAGAGAGAGAGAAAGAGGGGAGAGGGAAATAGAGAGGAAGAAAGTGAGAGATCATAATTGGTTGTAAGTGTTCACACACTCAACCACTTCAGTCTAAAAACCACAGAATACTACGTGAAAACACTCACAAATACATAAGAAGTCATGCCTGTGGTTTAGCCACACATTGCTGCTTGCTGTGTGTGTGTGTTTGTGTGTGTTTTACAAATGATAGTTTACAAAGGGAAGTGAGTTACAGATCTGGAATTCTGAAAGGTGCCTTAAGTTTTTCTAAGTTTTTATGGCGGGAAACCACAGCGGGACATTTAGCATGAATGTACACCACTCACACACCACACACTCACACACCACACACACACACACACACACACACACACACACACACACACACACACACACACAAAACACACAACATAGTCTCCCACACACACACACAGACCACACAACACAGTCATCATCATGCGTCACAACTAACCCTTTGTGTGTGTTTACCGTAAATGTGTGTGTATCCTACCATCCCCCTGTTTGACATGAACCTTCACCTAATTCTGCATCAGTTCATTCTCTGTCACACTCACCCATACCCTTGTGGTCCCAGCTCTCTATCCACCACTCCAAGCTTTCTTTACAATATTCTTCCATCTGACTAACTTTAAATCATGTCTAGTGTTTTTGAGAAGTTAACTGCAATATTTCATCAATTGATTCATGAAATATCGATATTAATGAAAGCATGTTACAGTCAGCTGCCTGTATGAGGATAAAAAAACAAAAGGAGTGCTCCAGGTTTTTACATCAATAATTTTTTTCACATTCTTTCTATAACCGTGTTGAATACAATAAATGTTTACTGCTTTTAACAGCCCGGGAACAAGGTGGACATGTGATTTCTTTGTTTTTGTATCATGCAAAATGCAAGAATTATAGCAAATAAAATTCACAGGACATTTAATTTATATTACATCTACATCCCTTACACAAAAACAAGCAATAATAAAAACCAAAAGGGGATTCGGTGCCTTTTCTTATTAATTTCACTTATCACTCCTGAGAAATTATCTTTGGTTCAGTCTCAGTGATGTGCCTTTTTTTTTTTTTTTTTACAGGTGTCTCGCAGAGAGTATTGAAGTTCTCAAACAAGTCTCACAAGCAACTGAACACACTGTCTCCATTATGTGCAGAACAGCTTCTCAGTTAAACCCGCAGTCCCAGAGAAATTACACTTAATAGCCAAACTGTAGAAATAATTGCTTGCTAGCAAGCTGCAGGCTAGTCAGACACATCGCAGAGCTAGGTTGCAAAAGTTCACATAGATGATGTTGGCGTAGAAGTAATAGATCCATAATTTGGGTCTTTGAGAGTAATAGCATCTAGTTGGATTTGTTCTTGTCTGCAGAATGTAAATGCGTAGCTACGTTTTTTAAATTCTACTAATTTCATTCAGTTAGACACTCAAACTGATAAGCAAATTAGCATACCAACAACAGAGCATGCCCAAAGTAAACTAACTGTTTCTCAGTTAATAAATGTAAGAATTTTTTCAGCCTAAGCTAGATACAGTATGACTTTTACCAAATGGTGGCTCATGTTAGCTAATACTGTAAAATTTTAGATTAAGTAGCCCACAGGCTGGCTGATATTACTTGACATTACTGAATTACATCACAGATTTTATGACTGTCACTGTGCTGACACACATATATTTATAACATTATCCTTTAATTGTTTTTTGTGACTATCTGTAACACTCAGTAAGAGTTAAACATAATACATAATAAGACGGCCTTCTTTATAACAAGATAGCCTGCACACTGTGGATTTTGTTTGTTCTCTAAGTCTACTTCAGATACAGTGCATGATACATGCTAGCATGAAGTAGCACAGTAATGTAATGTACAGTAATGTAATGTATGTATTTATGTATGTATGTATGTATGTATGTATGTCCTTTACAGGGGGACACGTCCAACAGTGTGATTCAACACTTAAGCTTATAGATAATTTGACTGACGTTTAAAGCCTCTGACCTCTGTTCCATTTTCTTACCACTTCCTTTTTTTGTTTTCAGTTCAAAACAAACAAAATATCTACCAAAAAAGACCCCTAAATAAAGCACAATAGGCTTCATTCTCCTCATTTCCTCTTTTCACTCATCTCCCTCAATTTATTCCTCCACTTTTTCATCATCCCATCATGCTCAACTGCCTGCCAGCATACATCACTGTCAGGTGACTGCAGGGGGAAAAATACACACATCAACACACCCAGATGAAACTGTAAAGACAACACAATGTGGCTAGGAGGCAAAGTTCACAGCAAGAGGGAGTGACATGGTGTATAAGGGCCAGAGAACACCACACACACACACACACACACACATGATCTTTCACAACAGGTAGGATCACGCTGTTCGCCCACATACACATTCTTGTCGTTCCACAGGCAGGTAAACAATTTGGTCTTGAGGGGACAAGCACAAAGACTTATTAGCCACACACACACACACACACACACATTAAGCATCTTCAACTTGAATCTGAATATGCTTTGTGTTTAAAATCTGGATTTCCTTGACTTAAAATTCCTTGCAGATTCATCACTTATTCCCTTACTTATATAAGCAGAGAAACACATTTTCACTCACACACACACACACAGACACACACAAAAAGGGAGATTCAGACCTTTTTGCTGTGCGTCATTCCAGCTCTGCTAATTTGAAGCCCATAGGCATCTGCAGCATACATTAACTCACAGAGAATCCTGTGCGAGAGAGAGAGAGAGAGAGAGAGACCACATGGTTACATAAGATGTCCCTGTGAGATGGACAGCATCTCTTCATCGTCTGCCCTTGGTGATCAACAGCCAGCCAGCCTTGCAGTCCCCAAAGGGAAAAAAAAAAAACATAGAGGGAGACGTTACATAAATGCCATTTAGCATAAATAAGCACACACAAGGCTGGAATTGAAGTCATGAATTACACACACACGTCTGCTGTTAACTCATTAACAGATTAATCCATCTGCATCTCTCCTTAGATCTCTGTTCCCACAGTGATTCTCTCCCGCAAGATCCATCTCCATCTAAAGGAGTGTGATCACCAGCTCTGACCTGTAACCTACTCACTGCTGCAGGTGATGTTTCTCATAAAGGAACTGATACTAGTTGTTTAAGATAAGAGCACAATGACAATGATACTGACAATGAAGATGCGGTGAGATAAAAGATAACTGAGAGCACAGTATGTTGTTAATTGTGAACCTTGAACAGCCTGGAGGGACACACAGAATCCATTTCCAGTGCTGTCTACCTGGGAGTGTGTTTGATCATTTTAAATCTCGAACTAGACTGTCTTTCAGTCTAATGCCTTTCTGGCCTCGCTGGCTGGAGCCTGAAAAGAGTGATGTCACTGAGACATGCAGGTCTATCCCGTACTTTGGGCCAGAGACAAAAAATCTGCCAGCCAGATTGACATGAGCTTTGGATGAACAACCTCTAGACCTTTCCTCTAGTGAAACAATCAGGCCAAATTTCCCACTTCTGCAAAAGAATTAGCAAACAAATAGCAAATAAACATATTGCCATTAATAGAACAGCCACTTTCAGTAATGCTAGAGGATGAGCTTTTTTGTATTTTGGACAGGTGATGCAAATGTCATCTATATGCACATACGAGATATTGTGTTAACATGAGGATAAATTAATCTGTTTTTGTGAAACTTTAATTAAAAATACAATTTAAAAACATGCCTAATACAAAGTAGGCTTAAGGGTTTAGCACATTGAGGATGCTTTAGAAACCAAATAACAGTTTAAACTTTGATAGAAAATCAAATTCATTACTAATATGCAGGACTTTTTTGAAAGGCTGCAACCATCCATTATTTTCATTATAATTTTATCTAATAGTCTTTTCATTTAGTTGGTTTATTGTTGGGACTATTGAATGAAAGAAAACAGCAAATTTCTGAAACATAGAATGCAACTTAACATGTTTATTTTGTTCAGTCAACAACCCTGAACCAAAAATATTTAAATATCTATCATATGAAGCAAAGAAAATGTAGCAAATCATTGCAAAGAAGAAACTCCTTGAAAAAATTATTTCAGTTACACAAGACTGGGAACTCAAAAAAATATATGAAAAAATAATAGTCTTTATTGAAGCAGCACAGGCCAATATATTCTTATTTTTAGCCCCAAAATCAGATCAAACTCCCAAAACATCATTTCCTGCATTTCCCAGAGTTCAACTCTGATTGAATCTTCTATCAAACTCTTCCTACCTTTAAAAACAGGTCAAACATAAATTAAAGTTTCTGTTTTATAAAAAAAAAAAACACTCTATTAAACTTCATGTCGTACTGTTGTAATGCAAGCTTACTGTTATACATTTTTCCAAGTACAAGTCAAGACCTAAGTTATTATTTTCTTCTCTAGACTGACAGGTAGACAGTGACACATCACTTTTCCGCTCACAGACCAAAGACAGAAAAACATCACAGTCCTGAATGCTAATCGATAGACAGATGCATCACTCTCCTGCATGCTCACAGACCCACAGACAGAGAAACATCACTCTCCTACATGCTCACAGACCCACAAACAGAGAAACATCACTCTCCTGCATGCTCACAGACCCACAGACAGAGAAACATCACTCTCCTGCATGCTCACAGATCCACAGACAGAGAAACATCACTCTCCTGCATGCTCACAGACCCACAGACAGAGAAACATCACTCTCCTGCATGCTCACAGACCCACAGACAGAGAAACATCACTCTCCTGCATGCTCACAGACCCACAGACAGAGAAACATCACTCTCCTGAATGCTAACAGAAACATTCCCTTCCTGTACACTCACAGACAAAGACATAACACTCTTCCACATGCCCACAGACATTTGAATGAAAGCACATCACTTTCCTGCATGTTCATAGACAGGAAGACAGAGACGTCTGTTCTTAGATCAGTGATGAATACATGGGTGTGCTTCACACTGATCCCTGTGGTTTGCCTGATTAGGGAGCAGCAGCAGAAACACAAAGCTCATTAGTAGGACAGGAGAAGCACATTTGCATAGGTTTTGTTACAACGAACATGTCCAGCTCATGTTAGCTCTTCTGGATTCTTTTTTTTATTTCTGTCCCCACTGGCTCAGCATCTGCTATGACAATCCTGTCTAATGCTCCCATTGCCCCCTTGTGTTGCATCACATGCCCAGAGTAAATGACACTGACGCAGCTTGGTTCAGTGCCCTTAATTAGCATGTGTGTGTGTGTGCGCAGTCATATCAGTATCAAGCTGTTCCATTTGTCAATCATACTCCCAACACACATCAATGTAATACACTGTCTGTTCATATTAAGTGACAACCTGGCTGTGATGGATTAAATTACATTAAACTTGAGCTCTCCGTGCAGCTGCAGACACATCACCTCATTAAAGTGCACCTTTGATCCAAATACCTGGGACTCCCCAGCAGCCAGTCAGACCTAAAAAAAGGGGCGAGAGGTCAAAGGTTTTCTAGTATCTAAAACCAAGACCGGATGCCCAAGATTCAACTCTCCATGATGACTGAGTATGTTCACAGACACACACTGTCCTGCATTTCCTCCTCCATACGGACACTCCTTATCTGTAACACCTTGTTTCACATTTACATATGCAGCCTACAACCTGGCATAAAAACAAGTTTAAAGCTGTACTAGGTACAAAATTGGAAATATGTTCACATTTGAGGTGCAAATACAAACTGCAGTTACATCCCACTGACACTAGAGGTTACTAAAGCAAAATATACCTCATCAGCTTTAAGTTCATGGCTTACAAGCACTTTCGATTTCTCTTCACCTCCTCGATTTGATTAGAAACTGAACCAGAAACCTTCAGCTTGCTTCTGCTAGTATACCATCACACCATTATAATACAACGTGTTAACCAGGGCTTCCAGTCTTTTTATGGCCTTATGTCAACATAGCCATGATCTGTTGAGAAATTGGTAGGAAGAGCTCAAAGGGCCTAAGGAGTGTTTTGTATGCAGTTCCCCTCAGCAATGAAATTTAAGCAGCAGGGCTTAGAGGAACTGCAGTAAGCACTGTTTGAGCTTCTGTGTAATGGAAATACGTTGTGTGTGCTCACATAGCAGTCGCAATGGTTGAGTCTACACAAGTTGAGACTAGGTGGAAGTCTAAGTGTATAACACAAGTAACCTGTGCTGTCACGATGCGTTTTTTTGGCCAAAATGTGAAGCAAACTGGAAACATATTGTTTGTCATGGGAATTAAAGGGCAAATCCACCTGTTCACAAACTCACAGACTATTCACATATATTACTTTGAAATAACCGAAGAACTAAAGGGAAAAAAAGAAATAGCTTTATAGGCAGTAAATAATTAATTCTATTTGATCCAGCTTGTAGCTCAAAACTTTTACATTTGAAATCACTAAAATAACTAAGTTGTATTCACTCCTATTCGTTTACAACATATAACAGCTGCCAAAAAAGCAGTTTATTTTTGTAATAGGCTTGGGTGTATACAATATTTCACTGTTTAAAGTCTAAAGCACATCATTTAAGCCTCAGTGTTTAAGCAGTGCAAACCACTAAATTGGGTCTTGACTGATGGGATTTGAACATCAAAATAAAGTCACCCAGTCACATGATTTCCCACACTGAGTGGACGAACCTGCAGAGAGTGACTGGCAGACGGTGGAGGAGAAGCCAGGCCAGCAGAGAGCACACAGGCCCTGGACACACACACTGACACAGTGATAGTGTTGTTCCCATTGCCCTTGGACTCAGACACGTTTATCCGCCGGGTTTGACAGACGAAGACCACAGCCAGGAGGGAGAGCATCTCATTGGCCAAGGGACCTGTCACAGCTCGGGTGACTCTAAAGCATTAATGCAATGAGGCAACTGCAGTGTTTACATGAAAGCAGCCAGGAGGGCAAAGTCAGCATCCCACTGGCTGGAGGGAAACGTCGATCACCAGCAACGCCAAATAAGGCACCACGGTTTCCTTAATGATGTAACCGCATCACTATGACAAAGCTTCTTTTCGGCCAGCAGTGTGTGTGGATGTTTGTGCGTGTGTTTTAATCGCAGGGCGCTGGTTTTGCTGCATCCAAAGCGCCGTACATCGTGTTCCTGAGTGGCGTCTGACAGCAGCTCTGCGTGCTGCCAAAGAATGCGCTTCCTGGCACCAGCCTGAACCTCTGATTGCCCTACACACACATGCACACACAGATCACTTTCCCTCAACCAAATACAAACAGACACACACACACTGACGTCTTCCTGATGTCCCTGCCTTTTACCCTTTGTGCTCATTTGTTTTGGCAAGAAAACAAGAGGGGCTTAGTATGTGATACAAACACACACTCAAAGGAAAATCAATACTCTCTCAGACACTCATCTGGTTTTTGTTATTCCACATTTATAATGTTCTGTGTTTTTTCAATATTTGTTTTTATTTGCTTTACCCACTTTCTCTAAACCTACGTCATCAGCTCCATTTCCTTTATGGCTGTTCTACTTTTCCCAGAGTGAATTTTAAAGCTTTTTTTCTTCTTTTTCCTCTGAGGGATTTGACTGATTGGCAGTCACCTCAGCAGAGCGTGAAGCTGATCTAAAGTGTCTTCACATGCCACTACCACATTTTAGTCCACCCGTCAAGATGTCATTAGGGGGTTTAACAGCTAACAACGAAAAAAAGTTTGAGTTATGAAGGTTATATTTTTTTCAGAAGATTTTTGTACAGTGAAATGGCAGTTAGAGCATCTGTAGCTTCTGAAATGTGACAGTTATTCTACAGGATGACTGAATGACTTAACGTAGACACGGCTTAGCAAATAAGAAGCTGCGGGGAGTCACTGGGCCTTTAAATTTAGTCTGTGGAATTTTTGATCACTGGTGGTGCTGTAGATGTTTTGATTAGCAGGTCTCTGTATTGCTTGTATCTGTTTAACCCGCACTATTACAAGACCAACATGGACGCCGTAAATAGAAGGCAAACATGATATTAGTACTACATATTCAAAGATGTTGGCAGCAATGTGCTGTAAAATTAAGACACAAATGTCAAAATGTGTGTTTACCAGTGGTAAGAAAAAAATAAACATGCTTGGCAACGTAGGAATGTACACAATGTGTCATTATGTCTTCATGATGAAAATCTACAGCGTATTTTAAAGAGCAGCTTCAGAGGTGCTGAAAGTCTGGTTTTGTTTACTTTCAGTAGTTGCGACAGTCATGTGCACAATGTGGTGCGTCATACACCACGACATCACATTCGAGTAAAGCCATATTGACACAGTGGCCAAACCATGTCATTACATTATTAAACAATGCATGAAGGCTTAAAATAATTTGTTTTCCATAAGCTAAAATTGCAAAAGAAGGTGCCGTAAAATGGTGGATAATTTCTTTTTGATTGTCACAACCATTGCAAAATAATTTGTCTTGCTATCAGCATTTGATTAATTTGATTATAACATTCAGGAAAGTCTGGAAAAGCTGCAAGGTTAAAATCATTTTATCACAATTAAAGTTAGCAGAGGGCGTAATTGGCCAGCGGAAGTCTTTGGTGTGCGTGCTATATGAGCGCTACAATGTGCGAGCCTTGCAGAAGCTCTAGTTAATTTTATACACGGAAGTCACATGTTTTTGGCCTTATGCACTATTAGGCTAGTTTAACAGACACATCTACATCTATGAGTGAAACACGCTTGTAGATTTTATCCAAAGGATAAAATGGATGTTTAGGGACTAGATTAGCTTGATTGAAAGGTCTTTCTGCCTGTCACACTCCATGCTGGTTGCCGCTTACTTCCCATCTTCATTTATGCTCTAACCTACGGCCAAAATACATTGTTTTGGCTTGAAAATGTTCTTTCACAAATCTACTGTGCAGTAATGTCACATATACACAGATTTACTAATACCATGCTGTATTTTGTGGTATCGAACTCCATTAAAGCCATGAAAATACAAGCAAGAGATAACATATTGGTTTCAGTGCATGCAGTATAACACCTTAAAATCTAACCAAAGTCAGAATTCCCAGATTATTTTAGTCTCATAAGTAATTTTTGAAGAAAAAACAAAAGTCCCCAGGGGATTTTTTTGACCTAATCAAGAATTAAGATACAGAGAAAGATGAGGACTGTTTCCAATAAACTGTCAGGCCATGCTTAGTTATGTGGTCAGTTGACTTTTAGTCCCTGACCTTCAGTTCCTCTAAGTTTGTCCTCTGTATCTCATCTCCACACAGTCTACCATTTTCATTATGATGAGCGTCTTGACTGAGATGAATGCAGCCCTGGTTATGTGAGCGCATGTGTGTTTTTGAGTGTATTCCGCCAGCAGAAGATGCCTGGGAAAGTTCTAATGAATGAATATATTGGTGTGTGTGTGTGTGTGTGCACGCTCCTGATTCATAACATTACAAGGTAAAAACCCCAGATGGGGCTGCTACCACACTGCATCACTTAGTCATAACACAAGAGATAATCTTTGACTCTAATTAGAGTAGTTCTCTTTTGACTATCTGACTAATTGTGAGAGTTCCTCCCACTGTTTCGTGCTAAAACTATATACTCAAATATATCCTTTTTAATAAAGATTCAAATTGGTTCAGAAGTCATCTCTCCTTTGTATTTTGTGTCTGGTTCTCTCTCTTTGCTTGTTAAAACAGACTATATAAAAATGCTGGGCTGAAATTCACCAAAAAACTTGTGAACTTTTTATTTGGTGATGAGTGAATCTGACAGACTGCAAGTCAGAAATGGTTAAAAAACTTGCCCTAAACCCAAGCAATGGCTCAAATCTTCTCTTTAAAGATGAACTAAAGCTATTTCACAGAGCTTGTTGCCTTCAGGTCAAAAATGACAGTGTTTGATATAACTGCAATGAGTAATGCAACATATCTTCTCATAGAAATGTTAATTTAAGAATGACTTTGTGTCATAAATTTCTCTAGGACAGTAGGACTATTTCTCAGTCAGGAAGCTTATTAACTGATCGTCTTTCGATGACAGACAAGTTCAAACTAACATGACAGTTTGACAGCTAAACTATTGCTAAAGTAGTCTAAGTGGCAACACGTCCAACTCTCTAATCACAGATTTTGATTTATATAGTATAAACATAAAAATATAAACGTCATAGTTATATAATTTAACCTGCTTTTTTAATGAGACAGGGGGCGCTCAAGCCCCACTGTACCTCTGCTCGGACACTGTATCTGTTTTTTGAAGCTCAAAATCATGCAAAGGTTCAAACGATGGCAAAACCTAAACTCCCAGATGGAACTGAAATGCATATTTACACTGCAGACGAAAACTACTTAATTGCACTATGTTTGAACTTAAGATGAGTTACTTTAAACCTCTCTAAAGAAAATGCTTTCTGCATATCTTCTGTGCCTAACATCACCAAGAAAAAACGTTATCTTAGAAAAATTGCTTTATAAAGGCAAACTTCTTCTTGCTCCTGCTACTTTTTTAAAAGCGTCATAGCATCATGCTGTTAACTTACCAGGTCCTCTGCAGGACAAGCTTTCCAATTGATAGAATAGTCCTGTAAATAAAGTTGATTAAAATGTAAAATACTGCACCTCTGAACTTGAATGGTGTTTGAGATTATATATTGGCATTAAAAGAGTATAAAACCTGCAAAACTAGCTAACCTATCCATGAGGATGCATCCTCCAAACACACATGAGCTCTCTGACCTCGATGCTCTGCTCCCATCTCTCTGAATCGTGGCAGGAGGAGACGGGCAGAAAAACACACGCCAGCAGAGGACCAGACACTTTGATCTTTAATAACAGCCTGAAAAACAGCCACAAGGCATACAAAACAACCTATGTGATCTCTGAGTACTCACGGTTATGTTTTTACCCAGAATGCCCCAAACAGGGAGGAAGCAGTGGGAACAAATACTCCATCAGCTTGCGATGTTCTCTCCGTTCTCCCCAATCAACCTCTCTTTCTCATTCTCCTCTCCTTACTGCTTTTGACATCACAGCCGTACTCGCTCCACCTTGTGTGATCATGAATGAAAAGAGGAACACGACTCACAGATCAGAGTCCCACTCACAGACCACAACGACGCACACAAAGAGTTCTAAGTAAGCCAGTGTGCTTATGTATATGCTTAGGCATATGTATACGCGTGTGTGTGTGTGTGTGTGTGTGTGTGTGTGTGTGTGTAGGCCGTGTTCCTTTGAAGTGCAATATTCACCTGCTTGGCTAGATGAATCATAGCAACGAGGCAGAGGAAGATGACAGATGAGGGCAGGGTCTTACCCTCATGTACACACACGTACAGAACAAATATATATGAAGGTAAACAGACAGAGAGAATGAAGAGAAAATGTAATTACCTTCACTGTTCTGGCTGATTGACGTCACTAGTCATGTAATTAAAAAAAAGTTAAATCGAGTTGGCAAAGTGAAAAGAAAGATCAGCCAGCCTCGTCAACACTATGTGAACCTCAGATGGGGGAAAGTCCATGCAGCAGTTGCAGTTTCTTCAGTTTTTTCTTCTCTGCAACTGCTACTGAGAGCAAACTTCACAAAGCAAGCTACACAAAACACTAAGAGTCATAATGACAAAACTGATCTGGTTCATGCTGCCTTTTGGGCCCAGGAGAACCAATAAGCAGCAAGCAAGGGTGGAGTCTCAGTGAGCTGTCAATCATATTAGCCAACTTGTTGTTCCTGCAGATGGATGGTGCAATGTGGCCTCACTAGAGCAAGCAGCAACACAGGCAGGTTACAAGGCAGCTGTAGCACTCTTGGGACACTTGTCACCACATTCAGGTCTCGTTCGGTTTACGCTTAAAAAAAAAAGGCAAGGGATGACCAACGATAGGGAAGATGAACACGAATCATGTGGTGTGTTTGCATTGCTACTCCCCTTTTCTTTGGAATGAATGAAACAAAGGTCCCTTGCTGGACTCCAACAAGGGACAGTTCAGTTCATTGTTGGCACCTTAACACCTGAGTACATAAGGCACCACAATGCTAACAAATACATTCACTGATTAACTGAACTTCACACATCTCTGTGCATATTTGTCTGTTCAAAGAAAGAAATGACCATGTTGGTGGTTTGAAAAGTTGCATCACATTAATTAGATCCTTTAATTCACTGCTTCTTATTT
The DNA here is from genome assembly GCA_029783645.1 of Ctenochaetus hawaiiensis. Taxonomy (NCBI): domain Eukaryota; kingdom Metazoa; phylum Chordata; class Actinopteri; order Acanthuriformes; family Acanthuridae; genus Ctenochaetus; species Ctenochaetus hawaiiensis. The sequence continues at coordinate 3,316 of JAPZDY010038843.1, read as the reverse complement.
TCCCCAAATTCCAAAACAATCATCCTCTCAGCAATTAGTTCAACTTTTATGCAGCACACAACGAGAGTCAGCTTAGGGCTGCAACTTGTTTCTTTGGGCTGCATCCAAAAGTTGTCGCATGTATATTTTAAGACCTTTAAGTTTTAAACCTGCCTCTCAGCAGAACCAACCAATCAGCTTGCTGACAGGTGGGATCGTGGAGACTTAACAGGTGTTAGCGGACCTCAGCTCCCCTGTAAACATAATTCCAGCTGTACAGATACCTGGAGCAGATATTAAATCCAACACAGCATCCAACACCTCTTCAATTTTTGTTATTTAAAATTGAACATTTTCTGGCAATGTGGAAGTGAGCAAAGTGAGCAGTGAGTGTTTGCAGAGCTTAGTGAGTTCAAAAAAGCTCCAACGTCAAAAGGTTAGAGAGCTGGCCAGCAACTGAGCAGCATCAGTGAGCTGTGTCAGGAGTTTATGCAAAGACAAACAATAAGCCAATGCAGAAATCATAAAGAAAGAATGGGGTTATTTCTTGTTGTTAAAAGTTGCTGTTTAATTAGCTGTTTGAGGTTCAGACAGGCACTTGAATGCAGCAGAAAGAAGATTTTTATCAATAGCTCCTGCTCGAAACTCGTGCTTGAATTTTCAATAATCTTTCCATAAAGGGAAAGGCCAGCCATGTAATATTGCACTTTCATAAAGCTGAGGGACTCACAAAAGACATATTCTGAAAAAGCAAGGGCAGCGATATCCTGACTGTTCTTTCTAAAGTTGGTCAAACTCCAAAAACACTTGGTATACACTTTCCATAATGCAACTCAATAGTTTTTCTCCCTGTCTTCTAAATGCCATTATTTTAAAGTTCAAACAGTGTTTATTGGAGGAGTTTTACTATATATTTGCTGTCTTCAAGCCCAAGTCAAGATAACCCTGACCAAATAATCACAGTCATATTTTGAAATCTTAAAAAAAAATGCATGAGGATAGTGAATGTGATGAAAAAGGACATAAAAAGGAAAATTATTTACTATTGGACTACCTGCAGTATCTCCATTTTCAAGTCTCTCAATTATGCTCAAAAGGACTGCGATAAGAGGAAACCTGGAAGGTCAGAAATCAAAATGTCAACAGTAAACTGAAGTATTAGCAATTTAAGGAAATGTGCTATGCAAAACCAGTGCTGTGGTTCTTGTGAGTACAGCATCTAAATTTGTATTTGCAGTGAACTTACAGGCTTGAACGCTCACAAGCACACACACTTCAAAATAAAGCGACTACAGAGTGAGAATGCCCTTTAAAAGTTTCTCAAATGCCACTTAAATAAAAATGATTGTGCAAAATCACAGTCACGAGGACTGGAGATTCCTTTTCAAGCATTTCACCTAAATTATATGCTCTCAAGGCATTTTTAAGGGGGAAACACCAGGTACAGAGCCTGAAGCAGTAGAAAACGTTGGTATCGGGCATGCCACATCAACGGTCGCTCAGCATCATAACCGACCTAACAGTCCACGTCAAAGCAGGGGTCATATCACAATCACTGTATGACTCGTGGAAGGTCTCATTTTCTAGTCGTTCACACCAACAGGAAGTGAGATGCAGAAAAAAAAGAGATGAGCTGACAGGAAATGGTCTGAGGTTTCTCAGTTTTTGACGCACATCTCCATCTGAACTCCATTTTATTTTCTTTCTCCATTTTCTTTCCTGATCAGCTTCCATCATTTGTCAAAGACGCTTTGACACATCACAGCGCCTTCTTTCCCTGATTCCTGGGTCCCATTCCAGACCTTATCTGCATTCAGATTAGTTCTTATTTACATTCCCATTTCTACTTCTTTTTACAACATCACTATTGTCGGAACAGCTCGGATTCTTTTCCTTCTTTTTCTTCTTTGTTGGTAATGATAGTTATTAAGCAACTGAAGCTTATACTACTGTTACTGTCATTTCAGTTTCCTCTGTATTTTCTGTCCCCTTGCAGTGGCAGTGGAGATAGAAATATTCTGATCTTTAATTGAAGTAAAAGTACAGCACTAATACCAAATTGTAATGATACTGATTTCAAGTAAAAGTCCTGCATTAAAATTATCTTGAGTACAAGTAAGTAAGTATAAAAAGGAAAATGTATTTCATGGAAAAACTGTGAAAATCAAAGTACTCAATGAGGAAAAATGTACTGTGTTACTGTTACACTATTATTTATTATTATCAAGTGATTTTAACTCAAGCATTTATGTAAAAACAGGATTTCACTGTTGTGGTTTATTAAGGTGGAAATCTTTTTAAACTTTTTTGTATGAGACTGCAACTAGACTGACTGCTGTGTTAAAAATTCAGGAATCAGTGAGAAATGTCATCAGAATTAACACAAGTTTAAAGTGATATCTTCACATTGCTTTTTCCAACAAGTAGTCTTTAAACCTTTAAATCATTTCAAACAAATTAAAATGAGAGATGAAGTTAGTCCCTGAGTGCTGCACAGTGGCTGTCCGCTGCTCCGAACACTTAGGATGCAGAGAGTGAGTTTTCATACCGGGATCATTCAAGGATAACATAACTCGTCTTATTAAAATTATTAAAGGAAAAAGCAGCAAATCATCACATTTGTGAAGTTAGTACTTTGAAATGTTACCAAAAATTGATTATCAAAATAGCTTTCAAATAATTTTCTGTCTGTCGGCTAATTGATTAATAACTAACTACTTGTTTCAGCTGTACTTCTACATTGTCATGTTTGTCTGAAATCAAATACATGTGATATACCCTCTGAACTGTAGAGGAGTAAAACTAGAAAACGACATGAGAAGTGCCTTAGATCTGCGTATGCACAAATCAGTGCCCTGCACTGGTTTATTTTAACTGCAATGAACCAAACATTTAAAGGGGCCATATTATGCAAAATTCACTTTATAATGGTTTTCTAACAATAATATGCATCCCCAGCCTGTCTACAAATCCCCCCCGAAATGAGAAAATTCTATCCTCTTCCTCTCTTGCTTGCTCCACCTTTCAGAAAATGTTTGCTCAAACAGGCGGATTGGAACTATCGGCCTTCATGACGTCATGAACGGACATAACTCCTCCCCTCCAGGTTGGTGACCCTGCCAAAGATATGTTTGTTCTGCCCCTGAAAATTTCCACTCAAACACTATTTTTTCCCTTCACAAACGCTGGCTCGAAATGCCGAAGGTACGAGTAAAGCACGGCAGTTGCTCTGTTGTTGGCTGCACGAAGCAGCATGGAAGTCAGTTTCCACCTCCCACCTTCCTCTTTGTCTGAGGCTTTGAAGGCCCAGTGGATTAATTTGACTTTTGATGGAAAT
>JAPZDY010038124.1:0-16946 GCA_029783645.1 Ctenochaetus hawaiiensis | reverse complement strand
CACTGATTGGTATTTTTCTGTAACTGAGTAATTGACACATCCGTTACCTGAGTCAGGATGGGATGAGTTACACAGCCCTTGCTATATGAATATGCAGTTGAACTCTTATGGATTATGCAGAAAGCGTTATGTTTATCATGTGGTCCTGTTTCAGGTAATTAAAAATTGCAAGTCAGCCCTTACTGAGAAAAAGACAAACAGTAGTAGTCTTTATGCAGATATTCAGGGATGAGGATTTAATTTGTTCAACACCTGCACTATTCAAATGAACTAAAACCCTCAGATTACGGTCTCGTCCCAAGATGTTGAAGGTGCTCAGTGTTGATCATTCTGACAGTCATTACGGTATCATCACTACTGTGGACCATTTCTTAGATATCCAGGATGCCAACTCCAACAAAGAAGAGATCCATATTCTTTTTTCACACCATAAGTCAGTTTAAGGGTCTAATCAGAGATTTTTAGCTTGAGCTTTCACACATGCAGCAGACAGGTGTTTTTCATAAAACAGCTCTGACAAACTCACTGTACATTACCGCAGCACCAAACAGCAGGCTGACACAGGTAGAGAACATTTAGTATAGTAGTAGAGCATATAGCAGCAAAAGAACCAGAAGTTTCCCTCAGGAAATGGGACCAAACAGAGTCAGTGAGGAGTGAATATTGGCCTGACATTCATCAAGCTAAAACTACTTTAAAAGTTCTGCTCATGTTGCTGCCCTGGATATGTAATCTACAAAAGTGATTGTCCGCTAATCAGAGCTGATATCAAGCGGCCACCCAATCAGACTGATTGTAATAAGGACACCAACGAGGAATGTTGCCGGTTAACAAAATAAGACATAGACTTCTCTGATAATCCCCTAGCAGAAAATGTTGAGCTCAGTGTCTGAAGCTACATCCAGACCCCATGACTACAGCTTAAGGTTGTCTGACCTGGATAAAGATAACTACACTGATTGCTCTGTCGTTAAAATGTATGTCACAAATGCTGGCCTGATTCACATACTTATGAAGGTTGAGCTGAGGTTGCTGAGGGACTTGCGATGCACCCGAGAGGCCAGTGCTTTTTGTACGACAGGATTTATGCCTTTTGGCAATTTGTCTGCGTGTGTGTGTGTTTGTGTTCAGTCAATCCACAGAACTCCCTCTTCTACTCATTCCTTTTCCCCCATCACTGATCATGACTTTAATGCTAAGAGTCATTCTTTGATAATCCGTTCTCAATTTAAGATTATAATAAGCTTTGTTAAACAAGCTGAAGTTTTAGCACAATTTTTTTTTTCAAATTTTTAATAACATGAGAATCAAAGCCTGGAGGGCAGAAATGTTAGGAATAGCTTACAGCCAAGAGTGTAGAGAGGTAACCTGACAAAAGTGCTTTACCAACTGAGGAACACATCCTGGTGATACTGATCTGGTCCACTGCACACACTCCCATCATGACTGAGCTTCTAGTTTTTTTCCCTATTTTTTCTTCAGACTTCTTTTCTCTTTCATCAGCTCCTCAGTGTGTATATGCATTTGGATCATATCTGCAAAAATGAACAACCACCTTGGTGGAAAAAAGATTGAGAAGCATTTTCATTTTGACAAATGATTAATTATATGCAACTAATTGCAAAAATGAGATGCTAATTATCCTTTAAAGAGAGGTAATAGTATGCAGAGACTGATAGAGTTATTGTTATGCTAATACTTGAGGCTGGCATGGGTCTTTTATTGAACCTCACAAATCAAAGCATTAGTATCATCTGACTACAATATGAGGGACGATTTTACTCAGCTAAATGGCTCCAGGGATATGAGTCTTTAAGGACTGCAGTCTCAAAGAGCTGATAAACCACTTTAAAGAATATCATTGGAAAGATAAGTGTCTTATGCTGGTCTGAGTTACTTAGCACACTTGACAGGAACAAAATACAAAAATATATACCAAAAATAGTCAGTTTTATTGGAATACTCCAAAAAATTATTGATGCTCTTCCATAAAGTTATTATCTGTTAAATGCCATTGTTTTTATCAGATGGTGACTAAAACCATTTGCAGTGAGATGTGAAAACAAAACAGACGGATTGTTGAAACATGATCTAAATCAAAGCAGCAGTGACTATGATATGCTGATTTGAAGATCTAGCTCTGAGCACCTCCTACCCCTACATCACCTACGATCACATTTATGTCTTTTTTAGACCCCACTTTACTTTACAAAATAGTCTCTAAATAATTATTCTGTTAAAGGAGATTTATAAATTACAAGTGAAATCCATTCATTTGATTTGAGTGTGCTGTGTTTGAGGTTGAACTGATAAAAACACAACAATTAAAAGGTTTTTAATGTATAAGTTCTGCTAGATAGAAATTTTCTTCTCTGATGAAAGTTCATTATGAAACCATAACTTACAACAGCAATTAAAAAGCTACCTCAGCACTAGATTAATACAGCAAATGGGTTACCCGCCTTGTTTATTCTGTGAAAAAGCAGTGTCCCATATTCTGAAAGAACACTTTCACTATGAGCTGAAGCTGACGTGTTAAGAAAGTGAAAGGCTGACACAGCTTCTCTATATCTTCAGTCAAATTAAGTCATTCAATTTCTTTAGATTTGACAAAATTCTTCATGATGGGTGACCTGCTGTTGATGGTATATAATATCAGTGGCGATCCCTTTAAATAAATAAATAAATGAAATCTTTTGGTTGCCATGCTCCCCATAGAATCATAATTATTATTGCTCTGTACATTCCAACATTTATTTGACATGCACATTCACTGATAATACATGAACACACAGAAGCATGTCCCTCTGGAAAAATTTCCCTTGGGCCTTTGCTGTTGTGTGAAAATAAGAAAGCATGCACCCTTTCCCTCATTCAACATGATTCTGTCTTCATTATCTTTCTTTATTGTACAGTATCAGCTCACATCTTACCACCACCACCACCACATCCAAATAATGCAGATAAGGGCATTTTGCCATTACAGTGCACTATATTATTTATTAGCCTAGCATGTGGCAGTTGGTAAATGGCAACAAGCAAGCCAAAGGTGCTATTGGTGTTAATTGCTTTGGATAGATAATGAGAGTCAGTGTAAGGAGAGCCATCCTTTGAGGATGCGAGTATATTTTAAGTATATACACAGACACACATGCACACAAATAAAGCAACAAGGGAATAGTTTAATGATTTTAATGTAGTTGCACAGCTGATTACTGATCCATTACAAATTTATGCAGAAAGATCATATAGTAGCACAAACATCTGCCCTGTTAAAGGGCACAAACGCAACTGAGCTCATGTGTTAGAAAGAGTCAGAGCTTATAAATGTTATACTAGATATATTATTACACAAGAATTAATTTTTTTAAAAAGTCTGATTATTTTTACAACTTTAATCAGATCGCAAATTATTGTGTGTATAAATTAAAATTGACTTAAAAAATATAATTAAACTCATAATGGTAATAATACCAACAAATGTATTCTCCATCCCTTAAACACATACCTTCTAATTTTTTAATTACAGAGATAATAACTAAAGTTAGCGTGCTAACCAGCTGACAATAGCACGTCCTTTCTCAAGCTCATTTGCTTTTTTTACTCATTTTAAAACACACTTCATTCATACTCAACAGAAACTCGAGCAAATAAATCTGACCAAAAACATCTTGGTTGGTCTTTCTATCATTATAACAAAAATTAGCTCTGTTTTTGTTGAATCTATCCTTTGATCATTGTGTTACATGTGAAAAATCCTTGCTGGTAAAGACCAACCATCCTCTCTCTCCTCTCTCCCTTTGCTCCTCTCCTCTCCCTGCTTTTCGTGTCTTTGTTGTCCCTCTAATACAGCTGTAAAACATTTATGTTCATCCCTGCGATTACAATTTCCCTGTTCAGTCTGGCTGTGTTCACTGGTCAGCTGCTGGCCACCAAAAAACACCAAACAAGGGTCTCCAGCTGCATGGTTAACTGAACTATGAAGCTAACTGAAACGACTGGCTGCAGCCAAAGAGCACATGGTGAAGAGTAGACTGAGTAGCAGTGAGCGGTTACTCTGGTGATATGCCGCATGAGTCATATTTTACACATTACTGTAGGTAAGTGTTGCATATTTCAAACAAGAACATCAAAACTACACAAACAAAATGACAGATGTTAAGTGACCATTTAGAATAAAAAAAAGATGTTATCAGTAACCGTCAGTTCCACTGGCATCAAGATGAGTCACACCCTTTCAATAGACAGTGTATTATTGTATGTACTAAAGCTGTACCAGTATGCATAGTTGGTTTAAGTTTCTAATAGGAGACAGTTTTGAAATTCAGGAGGAAATTTTAACCTCACATTTGGAAGAATTGTAAATTAAAAGCCAGGCAAAAATCTCAGAATAACAGTGCCGTATATTTACATGTTAGGTCTTCTAAGAAAGTTGTCAGAATTTCCCTCAGAGAACTTTTTTTTTTCCTCAAATAGTTAAATTGCAATTTTTTCTAAACAAATATTCAGTATTTTACTGATGAACCCCTCAAGTCTATAACACCCCTAGACGACCATTTATTTTCCAGCTCTCACAAGTACTTAAAAAACCATTAGAAGTCAATGTGGTAAATAAAATTAAGCAAAATGTGTAAAGAAAAACACATACCAAAACACGTTTTTCTATCTTTATATAGCTTGATCTAAAAAATTTAACACAATTCCATATTCTAGTCTTAACACACAAAAAAAAATCTGAAATTGTGTCTAGGTCCCCATCTCAGCACAGATTAGGTATTCAGGAACTGAGCTCATGAATCGGGACCTCCACCTTCTGACTAAACAGAAGCATGAATGGAAGATACTCTCAAGGAAAAAGCTTTCCATTACCAGGACTGAGAAGGATGCCAAGACAATGACTTCATTAAGGATCCATCTGCCCTCTGTGAAAATGATGTTAAGTGGTGAATAAAACAGATTGTCTGGCTGAGAAACTGGGTTTTCAAGAGAGGTGTACACTGCCCCTCTCTGTTTGTTGGAACTGTAGAGTAAAAAGAAATTAGGCAACATACATTTTTTTTAGGTAATCTAAGCTTAAATAAAAGGGCTGTATTACAAAATTTAAAATGAGGGATAGTAATTACATTAAATATGTATTTTTTATGAAAATAGCACTGATGCTTTCCAGGTGATAATCTTTATTTTATCAAAGGAGAAGCTCCACAATATATTCAGTGCTTCTGATGTTTCACAACATCTTGTCCCATATTTGCATTTTAAACATCTTAGATTATTCCACACAAGCCATATGCTGCCTCTACACACTCCATATGTTATTCATTCAGTCAGACATACAGTGTGTAACTGAATCACGGAGTAACATAGCAAAGGGTGTAGATTTCCTTTGTACACATCTAAAACTTAATGATAGGCAATGTCTATTTTTCATTGTTACTACAAAGAACACTAAACTTTATGTTGTATCACCTTGGGATTAAATTACGTGTAGCATTTTTTCAGGGGAATATTAACAGTAATTGACCAGATTACATGATTTGTTTGTCAGAAAAACGTGTGCAGATGAAAGATACACTTTCAGCGCTGAGTGGTTTCTGCAGGCTGTATGCAGCCCCTCCACCAACCTCTTCAAAGATGAAAATTCAGTTCCCTTGTTGCCTGAGAGGCAAAGCTCAGGGCATGAAAGGCAGAAACTCCCTGCTGTTTGCAAAGCTTCTCTGAGAGCACTGTAAAAACTGGGTGATGTAGATCAACATTTTATTAACCCCTGGACAGTAACAGACAGTCTGTAGAGAGACTCTTTCCCAGTGATAGAGACATCCCTAAATTTAAGGAGGACTGAGGTAACAAAAGAAAAAAATCCCTACTGCTAGAAATATTTAACCAAGTTAGCGTATCAGCAGGAGTTAGCCAACTGCAATCTATAAGAATATGTGATTGTTTAAAAAAACAACAAATAACAAACTAGGTTGGAGGTAGAAGGCAGTGATAGTAGCAAAGATCGACTGAAACATTTCTGACATATTTACAGACTTAAAAGAGTCAGAGCTTTTTGAAATAATAACAATAACAGTTTTAACCAATTAGGACGAAGTGACCATCCAGACTACAAATGTTAGAAATGTTTTTGTGACCTTACATCACCACCCTGTCTAAGAAATGATGTAAAAAAAAAAAAAAAAAAATCTTTAAAACATTTTTTTTTTAAACTTACTCAAGATGAAGAAATCACCTCGTTGCCCGGTGTTGGTATTGCAACATTCCAACATGAATGAAAATTTCTCTGCATTTCTAGGACAAGTCCTCTTCAGTAGCCTAGCAGGTGAAAGAATTTCTGATCTGAGAGAAAAAAAAACACCCTGAACTTTCTACAAACAGCTCAAGGAAAAACTGCTGCTGCTCCCAAAACTCATCTCCAAAGTCACCTCCGGAAGTCTGAACTGACCAAAACAGACAAGTACTAGATTTTCCATGTCCATTTTGCATGGTCACAGCTTGAATTGACTCACCACTAGTTATTTTGCAGTCTTTAGAATATATAGTTCTGCTTGTCTTATACAATTTCAAACTTGAACTAAAATTGAACTCCTTTCCTTTCTGGACTGCTGAGTAGCAGCTGGGTCATTGATTCAATGAGTGACACTCAAATCATATCTTCTTTGTGAGTATCAAGTTGGCATTATTCTATTATTTTTGTCATTTCAGCATATTGCTCTCCTCATCCATAAAATCACATGCAGTTTGTTGCTTCCCTGCCCTGACTGTGACTCTCAACCCAAAGCCCAGTGGTTCCTTTTAAAAATGTGAAACAGCTGACAAAGATATGTATCTTTTGTTTTTAAAAGGTTTATTAATTTCCTAAAACTCACTGTAATTTTTTTTTTCATCCAAGAGGAAATAGTGTATTTTTTCAGAACCGTTTTCAGTGGTCAAATTAATCAACATTTGGTGTTCCAGTGAGTGTTAGCCGCAGTAGGACAGTGTATGGCAATACTGTGGCTCACACTTTTTTTTTTATCACTTTCTTGAAAACAATGGAGCTCCATGCCAAATACAAATAAAATTTATCAGGCATTGATACACACAAACATACACACACATGCACACACAGTGCGTGTTAGATCGCATTAAAATGTATAGAATCTTCTTTTTGGCCAATAATTCACTTTTAGTAAAAAATAACTAAAGGAAAGAAGAAATTGTGGAGCACAAAAATCCAGCTGTTTATCATCAACATATGTTAGATAAGGGTGCAATAAGAATGAACAGATGGACAACTGTGCAAATGAAGCCTTCATGTGAAATTCAATGTTTGAACTCTTGATGTGATTGAAAAATGAAAGACATGGTATTTTTAAAAATAATGTCCCGTTTTTGCATCTCTGCGGCAGCTCATTCTCACTCATGTTTGATGACTGCCTCAGACACACTCCTCTCTAATTTTTCCTATTCATTATGTTTAGATTATTTTATTCCACCGTAAAATGAAGCAGCAAAAGCACTACAACAACAAAAAAAAGGAAGGAAATTGTGCAGGCACAATTTAGAACTCCACTGGAGGCTTGTAGAGGGTATCTCACAATATGCTTTATGGGCAAACACACTTAGTCCACAGAAATAAGATAATTAGTAACCATAAATTCAAAAGGGAAACATTACTTGGGCAAAATAAAACAAATGGAGGATGTAATGGGGATGTGTGTGCCAAAGCAAATGTGAGTGTCCATATGTGTGAGTCAGTTGACTCGTCTCCAGCTCTGTGGTCAACGCATTCTGTCCTCCCTGACAGAACAGTCTTACAGGCTGCAGGATGAAGCTGCCCCTGACACCGGATGGCAGTAACCAGTACAGACTGTGGCCTGGATAGTTGGGGTCTCTGCTGATCCTGTTGGCCTTCTTCCTGCACTGCTGGGTGTTGATGTCCTCAGTGGATCACAGCTTCATCCAAGTAGTTAGCTGTGCAGTTTTCACCGCCATCTGTAAAGCTTTACCTCTGAGGGCAGAGCCATACCAGAGTTTAACGCAGCCAGTCAGGATTCTTTCAATAGTGCACCTGTAGAGAAGTTCATATTAAGCCTCCTCAACCTGCTGAGGAGGAGAGGCTGTTGTCTCAACGTCTTTGTCTCTAGGCTAGTGGAGTGTTGGCCTGCATAACAGCTCGCTTTCAGTGCTGTGAACTTGGCTCGATCCTGAATCGCAACAAGCGCACCCCACTAAGAGAGTGTGAAGATGTTATCACCATGTTGGTGATTGAGGGAGATGGTCAACTCAAGCCATGTTGCCAGGTGGGATTGAAAATGCAGCAAAAGGCTACTTTCACCCACTTTGTGGTCCCCTGTATTTCCACAATTTAACACATCTTTCCAAGATGTCATTTCCCACATTGAGGTGTATGTTGGTCCTCATTCATTAATTATGTGAATATCACATTCATTCATGGTTGCAGTTATTCAATCATCTGTGTGTTTTTGTGTTCTTGTTGTTATTGGTTGTGTGTTTGGTAAGTAGTTTAGTAAAGGTGCTTGATTTGTGTGCATAAACAATTAGGGTCACTCTAAAAGAGTCAAGAATTAGTTCCAACTGAATGGACTTGACTGAGAGTGACAATGAATCAGTCACTTTCTTATTGTCTTCTTATTGGTGTTCCAAGGTGAAGTTATACAAGATCAATTCTGTTATTCAGTGTGGTGTTTATTCACAATTCTGGCAGACTAAAGTTGTTTGCAGTCAATCGACATTTTGTTTTTGCAGTCTTTTCAATTAATATGCTAGAAATATATATTTTTAGTGCCCCTTTGAGGCTTATTTTTTAAAATGGTGATATCTTTTTTATCTTCTTTTATATCTCCACATGTAGCCTCGAGCTGACTGAATTACTCATTAAAAACCCACAAGTTTCCTGCTTTTAATCATATTGGCTTTTAAGTTTGTGAATCAATATCCAGCATCATCATCATTATAATTACTCATTTACTAACTGAAGTCCTCTTTAACTAATAGTGGAAGCCTCTCAATACACACAGACTCACACATACATACACAGCACTCTTATCGACAGCCCTCGTCCACCCTGGGACTTAGCAGATGGTATCTAATTGCGTCTGAAGGCAGCAACAGCCTACAACTGTGACTAAATTAGAGGGTTTGGGCTTCAGGTAAATACAGCAACTGTTCCAGCCTGCTTCAAACACCTGCGGCCTCCTTTCTGTCATTCACACACTTTTCTTTCCTCTGTCTGTCTGCCTTGAAGTGCTTACTGGTTGCTTCTTGTTTCTCAATGGATTTTCTCAGGTTTAGAACTTCTATGGTATTGTGAATACTGATGTTTTGACGTGTCCTGTAGCATACAGTGTTGCATCACCAGGTGGGTTCAAAGCTGATTTTAACATGACTTGCATGGCTGTTGGTACTATCAAACCAATCAATCAAATCAACATTACACATCATTTAATCCTGTGACAAAAAGACTGATGAATACTGATCAGTTTTGGAACTTTTTTAGTTTCTGAATTTTATCCCAAAAAAAAACTTCTTTCAAGTAAAGGGAAGGAAACAAGAGAAAATGCATGAAAGAACCATTTTTCATTGTAAAATGCCAATGTTAAGCCCAGAAGCTCAGAACAAAATCACATCAGTAGAAACTGTGACCTTTGGCCTCTGGTTAAACCAGCCGGACCCTCTTCTGACAAATGTGGAGGTAGAAAATATCATCATCTCTCTGCTTCACTGAAGCTATTCTCACCTTGACAGGTTGCTAGTTCTGTGAGAGACATGTTTTTTTAAGTCCTTTTATGTATTCAACACTGTTTAGCTTGCCTTGCTGGAGAGCAAGCTGAGAGGGAGGGACACCCCCTGCTGTCCTGGATTTTGGACTGTCTTACTGCTCCTTCACTGTATGTTAGACAGCAGGCCTCTATGTCTGATGGGACTTCAGATATGACTCCATGTCCTGCCACCAGCAAATATTCTCTAATATCTCTGCAATTGTGGGCTTTATCAGCTTATGGAAGGTGTCTGGGTACAGGGATGTGTGTGGGCGGAACTACCTAAGGTGGACTTCAGCGTGTGGAGAACACTCCTTAGCCATATTAACGATATAGAAATGGCTAGAATGGCTTTCTGTGTAGCCTCCTGTCGTTCATTGTCTGCACTACCATATGAGGATGTTCTCCCTTCTTACTTCAGCAGATGTACTTTTGCAATCTCATCTCTCTATTGCATCAACCTTTCTAACTTATCTATCTCATGTCCAGAGATGGAAAGCAGAGGCATAGGATGTTGAGGAGGCTTCAGCCTCCATTTCAGCTCTGTTTTGTTCTATTTGTTCAAATCTCCTTCTCACTCTCTGGATTACTGTCCTACATTTCTAATCTCTGACTTGTGGGATAATGTGGCACATTATGTGCAGCTATGGGGTGTTATATGCAATATAATGGATGTAATTACTGAACATTCTGAAAAAAAAGATACTTACAGTACTTAAGATTTGATATTGCACCTACCATGGCTATAAACCAAATGGCATGCTCATATGTATTTGTGATCCACACTGTTGACCCTTTTACTTTTCTGTGATTATTTTGGATTTGATTTTTTTTGATATACACATAATATCTTATTTGACTTGTATTTTGTTTTATGTTGTTTTGTTGATAATTTTTTCAAAGTTTTGTTCAAGTTTTGTTCAAGTTTTGTACTGTTTATGAGCGATAACAAAGATGATAGTGGCTGAGAAAGAAAGAAAAAGATCTAAAAAAGAGAATCAGGGCAAAACCGATGTTGTTTATGAATAGTGTAGATGATTATGATGATCAGCTTTATCCAGCCATATGTTCGACCTTACCTGTACAGTACAGTAGATGACAGCTGTATTAATGTAACAAGAACTAGTCATGTATAGTGTAACTATAGTTTGGAGTGCCTTCGCTGTTGAACGCCTTATTTTGATGTGAATTTGTCCAGCTATAACCTGCAACTTCTGCACAACAGTTTCCCTTGAAAAAAAGTATTTTTCTTCATATCTTTTCTTATTTTATCATGGTTGACTGAACAACACAAAGTTTCCAAAATGCATCTTGGCTAGCTAGGACACATCATCCATTCTTACTGTGCTTAGTAAATCCATTGCAATGAGTGTACTTAGGAATTACACATTTTAGACAGTGTCTGAGTCATGATTAGCTGTTCCTCCAGATACTCTAGCTTGGGCTTGTGTAATGTTATGTCCTAAGGCTGACAGCATTATTGAAAGCCTTCTCTGGTTTAGTGAGCACTAGCCTGTAAGCTGAGTTGGGTACCTGCAGTGTAACTGATGTGTCACAGCAAGCAAACTCTACTCTGCGTCATCTATACAGAGGACATAGGAAAAGTAGCATGTTAGCAGAGAAAAGGGTTCCTCCTCTGTTTGTGTCCAAACAAGATATGCTTAGGTACAGAAGAGTCTAAGTGTTACAATCTGCTTCTCTGTAATAATCACATTCCCACTTCTTCAGACTTGTTCACTGTAATTTTCTACCCATGTACCAGATGCTCTCAGACTTTTCCCTTGCATTCCAGATCCTGACACACCTTCCTTTTGCCCTGCAATCACCTCATTCCCCTCACCTGAGTTTCCTTCCCACCAACATCTCATTTTCTCTTCACTCCTGCTGCAAATATACCAGCCCCTTTTTTCTAGTCGGTAGTCAGAATTTTGTCTTTGTTGCTGTTTTTTTGTTTTGTTTTGTTCTATTTTGTTTTGTTTTCTCTTAACTTTTAAACTGCTTGAACCTACCTATCTGCCTGCCCACTTACTTACATAACTGTTCCTGTTTTCCTGTTTACCTGTGAACCTTTCTGTGTCTGTAATTGCCTTTGTATTTGTATTTTTGGCTGGTCATTAAAGCGCCTGTTAAATGATCCTGCCTGTGCCTGTCTCCTTTGACAAACACCCTTTCTTTCTGTTGCTCCTCATACTCATCTGCTTGTTGGTGTGTCACTTGTCTTATGTACAGGTATATCTGTTCTGTCAAGATGTACATATCTCAGACAATTATAAAATGTGGCTAAAAAGCAGATTTTAAAGAAATGAAAGTGCATGCAAAAAGGAAAAATCCCACTTTTCCTGTACAAAATATATGTCCACGAATTTATTATTTTAGTCCAGAGAGCAAAGACTTTAAGGCCAAAGATTCAAGTTTATAAATTTTAAAAAAGCCCAGAACTTTTTTAAAAAGTTGGGAGCAAGAACCTGGTGAATGCCTCTGCAGAGCTGCTTTGCACAGCAGGTGACCTGAGCAGCTTTGTGGAAATGGGTCACCAGCTAAGCAGAGACATGCCATACTTCATGTGGTCAGAGTCAACTCTCAAGGGATTCACAGTAAACAAAGAGCGGGCCCTGTCAGTCCTCTGTGGTTAAACTGTCAGGTTAGATGGTACTGGCACACACACTGCATTGGCTACATTGAACTCTAGTACAGTCACTACTTATCTCTTCTACAGTGGATTTCTCTGTGAACAATTATTAAAACATGCGGTGGTTTGTGGTTGTGAGGGGTAGAAATGAACATCATTTGTGTTCTTGATCTGAAACCAAAACAAAATTAAATTTACTCTAAATTTAAAGCTGATCTTTAAGGCCTGACTGTATTTTATCTCTTAAAAGTTTTAACAGTCAAGTCGGGTCAGAACTGCTGAAAGAGCATCCAGTGTAGAATCACAGTCGTGTAAAATAAGAATGTGAATGAGGGAACTTAAAAACATAATTAATAACGTTACATATTTTATCAGTCTTAATATGAAATTATTATTTGAACATTTTTTAACAAAAACACAGCTAGAAAGCTGCCAATACTCCTAGTGCTTCTTCCTTAACTTCTCCAGTTCCATAATTTAAGGGCACAAATCACTAAATTTTAGATGCAAATTAATTTTTTTGAAAAATCCTCCTGTCTCCTTTTACAGCCAAACATGTGCATAAAAATGAAAGTTCTCATTCATGCAGACCAATGAAAGTACAACTTAACCAACTTGCAGACATAAATTATAATCTTGCTTATGTAAGGTAACTTACTCCTGTGCGCAACTTTTCCACAGCAAAAGTAAAGATTACTTTGTGTGCAAGAATTAAGTCATTTAAGAGCTAAACCTGGTGATTCAAATGAGAGAGAACGCTGCCTAAAATGCCATCATCAGTCCAGACTAAAGATTCTTTAATGATTCCATCAGTCTTTGCTTTACTGGTGTGCATCTGAACCCATCAATACCCATTTGAGCTAATTGTGTAATTGTGCAAGAAAACATATAACTAATTGATTATTGACCAGTTTGGCCCCAGCACTCTCCCACCCATCTGTGGAACAAACAATTAAGGTTCAAACACGGAACTCCTCAGTGCTCACAACGACTGCAAACCTCCACACTGAATTTATTTGAAACATGGAGCCATTTAAATCTCTCCATGAGGCAACGTCCATATTTTGCTCCAAGGTGTTGGATGGGATCACCAAAGTTCTTCACTCTACACATGAGGTAAGCACATACCTGGAGGAATAAACTCAGATTGGAGCTGAGTAACTAGTCAATATATTATAGAACATGAATACTTAACAGTCTTGCTGCAGCCAAATGGGAAGTGAATCTCTCTTCATATCAATGTAATTCAGTTTTAACGGCAAAATCACAGCTTCATTCACTCAGTTTTTTGGACAGATATCTTGCTGAGTCTTAAGGTATCAGCTCCTGTTCACATTTCTACCAGTTTTATCTCTCCATATGAAATGACCCCATTATCCCTCACTGTGTACTTAACATCTGCATATGTTTCTCTTTTTACCCTCAGTTACTGTTGAGTCATTGTCTCCTTGAGCCATAAAATTATAATAAGTACTAATAATAAGTATGTCAGAAAGTTCTGGCATCCCAGTCATCTATTGGTTCCTGAAAATGGATAACCTTGTCCAGCATTATCCCTTATGGGGACATAAAGGTGGCATAGGAGTTAATTTACCACCAGCATCAGACTACTTGTTCTATTTCAGAGTCATGACTAAATCAAATTCAACAAATAGGTAATTTTTTAAACTTTCCAAATAATGGCATCAAGATGTCCAGTGTGTTTCATTATACCACGATCAAATCCTCATAATCATCAGATTACTCTTTCTACAGTATCAGAGTAGTGGTTGGAAAAAAATGTCTTGAAAGTGCTCTGCAATGGATCAAATGGCCTTTTTGAACTTTTGTCAATGAATTAGGTTTGATTTTTAGATATTTCAAACAAAATAAATTGTGATTTTGATGGCACGCCCATGGGCCGTTAATTTAATGTGATTAGCTTTTCTTTAATTGCTAACCTTTTTTTAATGGACTCAGACTGCTTTTTTAAGTGTGTACTTTTGCCACACATTGCAAGAAAGTTTTCATTCTTGTGATGACAGATGCAGACTCTTAAAAATACAACTAAAGCAGGTTGTTGTCTTTAGACCAAAAACAAAGTAAACACATAAAGACAGTCTCAACTCCCAAAAGAAACTTTTTAGTATTTCCAAGATTCATTACATCCCAGCAAATCTGGTCCTGTTACACTGGCAACTACAGATGATCAAAGACAACTAAATGTTTAATCCAAAACATACTATAACTTCCATAAATTCTACAGATTTCCGACGGGACAACATCTTGAGATGCCGAGAGCAGAGATCGTCTCAAGGTCCACTGCACTTAATCCAATCATTGCACTTCCTCTTCTGATATTGACGAGTGTGTTACTCGCAATGATGAACTGTGAGAAAGACAGGTGTCTCTCTCATGGACTCTCTCTCATGCTGTTCCCTCAACCACTCAGTAGTAAAGATGATTTCAGAATCAGATAAACTCTACACCAGCACATTATTCTTTGTTAAATACTACATGACTAATGAAAAGCAGCGGAGACTCCTCTGTTTGTTTATCTGACAGGTGACAGGTGGTAGCTACTTCAAATGTCACTTCAGCTGACACTTCATATTATCTCAGGAGTAAATACTGTATTGGTGCTTAGTCAGTGGCATAAATTACATACTGTATACAGTCACACCAAAAGTTAAGTCAGTGCTCTACATATGGCTTTGAGAGACAGTTGCATGCACATATAGTGCTTAAATCAAGCACATTCACAATTTATAAACACAATCAGCTTGTTCTGAAATCATCAAACACAAAACCATTTCTATCATTCCTCTATGACATCCCCATCAGAGTTGACAGCGATGTCACATTGTGAGAAGATTTCTTCATATTTTAGACCGGAAAAAATGCATGTATTTTAAGCAAACCACAATAGAGTTTGAATAAAATAGTACTTTACAGCTCCAGCAGACAGAAACAAGAGACAGCAGCAAAACATGAGACCCGGCGTATTCACACTTAAGGGCAGATTCCTGGCACACTGTCACTCTTCCCTTATGAAACCAACACTTATCACTAAGCATATTTTCTCAGATCAGATTTTCGCAGATCAAAGAGGAAATCACTTACCAACATTGATGATGTTGGCTGACAGGAAGTGGCTGCAGGGAAGGCTGGCAGTGCTCACGAAAGAGTCACCATCTGTTGTCACTGTAGTCCTCGACCTCAGAGACGGGTTAGGGGAGTCAGTCACCATGGCCATTCGAGCTGCCACAGAATCCATGATTATAGAGGGATGATGGACAAATCCTAGTGATCACACCGTTTTATCAGGTTTTCGAGGTGTAGTTTCTGTCCTCACACCCAAAAGAGTCTCTCTTCCTTCTCAAGCTGTTGTGCAATCCAGAGATTAAAAGGAACCTGAATGGAGCTCAAAAGAGATTTTATCTCATTGTCAAAAATATTTGCAGTACATATGATCCTGAGATTAAGATGCAAATGCAGCCTTGAAGGTTCCTCAAATTGGAGCTTAGTTGGAGCAAGGAGTTTGCTTGCAATGAACAACTGCTATACAAAGCTGTCCAACTGTCAGGCCAATTCCAAGTCAAAAAAAAATCTGACTTTTAAAAAACTACAGCAAAGGCCAATATTCAAAAGTAATTAAGTCACAAAAGGACGTGCTTGATGAAAACTCTTAGGCACATTCCAGAAAAGATCCTCAGGTGACACGCTTTTTAGGATTAAGAAGCTTCAGGGTTCAGGGTTTCCTCTTTAAAGAGCAGTTTATAGTGAAGGACATCAGTTGAAGGCCATCGCTCAAACAGCCTTGTTCCAAACCATGATCAGGCCAAGCTGCCGCAGCCCTCTACAGCAGAGAGGAAAGACAGAGATACACACATAAAGGGAGAGGGTAAATAAATGAGACACAAACATGAGACTTGATATCACTTCTGAGAACAACAGCAAAGGGAACAGAAATGCCTCTGCAGAGCTGCTCTCTTTGCATAGCAGGTCACCTGAAAGCAAATACTACATGTTTGTGGTTTCTGCTCAGAATACATAATTCAGTTAGAGCTGCAAGGACCCTGTAATGTATTGCAAATAGTAGCCACAGATAATATAAACCATTATTACTGTGTATAAACCCTTTCAGAGCTCAGTACTTTTTCATTTACTTTACCAGATGAGGAAATTTGGACCAACCGATACCACTAATCACTGAAGGTAACCTCAACTCCGAATAATTGTTGTGTTGCCTGTGCATGTGCACTATGAGCTATATCCTCAGAATGTAGCCTGACCCTGCTTTAACATATCCCATTACATAACAGTGGTGGCAACTTCAGGAAAAAAATATCACACTCAGAGTTTGAATGGTGTCATCATCTAGTGGCCATTAGAGAAATGGCAGCTTAAAGCACCTTAACATTGAGTTTTTTCAGTGGATCTTACTAATTGAACTGTACCAACTGAATACAGGAGATTAAAAAATAAATAAATAAATTGTGCTTTTTCATATATAGAAATCATCACTGGTCTAAAAGAAATAGATAGGGTTAAAGTAAAGGGTGTCTGTAACCTCT
>JAPZDY010038103.1:0-16946 GCA_029783645.1 Ctenochaetus hawaiiensis | reverse complement strand
TTCTAATTAGTGGTTCCCTACTAAATAGACACGTGACAAAAATTGCAATGGTGACACCTAGTGGACAAATTGGTATTCTACAAACTCTTGAAGGGGCTCTCACAGTCAACACTTTTTAAAAATAAAGTTCAACATCTGAGAAATTCTGTTCTTTAATTGTGATATCGTTGAGCAACAAGCATTACTTTAATTTAATTTTAATTTCATTATGCAACCTTTGTTGTATAATGTAATCATATAATATCTTTATGCATTCAGATTGGCAATTTGAATTTACAATAGCATGATGATGAAGAACAATTCAAGAGCCAAAACCTGGCATGGATGTATTGCTTAATGTCCATTCCAACTTAAAGGAAGGGCAGTGACGATTATACCCTTAAAAACGTACAAATCCATTTCTGTACATAAGGGAAGCATAAATGAGCCATTACATGACATGACAGTTCCCTTAGCTTCCAAGCATAGAGCAAGAGTGCACCTTACTGCAATGGTTTTGTCCTTGAGACACTTGAAGTAGTGCAAGTATAACCAGTGATAGGAAGTTGAGTCTGACTCCGCTGTGGACATTTTGCCATTCTATTAAATGACCCCTCTTCAGGGGATTATTTTGTGTCACACTGGCAGAAGTGGCATTTCGTTGATACACTCTTGAAAAAAAATATCCTTGAGAAATTAAGTTGTAAAACATTACTTGACATAGTAGCTGAGATAATATTACCAGAATTTTATTAGAGAGACGTAATATTACCCAGTTACTAAAAGTCATTTATCATGTTACCATCAATACTGAATGTGGGTTTTTAAAGCTTTTCACTTGACATAGCTTCTAGTGGCAGCTAGACAGGGCTTGTGAGAAAAGAGTTTTAGAATGAAGGCACAACAATGAGCCTTATCAGTGTTGGTTGATATTAGCCATATACATACTGTGGCATAAGAGATTAAGAAATCAGAAACAAAAGACTAAACCTGCATACACGCTCATGGTGTGTTTGGCAGTACAGACTATTGTGTACAACACAGAGCAAACACTTATGAGAATGAGCCTCAGCCTGACTCCCTTCACACAGCAAGGAGGAACAGCTTGCATCTTCCTCCGAGATGATGTTCATTACTCTGTGTGTGTGTGTGTGTGTGTGTGTGTGTGTGTGTGTGTGTCCATAGAGGAGAGGTGCCAAGACATCAAGACATAATGAATGTTTTACCCTTGTGTAGACTGATAGCAGGATGACTGAAATCATAGATACAACTGTGGCTCAACACTTTGTGTGTTCGTGTGTGCTTACTTTGCATAAAAGAGATATCTGTATATTGATAGTTTAGACAAAGAAACTTGTGCAAGTGTTTATTATGGTACCCTTGGGAAAACAACAAATACACAGTGTGCCCACACACTGAAGCCATTGGCTGTGGATTATGGTGTATGTGTCTTTGTGTGTGTGTGTTAATGTTTGCATGATCTCGTGAGTACAGTAAGAAGATAATTCTGAAAACTGATTGCTAAGCGTAACATACACAGTAATGCGCTAAGGGTTTGTGAAGCGTTGGAGGTGGTTGTTTCTTTTTTTTCATTTTAACAAATTGTGTGTGTGTGTGTGCCCGTGCAAAGCTGCAGCATAGTTCAGCATAATTTATTATGGTAATTTTCTCTTTTTCTTTATTACAACAGTAATGGCTGACAGCAGAAAGGCAGATCCTTACATTTATCCCTCTGTAATTATTCTGCAGCTATCACAGCATTTCCTTGCATGCATGGACTACCTGTGTGGGCATGCATGCTTATGCATTGCTACAAAATACAAACAAATTAAAATAAAATGTTCTTTGTGCCAAGAGAAATATTTCAATTTCACTTTATTGACTGCACTGGTAACAATAGGACCCCTCTGTCTTATATTTGTTTTATGTCACGAACTGGTACTTTCTCTTTTGTAATAAACCACTCTAAGCTTGACTGTATGTTAACAACACAAATAAATTATCCTTACACAAAACTAAGAACTAACTATCAGTACTAGCTGTTAACTGAAGAATATTCCAGGTTACCTCTGATTTTCATCATCATCGGCAAACTTTTTTTTTGCCATTCTGCTTCCAACAGTTCAGTCCACTTACTTTCTTTTTCCTGTCTTCATCAGCACATGGAATTCAGTTGTGATGTAGATTTTTCGGATGACACCATGCGACCTGAGTATGGAGCTTAGGTCTTGTGATAAACCATGTACAACCGCCTTTTTTATGTAACATAAAGCGGAGAGGGATATTTCAGTGCTGTAAGTAGTTTTTGAGTATGTTCTCTTAATAGAGCTAAATTTACAAACCAAATGCACAAGAGTTAAATCTAGAGTAACCACTTCGGTAGAAACCAGTGAAACAGGTACAATTCGAAAGACACAACCTTGAAAAAGCCCTCCCTCCCCCTCTGACAAGCAGAGGAGCAGCAAGCACAGGCAAACATCTCATCCCATCCCGGGTTGATAATAATGTTTTACTTGTAAATTGACTTTTGCATGACAGTGGTAAGTTGCTCATCTATAAAGAATTTCTCTCAGTCTGTGGTTTCTCTGTTATTCCTAGAGAATATTGTATCTATTGTATTTGATGCAATACAAGATGGCGCTAGAATGTTATTGATGTCAGCTCCTAAAGGTAAAAACTGTACAATTCCATGTTTGCCCTCTATTGAGTGATAAAGCCCCTAACCAATGTGTTAGAAATATTATTCAAAGAATATTGTTTCCTAACCTGCAGCAGTTTTCTATTGAAATAACTTATATAAAGACATACACTATATTGCCAAAGTATTCACTCATCCATCCACATAATTGAAATCAGGTTTTCCAATCACACACAATCTATGGCCAAAGGTGTATAAAATCAAGCACCTAAGCATGCAGACTGTTTCTCCAAACATTTGTGAAAGAATGGGTTGTTCTCAGGAGCTCAGTGAATTCTACTGTGGTACTGTGATCGGCTGCCACCTGTGCAACAAATCCAGTTGTGAAATTTCTTGCTCCTAAATATTCCAGTCAACTGTCAGTGGTATTATAACAAAGTGGAAGTGATTGGGAATGACAGCAACTCAGCCACGAAGTGATAGGCCACGTAAAATAACGGAGCGGGGTCTGCGGATGCTAAGGCACACAGGTTGCCAACTTTCTGCAGAGTCAAGCGCTACAGACCTCCAAACTTCATGTGGCCTTCAAATTAGCTCAAGAACAGTGCGTAGAGAGCTTCATGGAATGGGTTTCCATGGTAGAGCAGCTGCATCCAAGCCATACATCACCAAGTGCAATGCAAAGCGTCGAATGCAGTGGTGTAAAGCACACTGCCACTAGACTCTAGAGCAGTGGAGATGCTTTCTCTGGAGTGACAAATCGCACTTCTCCGTCTGGCAATCCGATGGATGAGTCTGTGATTGGCGGTTGTCCGGAGAACGGTACTTGTCTGACTGCATTGTGCCAAGTGTGAAGTTTGGTGGAGGGGGGATTATGGTGTGGGGTTGTTTTTCAGGAGCTGGGCTTGGCCCCTTAGTTCCAGTGAAAGGAACTCTGAATGCTTCAGCATACCAAGAGATTTTGGACAATTCCATGCTCCCAACTTTGTAGGAACAGTTTGGGGATGGCCCCTTCCTGTTCCAGCATGACTGTGCACCAGTGCACAAAGCAAGGTCCATAAAGACATCGATGAGAGAGTGGATGAACTTGTGTGGCCTGCACATATTCCTGACCTCGACCTGATAGAAAACCTTTGGGATGAATTAAAGCGGAGACTGAGAGCCAGGCCTTCTTGTCCAATATAAGTGTGTGACCTCACAAATGCTCTTCTGGAAGAATGGTCAAAAATGCCCATAAACACACTCCTAAACCTTGTGGAAAGCCTTACCAGAAGAGTTCAAGCTGTTATAGCTGCAAAGGGTGGATATTATCATATTAAACCCTATGGCGCTCCTAGTGGCGTACACACATAGCGAGCGGTGGCTCAAAAACGTTCATCATGTCTTCTTACTAATGTAGGAGTTTTAAGTTCTTTGTTCAGACATAAGGTTTTCACCAAAGAACTTAAAACTCCTACATAAAGATGTTGATTTTTACCTTCACAGTTTTGATGACATCTCTCACCTTCCTCAGAAGCGTCTCATGACAGCATGTGACGTCACGTATCAACCGGCAGATTTTGACAGCCGGCATACGTGGCACGCCCAGCAGCGGCGTGTAAGAATGACGCTTGAGTCTGAGCTTTTGTCATTTATGCACCCTCTAGTGCTTTTATTTAACACACACCCAGAACACAGCCAGATGTAAATAAAACTAATAATAAAGGCGTAGATTGGGCCAATGTAGACACCTACTGTAGTAGGTTTAATCTTTACAAATGATCCATAACAGTAAAGCCCCTTCCATGCCGCCCAGCTATAGAAATATAAAACTGGTTATTTACTGATTAGCATACCCTGTTGACACTAATCGCTCAGACACAAGTTAGCAACTTAACAGCACACTGTGCTAGATAACAGATGCAGTACAAATGATGTGTCATTTCATTACTGTATCTTTACTTTACCTCTTTCTTTCTCCCGCTTTTCCTCCTCTTCTTTTCTTTTTTGCCTTCCCCGTGCTCCGGACAGTTTCGGCCATTTTGACATGTTGTTTACAAAGCTCTCTCGGCCTCAGGTCACATCCGTAAATTCGCCCCTCCCCCCAAGAGAGTGAGCAGGTACCGATCAACTGGAGGGAGGAGGAGTAAGAGGAGGCGGAGGGAGGGAGGAAGGGAGGAAGGGAAGGGGTGGGGGATGGCATTGCTTTACGTTTGAATCAATGTGAGCTTTTCCATTTTAACTTAAGAGTTAATAGTAATAACTATTTTGAATGTCCTTTTTCCTGATTTTTTGGCGCCCCCTGGTAGCCGCGGCGCCCTTAGCATTTTCCTATACTGCCTATTGGAAGGGCCGGCCCTGACGTTGGTTATGGATTGTAACCCCAGATTCTGAGTATAGGCGCAGCTCTCTGAGATCTGTCGCTACTGGGTTTATCCATTTTGCTTTCGAAGTCCTGAAGATTTCTTTTGTGCCACTGTGCTCCCAAGGTCCTCCTGAGAGGTATAAAACACTGTCAGGACTTAAGATTTGCTCCCAGCTACAGCCACCATTTTCTCAGCTGACGGGGGTGGGACAGTGAGGCCTGCTGCCAAGAGGGCCACGAAATTCTCAAAGAATCAGGGGTTACAATCCATGACCAGCATTCTTTTTTGTATAGGCTTTGACCTCAAAGAGGTGTCACTACTGGGATAAGGGCGATTATGTGGACAATGTCTTAAAGAGCCAAGAGTCCAAAGCATTAATGCACACCAGTTCACAAGCACTTAACACATAGCGTGTAACAAGGTAAAAATTAACTGATCAAAGGCTTCTTACCTGCACTTCTCTGACTAAATGATCAGAGAAGACAAGTGTGCCATAAGCCTATGACAGACAAGCGCACACTGCTGTGAGAGCTGGGATGATGTGGCAGGTAACTTGGCAAGGGAAACCCTAACCCAGTGCTTCTCAAATAGTGGGGCGCGACCCCCCGGGGGGGGCATGGTGACATGCCAGGGGGGTCGTGTGTGACCCCGGGGAACATGCACGGTGAATGCCACGGTCTGCTTTTTCATTAATGTACCAGAATAAAGTGTAATTGTACATCCGCTACAGTAGGTGGCAGTGGCGCTTTCCCACAAGATGATCCAATGGACACATTTAGAACAGCGGTTTCTTTCATTGAAAAATTGCAGCTCATTTTTATACTTTGCAAAATAATCTCGCAGGCTGGATTAAACCCATTCGCACGCCGGATGGGTGCCGGATGCAGCCCGTAGGCCGGTTTGCACAGCATTCTCTGCTGTTGGTGCACTGAAGACAAAGTGCAGATCCCAGCAAAACATTGAGCAGGAGCAGAGAGTTGCAGTATCATGCTTCAAACCCCGCTTCAAAAAGTTGCAGAGTGCGAAATGTGCTCATTGTAGCCATTAATCATTTTCATTTCATCATTTTGATAAAAAAAAAAATCAACACAATTTGTTTGTACAGAGGTGTACTTGTAACAATTTTATAGACAAATGATACTATTTGTAGTCATGGCGGGGGGGGCAGTAAAAATGTGCACTGGCTCTGTGATGGTGAATGCATGTGTGTGTAGCGTGCCTTCAAGCACACTCAGTGCTAAGCGAGTCAGTGAAAACATAAATGCATTCCATAGACAGAAATGCATGAAAGATCACAGTGAAGCCCATGTTGCCTGTACAACAGTCTTTCAAATGTCATTTCTTTAAGTAGGGCTGCAGTGGGCATAGGTACCAGGTTGAAGTTCCACCCCTGCAGCGGCATATGCTCATATGATAGCCCTTACACAGCCAGGGAGCTAGTGCTTTGATAAAGGCTGTCCTAGGGACTACTCCCTAATATGAACAAACAGCTGATGAGTCTGTCTGGGGTCTGTTGTGAGCTCAATATAATGGGACAGTACTGAACAATGCTGACGTGATGTTTCTTCCTTTTTTTTCTGTGAGGGGAAGGAAACAAAACCATCTAATAAAACAGCTCTAGATCTGAAAGAGCTAGTTATGGTTTTAAGCCTAAATGTGGGCTTTGGCTGCAGCATTGCAAAGCTCCCATCATCTCTGATAACAAGACAGGTTGGAGAGACCAAGAGCACACATAAATCAGTTATCCTCTTTGCCAAAGTCAAGGCTAGGAGGAATGCTTCCTTCAAGGACAGAATCTAATGAGAAATTTGAGGTATCGGTTCAAAGGGGGGATTCCTCAGAGCATGTAAAACCGGGGTAAATCACACTGTGGTGCTAGAGCACACATAACAGGTCGCTGTCCCCTTTTTCCCCTCTAAAATGTGTTAAAACAGTGCACAAAACGGATCTCTCTTTAAAATCTCTAGTGGCAAGATGAAATGGCCATGACATGTTTCGACAGCAGACAGTGTTAGAGGTCTATCTACCAGCAGCTGGAGGTAGAGGGCACTATTTTGGGTTGGAGTTCCTCTCCACACACCAGTGCTGGAAAGCAGACCTTTTGGTGCAAAAGATGCAGTACTGGACGGAGCTCTCGTGCCCTGAATAGTATGCAGAACATCAGGGGTCAGACATAGCTTCTCCAAACGTTCCCATTCAGGAAGAAAAGCCCATAAGCAATGGTTTAACACCGAAGAGTGTAATATCGTGCTGCCCAGTTGTGAGAGCGTGCCCCTAGCCAATGGGAGTCACCATGGCTTCCCTGACAGCAGTTGTATCAGAGACGGGAAACATGATGTGCTTGTATGTTCTGGGGCCATTAGAATGACTGTCAGTCCCTCCTCCTGAATTTGTGCTGATAAGCGAGAACTTAGTGGGACTAGGGTAAAAATTTAATGCAGAAGAGTCCACACCCAATGGCAGAGGTCCCAAGGGCTTGTGGAGAACCACAAAGTGCACTTTGCATTCTACCAGGAGGTGAACTAGTCCACCTCCGCTTTCCCAAACTTTTCCCATACTGTGTGGAAAAGAGCGGGGTTCCGTTCACTTTGAGAAGGACCAGAATTGAATGTGATTACAGCAAAGGCTACTGGTCAATTCCAGCACCTGGGATGAGCGGATGCTGCCCAGGCAAATTATATACACTGCCGCTGTTATGTTTCTGTCCTTATCATTACGGTTGTCTGCTGACGGGGGAGGGGGGCAGAGTGTTTTAGCACTTTCAGTATTGTGGATAGCTCCAAACAGTTTAAGTGGCGTCTCTGTAGTAGAGAAGATCAGAGGGACTATCACATGACTGGCTGACATCATGCCCAGCACGCACATCACAGACAGAGCCGTCATCACACATGTGGTGAGATGCGCAACAGCAGAACAATGAGCACTTATAACCTGGCCTTTATGTCAAGCGTGTTCATGGTCATTCCCAGATAAATTATAGAGAGGAGAGGAGACCTGTTTACCCAATTAAAGGCAACACCTAGCAGAGACAGATGCTTACCAGCTCTACTCTATGAAGTGCCGCTTTCCACCTAAGGGATGCTTTCACAGTCATGTCGTCCAGATAGAAAAGTGCCCTCCGCCTAGACCTCCTGCCGACTGGTGAGGCGCACTTGTGTAAAAGAAATCTCTTCAAGACTGCACATGCATGAGGGATAAACCCTATAGCAATAGCTCTTGAAGGATGACACCTATGTAACAGAATGTCATTATTTATTTCTGTAGTCTATTCTGTTTCAACTTGCTGTGGGGGATAAAGATGCTGTTTCTCTAGTTATTATTTGCATTTTTTAAAAGGTTTTAGGTTAATGTTCGAATGTTCTGGTCAGCGAGTATAAGGTTGTTGGGTGTTAGAGGTGTTAATTTGTTTGTTTTGTGGTATCTTTTGTAGCAATGCTGTATGGACGATGATGAAGGAATCTCTGTTCACACTGACTTGATTGCATATAAAGAAGTTTATTACAAAGAAGTACAGTATCGATCAGGCATCCCGGTTTGCCTGAGAGAGAATTCTAAGCCAATGTGAATTTCTGATGTACAGCTAAAACATTTCACTTTTATAGGCCTGGTGGAGGCATCCCCACCGCACCTGGCATGCAACCCTACATGGATGGAACCCTTCAACTGCCATGCACTACATGTGACAGTTCTGTCTATTTCATGAAAACAGGATGAGTCCACAAGAACAGGATGAAGCTGTACAACTTCAACTTCAAGGCCATATTATGTTGCAACACAAGATAGCACACACGGAAGATGTTTCAAACCATATAAGGACACAGCAGAAGATACCATTAGAGAAGAGGTGTCGAACCATATAAGGTCATAGCATAATATACCACAGTTTCTTGAAAGTAAAACTTGGCTGGTCTTTTGGGCTTCAGGAGTTCACTTCCTTTGTCTATG
This sequence comes from Ctenochaetus hawaiiensis, assembly GCA_029783645.1. NCBI lineage: Eukaryota > Metazoa > Chordata > Actinopteri > Acanthuriformes > Acanthuridae > Ctenochaetus > Ctenochaetus hawaiiensis. The sequence continues at coordinate 8,039 of JAPZDY010038103.1, read as the reverse complement.
GTGCCAAAAAGTTCAAATACCAAGCTTTGGATATGTGCGTCTGTGTGTGTGCGCGTGGGTGTGTGTGTGTGTGTGTGTGTGTGTGTGTGTGATAGACACAGACCAAGAGAGAATCTGTGAGTGTGAAGTTTCCACTGTGTCATCACAATACAGTTTTACGGACACCTGGGGACACATGTGCAAGCGCTTGAGTTTGCACAGAACACAACCTGTATACACTGAGGAGATGATCTTTTTCTTTTTTTTTTTTAATAACTCTAACCGTAAGTCTTGGAACACAGCACCTCTCAATCAGTCTCAAGACTTGTCTATTGCATTATTTCTCTATAAAACATGAAATGATTTTTAATTCTGTTTTTTTATTTTTCTTTAAAAACATGTCATTTCAAACCAAATGTTTTGCTGTATTCAAAAAGAAAGGTTGAAAATGTGTGTCTTAGTACATTATTCACAAGCTATATGTTGTTACTGGTCGTAGTAAACCAATTAATCATTTTCCTGACATGTTGTACTTTGAATAAAATGGACATTTTAAAAGGAGGGAGTAAAAGGGTAATTTGTCACAGAGACAGGCAGCAGATGACACCTTTGATTATCACAGACAGAAGTATATGTCCTTTGGTTGAATGGCAATCTTGGCAGCATGGCAGCAATGGCAGCATTTTGCTCATTAACTACAGATGACTATCACAAGAACAGGTCACACAGACGCTCTGTTTGTAAAAAATTGCAATTTTTTTCACAATAATAAACAGATTTTTCAAGCAATTTATTAAACAGTTGCTTTGTTTAAATATTGTTTAACACTTATTTTGTGAAGGGTGCAAACTTATTGTGGGACAAAGTTGTGGACTTGATGGTCTTGATTTGGAACTCAGGACATTCCAGTTAGACAAATATACTGCTGTGGCATGAGCAAAATCACACTTGGCCAAGTTAACGACCAGTTGTGCAGCAGACAAATGCTCGAACAGTGAACAAATTCACAAAAGGTGGCTATTCTAACTGTCACTATAGACATGACACCATATTCATCAAACACTGAAATGTTGCTGGTGCATTGCACAAACCAGAAGGCATTACTTTGTATGAATAAAGACCTGATGGCTTTACATCTGCAGAAATTTCTTGCGCTCTCTTAGACAGTGGTACTTAGCAGTATTCCTTGAGCAGATCAAATTCACTCACAAACTTCGCTGCTCCAACCCGGTTGTTGCAGTCATCCATCTGTGGAAGTGGAAATGCAATCGCCTTGGTAACACCACTGACCTTGTGAAAATCAGAGCAGAATCTGGGAGTGTTGTCCGATTTAGGGATAAGCAAACAAGGAGAGGCCCAGCTAAAACAAGAGGGTTCAGCAATATTATTCTCTAGTATGCACTCCACTTCTGCGTCTCAATACTTTCTTAACAGACATGCAAGAACAGAGTAAGAAGTTTATAGTATGACTTTAAAGGATTAACATGGCAGAGCTGTGTCTTCCTACAGACAAGTTCAGACACTGTTCCACCTTATTCACTATCATTGGAAGTACAAGACCCCATAACAACACAAGCTGCTACCACTTCTGAAACAACAGACACAACATTAAGAACAACACCAAAGGAGGAATCGCACAAAACCAAGATAAGGCCTTGAGTCAAGATTTTCCAGTTATCCCAGCTGTGTTTAGCTCTGACTCAGTTGGATGAGCTAAACTGAGCTAAAGTAACTTACTAGTGAGATTATTCTTTGCAGCTAGTCTGCTCCACATCTTAGGTCAATAACAACCAGGCTAAGATTAATCCTCCTAATTTAATCTGTTAGTTCAGCTGTCAATCCTATTAGAAATAAGTGTGTTTTACAGTCATTTTATGGTCTTCTAAAAATATATTACATCTTTTTAATCATCCTGTATTACAATACTACAAATATGTTTTCATTCATTGAAGCATGTCTGCTGTTGTTTTAATGGAAACAATGAGTTTTCTATTCATACATGTGGTAGTCATTATTTCAGTCAAGCCTAGTGTTATATAGATAGTGTTTATGAGCACTGCTGTCTAAATTGTGGTTAGAGGTTTGATGAATATGCATATTATTACAGTTGCTGAGATTATTAGAAAGATGAAGTTGTAAAAGTGGTTTCACTTAAGTTCATGATGGGGACAATGAAGTGCATATAGACTCAAGTCCCATTCATGTGTTTCCTCCTCACAATGGCTTGCCCTTTGTTGGATGATATACAAGACAAGGACACGCTACTCAGACAAGCATTCAGATATGAAGGAGTCTTCCAGGACAAGTCGGACCCATTGGCCTTTGTAGACGAATATCTTACTAAGAGGTACAGATTCTCAGGCAATGGCATCCAATACTAATGTAGGGTCCAAAGGTACAACATCAGACAGCACAAAGCTACGCCCTTACCATCCCACAGGTCGTCTGCCTAACATGACAGTACTTAGAAAGTGGCATTTTCCCTTAATGTCTTGGAGTTGCTGTAAAACCAATAAAGGGATTATTTGCCACACAATAAGAAATGCTAGTCTAGCAGTGAAATCACTTGCGCACATATTAATCACCTTCCCTGTCCACAGAAGACCCCTCCACATCAAGGAAGAGTTCTACAAGATTGTAGCTTGCAGAATGTTTGTGTACTTAATCTTGACTTGCTACCAGGTCCTTTTGTAGGCAGACATGTTTGTTTTTTATGAGGAAGGATAGGTAAGATAAATAAAATAGCCTAAATAAAAAGGATTAGATAGATAAAAATAAATAATAGATTAGATAATGCCGTGGACGCGCGGTTATCCCAGTTATCTACACCCGGCTGAGCATAGCTGCACTCTTTCATCCTGGCTCGGCAAACTTGCAGCCAATTAAGCCAGGATGCGCTAATCAAACCAGATCGAGTCGTGCTTTCTCATTTATCCTGGATTTCTTTATCTTACTTTTGTCCAGTGCCCTTCAGGACAGCATGTGCGGGGCCATCACAAGGATAACTCTTATTGTGATATAGCTGTAATATAACCAAACAAATTTGGCAGATATTTATGTAGTGTTATGTGCTGTCTGGAGAAATGTATTGATACCTGTCTTGAATGATGCGATTTCAAAAGCAAGGACGAAATACAGTGAGTGTATATAATTTTACGATCGAACACTTAAGCAGAAGGGAAAACGTAAAGAGTCACACAAATTTGATATTGATTAGATTTGAATTTGATTAGACTGCCACTTTTTGGACCTCAACATTTCTAAAGTCCATCACATGGCCCTAACCTCAAAGGTAAAGCAAGTACGTATATATATTTTTTAAATTCTTTAAAAGAGGCTCTGTTGAACAAGAATTCAACATAGTAGTTTTCACACTGAAGACAATGAAACATCTGTAGCAGATCTCCTGGAGTCAACATATCTGTAAAACTGCCAAAGAAAAGAAATCAAGTGTTTTTCAGGAGAAGTTCAGGTTATTTTGTCAACCTCCTTTAAGTCTGTCCTTAGACAGAAACAGAATTTAAAAGCTTGTCTAATTGGCCTGTTGTAAAGGATGAAAGCCTAATAGTGACAGTTCTGATCTGTTTAGTGCTAAGCAGGTGTATACACTCTTAGCACCAGCAAGCATCATGCCACCTAGTTGCATTTTTCACTCATACTCTCACCTGATTGGCTGGGTAATTGATTAACTGTCAAAATGAATGATGGTGTTGGTGTACATATCCAACATATCCAGAGTAAGGCACTGATGCGACTCTCAAAAGCTCCTCAATCAGCATTTTTCAGTGAACACAGTAAGCAGGAGAGTGATGTGTTCATCTATCATCCTGATAACAGCTAGTGCAGCTCTCCTGAGTTTCACAGCTGACCCCATTCAAACCGTCTCTTAGTGAAACTGTACTGTTTTCACAGCGTGAGCTTCTCTGACCTTCTCATATAGCCTTCCATAATAGCTTGCCTTCTTATTATATGGTAGTTAATTTTTGTGGGCTGGTGGCCATCTATTAAAAATAATAGATGATGATGATAATACGAGCTGCAGAGACTGGAATTAAATGCTCTATCCTTAGCTCAAGTCACTGTTAGTAGACTCTGCTGGAACTTGAAGGAAATGAGGTAACTGTCCTGTCGCAGAATTACAGGCAACTGATCAGATTTAAATGATAAGGCGTTGAATTTTATTCATGAACCGGCTGGCTCTTTGGAGTATTACGGTAGGAGGCGGGCCCTGTCAGCTGGCTAGGCGTGTTTTGTCTTTGTGTATGTATTGTCCAATTGGGCTCCTGTCCGTCTGACACTGCACTGCACGGCTGCGTTTAGGTACGTAGGAAGAGCGAGGGAGGGACGGAGATCCGCATCAGTGCCACAGCTGCCCGCAAAACACCATCCATGTGTCAAAAGACAGCTCCTCTTCAGTACGTTTGGATTTGCTGTACGTAGATCTGGCAGAGGCATCGCTATGGGAGGTCAGGAGAGGAGGGGAATTGAGTCAGCAGAGGCAAGGAGGCACTGAGACCCTGTCCGACCACCGGGACCCCGCCCGGCCGCTGCTTCCACCGCTGCGCAGTAGCTCACCGACGGTCACAACAGTCATTAAGGTAACATGCCTAGAAGACTGAAACATGACTTTGCTTGTGAGTTCGTGTTGACCCTGTGATTGTTCAACTGCAATGACCCGTCTCATTCCGTAAGAGCCCGCTGACAGAGGTGCGACTGCCGTCAGCCTTCACGGTTCTTCACTCACGCTCTTGCTGTGATATTCATGAAACTTTTGGGACACTGAACAGTTTATGACTCATTGCGTCTCATCACGAACATTGACACGGTCTCGTGCCTCTATATTTTGCATATAGGCTATCTGATTTGTTATTATATATTTAATCGTAAAAAGTTAATGTATACAAAATTACTATTATTATTTCTAACCTGTGATTTCTAATAATGTTTTTCTTCGAGGCTATTCGACCAAATTTCCTGCCTACTGTTAGTCAGTTAAAAGAAAATATTAACTTTGGAAACTGAGGAACTGTGAAGGCCATTTAATGTTTTTACTAAAGAACATGGATTGATTGTTTAAGGAAATTGTATGCATTTTATATTTTATGAAACAATAATGAAAAATATCTAATATTAAGCCCCACATACAAAAAACAAGACATCTCTTTTTCATACCTGTAGAAACAGGGCAATTTTTTTTAATGATAATAGTAGCATAAGTCTAAAATGTTTGCATTTTTGTTCAAGCATCATAATTGTTGGTGTTATACTAACACCAGTGATGGGTCAAGTTCAAGTAGCTACCTTCTCTTGCTTTAATCGTTTTGAGGGGAGATGACTCTGTAGCTACAACCCCCTCTGGGTTCTCATGGCCTCTCCAGGTACTTCCTTAAAAGCTGCTTGAGTTTACTGGTTTAGCTGTTACCAACAAAAAATCTGCATTTGCAATTGATTAGTTCTGTCTGTAGTTAAAGCATGGTACACCATAAGTTTATCACACCTTTGTTGCACTTTTTTGTTTTTTCTGTCACTTTATAGTCCTAGTCTTGCAGCGTAATTCCTTTCCCACTGAAAAGTACCAGAATGCTTTCTTAAGGGACTTATCTCTGGCTTATAATGGAGCCCCTGTTTCAGTGCTGTTAATGAACTGCCAGTCTCTGTAATCTCAGCAGCCATAAAGTGATCCAGGTAATAAGTGAGTTTGATAATGCTGGGGAGAAGAGGAGGGTTGGAGTGGGGAGTCGAGGGTATCTAGGGTAATAGATAAGTCTAACCAGACAAGGCTGAGAAAAAAGATGATGCACTTAAGAGTAATTTCCTATATGTGTTGCCTAGGCTCAGTCCAAGGGAAAACATGAACATGAGCAGAGATTTTGTCTAGTTCTTTCACCCTGTAATCACAAAAGTAGATATTGAAGCCTTTTTTGACAAGCCATGCATCTTCCAACCTTTCTGAAGCTAAAATGCCATTTCAAAAGATCTTGGAAAAGTGATCCAGGAAACACTTTTTTTTCAACCCTTTTTTCACATTTCACAAAAAATGCAACTTTTTCCTTTTTTTTGATTTATAAAGCCTCGCTTATGCCTGCTAGGGTGCAATTTCCTGCACAGTTGGTATAATTCTCTTAAGTGAATGTTGTCACTGAACTTTTGGCAACATCCAATATGGCATGAGTTGTTATTCCTCCAGAAGTACCAGTTCTGGGCCAGAGTAGAGGGCCCTATAAACACAGACAATATTTAACCACTTTAACCAGCCTTTTTTTTTCAAACAGAAATTCTGGTATGCGCACTTTAAGGTTTTTTTTGTTTTGCATATGCCAAGATTCTAAATTAGGCCCCAAGTGTGTAGCAAACCAACACAGCTGTGCACTGTCTTAAGCAGGAAGAGAAAACCTGTCATTTCAACCTTTTCTATATTTTTTCTATTCTTAACAACAGTAAAGTGATAACATACAAAAATCTACAATGAAGCTTGATATACTGATGAAATCATTACTAGACAAAAACAGGAATACAACACAAAATTCTATAAAAAAACAGTAGTTTTAATATTAAGGTGAGTTTACAAGATTAAGTTTGTATGTGTTTACTCTGTTTTATTTGTTACTCCCATACTTATTATAATCAACTATTCCTCTATGAGTTATATAGCCATTGAGGACTTGTCCCTTACAGTCCAATGGCAGAATGCACATTTTTTTTGGTATAGGCTATTTATTTGTAATTAATTTCATTTATACGTTTATTTATTATCTGCTGATGTATTTTTAAAGAGGTAATACATGTAGTAATGAAAGTGCTTGTTGCATCTCATGTGGTTTTGACTTACACTGGGACTACTGTAAATTAAGGCCAGTTTGTAGTAGAAAAGCCCAAAAGTACCACTAAAAATGCCAGAATATGATTTTAAGATTAAATTACCTAGCCTTAGCACAAGACACGCACACGCACATGCACGCGCACACACACACACACACACACACACACACACACACACACACACACACACACACACACATACATATACATACACATATACATATAGCAACTCCCTGCAGGGATAAATATGCTATATGTTTAAGGTATGAGAACTTTCTGTTACATTTTTTAAATTGTACATCTGCTCTTTAGTTTAGTATATTTTTTAGCCAGTAGCATATTATTACATTTTACTATTAAATATTTGGTTCAACTAATATGTTCCAAATGAGATATATAGATGTTCCAAAGGGGACTGAGTGTTGGGGAAGAGAGCATAAGTGGCACCTCTACTGCAGATGCCAGGTTGCCGCTGCCTGAAACAAAGAGAAGCACTAAGTGTCTTTTGACCACATTGTGATGTGGACTGAGGAAAATATAATAATAAGTATTTTTTTTTATTATAACTAATAATTATAAATTATAATTATTTTTTAAAATAAAAAGTAACTTGCACATAGAGTAACTTATCAACCAGGCCCTTTTTGAACTTTAGCTTAAGAAGGTTTCTTAAATGTTGATATTTAACTTTTACTCGGGTAATGTTGGGAATAATAGCACTGTTACTGAGTCTAGATTTTTAGCACTCTGGCTACCACTAGTTTTGTTATTTTCCCAGTTATTTAAATCAGGATTAAAATCAATTGCCTTTGAAAAGCTATTAGATAAAGAAACACAGCAGAATCACTCAGTAACTACCAAATGACCCCTTGTTCAGCATTGCTTTTGACCAAATGTGTTCAAACTATCATGATTAGCAGGGTTTGGGGATGGGGAGACAATGAAGGATCAGGTCTTGTCACTACACAAGTGACTTCTACTGTTGAGGGTGTCATGGATCAAGGGTCAGGCCAGGATCAGAGTTTAAGGACCTCTTACATTTTATCTCCAGGTAAAACAAGCACTCATTAGCCTCCATGTATTAAAGATGACTGAACTGAAGATTTGAACTGACTGTCTTCACCCTCCCCAGATCAACAGTGGATTAAACCAACAAGATGATAATATCAATCAATCAATCAATCAAACTTTATTTGTATAGCACTTTTCATACAGGACTTTGTAATACAAAGTGCTTTACA
>JAPZDY010038016.1:0-16956 GCA_029783645.1 Ctenochaetus hawaiiensis | reverse complement strand
AATGCATTTAGTGTATTGCATTTTCATTTTCATGTTTGCAATGTCATTTTAGTTTTGGCAGCAATACGCTTCCATAAGTAATACATCTCTCTGAGGAATGACAAACTCAGAACACATTTTCAGTATTACTTTACATGGACTTTAATAGTCACCTTTTCAGATCTAAAATTAAAAGCTACATTTAAGTGTGTGATTGCTTCCCTTGGCAGATGCAACCTCTTCCTAATCAGCAAACAGAGCTCACTTTTTTGTGAGAGACAGCAATGGCAGAAAAAAGACAGTGTCATCTATGCACACACAGCTCCAAAGAGGTTAGATTTGACTCACCCAGTAAATATTAGGCTACACTTTTACGTTTATTTAAAAAAGGTACAACATCATATGGTCACTCATAAAGTTGATGTGGTTCACACCACAACAGCAAGAGTTCCAAAGTTTAATAAGGAGAGGAAGTTTAGGATGGCAGTGGCTGACTAATGGAACTGAATGAGAAGATGAATGTGGAGGTCATCTAATCAGGCTGGTATACCTGGAATGGATATATTCTGAGACAGCTAATAGAGGTCTAGGTAGGAGTTTAGAAGGAAGATGAAGATGAAGTGTCAATATGAGAGCGTAGGGAGTGTGCGCTGTGACATCAGACAGATGGGAATGATGAGACGGATGTAGTATAGTTAGATGAAGACAGAGCAATGTGTGAAGCTGAGAAAGACCAGCAAGAACATGGTTTTCAGTCAGACAACTCATCTCTCTGTTGACCTGCATGTAGGGAGAGGACAAAGGGGCTCCAAAGATCAGCTGCAGGTGGCATCATGAGCCTTTGGCATAGAGGGCAGGTTCTTGGTTTAGCATGCCTTTTATGAGCATTGAAACATAGAAATGGGAGACAGGGGGCCAGTGTTTGCTAGTGGCTGATTTTAAGATAAAGTTGATTCTAGACAAGTAATTCTGGGTGGTGGAGACATTTTATTTTGAAGTGAAAAGAAAATCGGTAGTCAATATATAGACAAGAGAGTGCACAAAAAATGCTTATTTAACAATTTTGACAAGGAAGTGGCTTTGTGGATTCCTCTCTTGGGAAGGAAAAGAGCATGTCGGTTATCCTTTATCATGTTGACCACATGTTGGAGATTTTGATGCCAGAATTTATTATTCTGGCTATCAAAATAATTAATAATTACATTAAATCCACCTCAAAGCATCACCTTTTGGAACCAATTTGCAATTTGGAACCATGATGAGTTATTATCTTAACAACTTTAACCAAAATAAAATCCTATCTTCAGGTGTGTGTATGCGCACTGGCCCTCCATGCAACAGCGGACTTGGGCATCATCAGAGATTAATTAGCAATTCACAACTTTTACAACTTTAGACAGTGGACTTCAGAGCCAACAGATAACATTTTCTAGGTCTACTGTCTGAGAGGCAGAAGCAGAAAATAAAGGGTTATCCATGAGGGCAGGAGTATGAGAATAGTTTTACAGTCTAAAAGTTGGGGAAAAAGACATACAAACAGGATAAAAGAAGAAAATAAATGGTCAGCTGAAATCTCCTGTCTTTGTAGTTTATTAATTCTCTAATAAATTAATAGACTTTGACTAGAACTTAAAATTGTTCTGTCCAAACTACTCCCTTCACCAATTTTAACAAGTACCTATTATCAATAAATTTTTCAAAAAACTGCCATGCTTAGTCTTCAGTTATAGAACTGCAATTTGTTTGTTTTACATGACTGAAAAAGGTCCACGCTTGTATTAAATGATAGAAGTCCATTATTAACTAGTATATAATGTCACGAGTTCCTCTCGGACTATAGTTACATCACTGTGCTTTAATTTAAAGATGCAACAATATCACTCCAGTCAACCCTTGTATCTTCACTAGCCTGGCATCTAAGTGGCTAAAAAAATGAAATAGTTCAAAAACAATGGGTCTCCCATTTCAATTGGAGTGTATAGACAGTCAGAGATGTAGGTGTTCATAGACTCTGAGACAGAGACCCAAATTCACTTCCAGATTAGACGCTATAAGCCATGACATATCCATCTCTGATGGCCATGTCCAAATCATGTGAGTATTCTCTGGAGGAAAACACTACAGTAGCCTGTAGGTTTCTGTGAGCCTTGACTACCTGGTGTTACTTCCATATGGATAACTAATTACAGGCATTGCTGACTTTGTTGTCTCTGCTATCAGCTTTTGGGCTGCCTGTTTACACTAGTTTGCACATGTAAACTAGTATGTGGATGGTCGTGTGATGTGCATCCTTGGGTGCACAGTATGAATGCAGATCTGAGCTGCCATGGAGCTTAAATGAGCTGCAATGTGTTGATGTGGGGCATTTAAGATGCAATACTGTAAATGTAGCCATAGATAGCATGCAGTGACAATCACACTCCAGCATGCATAAAAAAGAAACAAGACGAATAGTAGTAATACTAAACATGTTATCTCAGCTACATACTTTTTTTCAGATATGATTGGTAGTGAATTGTTTATGTTTTTTGGAACAACACATTAAGGCTAAACTAGAGTGAATTATTTTCAAGCTTCATACTATTAAAATAAAGGACTACTCAATAGACAGCAAAGTAGTTATTTTAAAAAATTGAACAAGAAAGGAAAACGAGGATGAGGCTAAAAATAAAATGATCAGTTTAAAAAAAAATACTTTCATTGTAATAACTTTTATTTCAGACTTTTACTAGACTTCTAAAAATGTTCAGTTACAAAAATCTGCCGATGAAGTTTAACAAGCCTTGTATTACAATGAAATTTCAATGTAACAGTTTGCTTAATTCACACATCTAGGGATGGAAATTGTTGATGCCCATTAGAGGGAGAAGCTCCACACTTAAACTATATAGAAGGACAGGAGTCCAATGTTGACAAATACATAATGACATATTGTGCCCTATTAGATAGCATTAGACAATATTCATACTCCAGCATGGATGCATGGAAGGAAACAGATTAGAACAATGATTATGAATGATGGATTAATTATTTTAAAAATTACCTGAACTAAATCGTACCACAATTAGTAATTGTAATTGTAAATGTAAATGTAATTTCTTCATCTGTCACATCTACAATCTCAGCCATATTAGACATATTATCTCTTTTGGGAATTTTCTCAGGTTACAGGATCAACTTATTTAAGACTGACCTAATACCTATAAAGATCCAAGACCTTTCAGCTCTGCAGAGATTTCCAATCAAAATATCAAAAAAGTTACATATTTAGGCCATTAGAGTTCCCAAAAGACTTTCACTCATTATGCACAGTTAACTTTCCCCCTTGGTATCCAACTACAGAACAACATTCAGTTTTGGATATCGCCTCCAATATTGCTGGTGGGAAGAGTTAATACAATAAAAATGATCTTCCTTCTTTAAGTTTATGGCCCCTATTGTACACTTTCCGCTTTGCACCAGTGGTGCATTTGGCGGGGAAAGTATTAATTTATTTAGGGGAGTTTCCAGGTCAACTTTTGCCACCTTTTTCAAGGAACAGCAGAGGAATCATGCTCTTCCCTGCCCAATGCGCCAGTGGCGCAGTACTATTGCTATCATACACCCGGCGCAAACGTAAACGGCTGAACTATAAGGATTTATTTATTTATTTATCTATTTATTTCTACATTCATTCATTCATTCATTTATTCGGCTGGACAGGGACAACACTCAATAATTGTGTCAGACAGCTCTCAGCTAATTCCCCCTTAAATCAAATCGTTTAGAAAGCAAACATTTCCATATTTTGTCACTTCTCTTTCTACAATATGTTTCGCCTGCACAGGCAAATGCGCACATACGCAGGTACACACCTAAAAATTAAATTCAATTTGTGAATAGAATACATGTGGTAATTAATGGTTGACGGACTGTTTTTCTTTCAGCCGCTAATCGATATCTAATTTAAACGAAGAAAGGCGATTCAGCGGTGAGGAGTCAGAACTCTTTGCTCAGGGTTCATGTTATAGATAATTATTATTTAATCCTTGTTTTTCTGATCAAAAAAAATACACTGAAACGAACACGGCAGTTGCTCCCGCTGTCAGCGACCTGTCCTGCAATCTGTTAAAGACGATCTGACAGTTGTGATCCTGTCCATTGAGATTAATGTATTATGATTACAAGACCAGGTTTTGGTTGGTCTAAACTCCTGGCGCAAAACCCTTTGACCTCATTGCAACGGGTGTACAATATCAAACACACCAGGGCAGAACAAGTGGCAGTCACGTGACTTGGCAACTTGTCTGTCTTTAATCAGGTGAATTGACTTCTTCCAGTTCAGACAGGTTATCATTTGCAGTGAAGCACACCAATCACTGCTCATGTCCTGGAGACCCATACAAATGTCTTTTTTGTGTGTGTGTTTGTGTTTGTGAATGTGGAACAGACATAGGTAAGGTGGTGGACTGAAAATGATGGTTAAGACTGCATGGCTTCAACAAAGGAATTTTATAACAACGATGGTGTTGGGACTCACATGATAAAGTCTTAACAACAAGTTTAAAATTAAGTCATGATTGCATTTCAGGATTCAGGTGCAAGTCAGTTAGGGTAATCATTTGTGATTTTGCAATTTTCTAACCCAAAACCTTATTACTGAGAACTGTGAAAGAGTTTCACAGCACCAGAGGAACAGAGAGTCCCTGTAACCATAATAATTTACAGTCACACCTGATTTCATGCACATGGTGTGAGAGGGAGGGAGAAATGCTGACCGTGATTTTTCAAGCAACATGCACTGAAATAAATTTCAAAATAACAGATTCCTGTACATGTCTCACTTTGGTCCTGGTAGTCTATGCTACTGTTGTGCTTTGCTGCTCCGTCTTTTTGTATGTGAGATTTGTCCTGTCTAAATTAATCTCCTGGAGCTGATCAGTATGAGTGCTGTCAGTATCTTTTTGTGCTGGGTTGTTAGGAAGCTAATTTGTGGCATGAGAACTTGTGAAAAGTATAACTTGGATGAGTTTGACGGTCCATGCCATAGAGTTGACAGTCCTGTGTGTTTGCATTTTATTATTTAGGGAAAAATACTACTGGTAAATAAACCAATTTGCTTTCTTTGATAGAGCTGGATCACAAATCAGCACCTTTCATATCTGCTCTAAGATACAAAGACATACGTGTAAAAGATGGGATTTAAAAATAAGGGAAATTTTCTGCCCCCCCACCATGGGCCCTCCCGCTACCTTTACTGCTGTTATAAGCTCGTATAGTTGGACATGGTTACACAGAGCGAATCCTAGAACCATCTCTAGGGAAGATAGGAAATCAGTTTTAGAAAACCTAGGATATTTACTGACTCCCACATTTATACACTTAGATGTAAATAGGGCCAGTGTTGGATGAGTTCAAATCCATATTCCTGGCTGACTGCACAAGGCCATGTTTACCAGGCTACCGGACTTGGCTTGCAATTTTCAATTACTCAAAAACTGCCTTTTCTACTAACTTTCTGCTTATTTTTTATGAAGAGCTGAAATCCACATGCACATATAACTGTATAACTAATCTCCCTCTACCTTAAATAATTTTTCTACAGTTAGGTCATCAAAATCAGACACTTGGTTTTATTTTATTTTTTTCACAAAACAGTTAAGATACAGATACAATCACATATAAACATTATTGTAACAAATATGTGTGAAACGGGACATCTGCATATAAAGTTTGGTGGTACAAACCTAAGGTAGAGATTGGCCTGTATAAGAATACACTTACTTAGGAGATTCAAAAATATGTGTGTATGCATGTATTAGACAGTGCAGTGTTGCCACCTTGCTGACCTTGTTGCGAAATCAAATGAATTTTCAAGCCCTTTTAGGGCTTTATTCATAAAATCTTAGTGGCAAATTTAGACATCCAGGGCATCAGTGAGAGGCAAGAAATAAATTAAAATGTATTATATTGTATTTCATTACATGCATGCTGCTCACAGTAATGCAGTACACAGCTTTTCACAGTGCAAGGTTCCCCCCCTCTCCTCTTGTGCCATGTGCCGGCAGTCAGTAGAGGTGATATGTGGGGCAGTAAGGCAGGGTTGTGCAGCTCGCAGCTGAAATTCACAATTTTCTTTTCTGTTTCTGTTTTTCTAGCATATCTGGATAAGGATGCTCCAGTGGCTACTGGGCAATAATTAAAAAAATTGTTTTAGCTTCTTTGTCTCTCTCTCTCTTAGGATCTCTGGATAAAGTTTATATATATATATATATATATAGTAAATACCCAAATAGTTTGTTTAAATGTGAGCTAGCTGCTTATGCCGAGTCTGCTTCCTGACCTCTGTTTCCTGTAAAACCAGCTACCAGAACTTTGATCCAAGCTACTGCCTCAATTGAATTTGTTGACTCCTGATAAATCTTTAGACAAGTTTTTCTATCACTGCTATTTAAGAAAGAGCGTAATGCAACACTCTGTTTTGTGAATGCTTGCAGAGAAAAATAATAAAGTGAAGAGGAGAGCAATTGTTATTCCTGTAGCTGCAGGGTGAAGAAAGAGAGGTTACAACCCTTGAAGTTGTGTGGTGGAGAAAGAGAGAAGAAAAAAAACAAGGATAGAATTTTATTGACCTACTGTCATCACAGGTTGTAGATGTCCTCTGTTGAGATCATGTAAAGGTGTGAAACCTGAGGGATTCTGGGAAGATGAGTACAGTTTTAATCACATAAAGGGATGAATTCATCTTTGAACACAAGAGCCCTTCACTGCCTCCTGTGGTACCAAAGGGGAATGCAGCAAACACCTCATATTAAGTATGTGGTTCATGCCTCTCGCTAAAAAACTGCCAACCTTTTTATGAACAGGTTTAAAATACAGATAATCTTTTGAAAAATAAAAATAAAAAGGGGGACAGTGGGAGAGCAATAGGACAACTTGTGTTGGCATTTAACTTTTCTGCAAACACCAGACTGCAAACATATCAAACCTTCAAAAAAAAATTTGTTTGTCTTTTTAGTGTTCACTATTTGAGGAAAACTATTGTAAATGAGTTCTGGTCAAGGTTCAGGCACAAGAAACTTGGTTACATAAAAAAAATGATTAAATTATAGCCTAAAATTCCTTTTTGCCACAAATATGGTGGAAAGATGTCCTCACATATTCTTAAAATATGTGGGATTGCTGTGTTGTCGCCACAAACACAGTAGGAAGATGTCCCAGTGCCCAGTTTTGTCTTCAAAAACAAATCTTCAAAGTGTCCCAAGGTTTCCTGAGAAACATCAGCTTTTCTCACTGCAAACCCAGCTTGAAAATGTCAATTTTTCTTCTTAAAAATCAGCCGTGTTTGTTGAAACAAACTTGCATGGAGAATGAGCAGACGGTTGTGAAAAAGACAAGACTGAAACTGTTGGTCTCCATGTGGTCTTGACAGCTGTCTAGCCAAAGTACATTATCATATACACAGTCAAGCCCTTTCCTGGTTAACAATTAATGTTGGTTCAACCTCACTACAATCAATATTATCATGGAGAAGTAACCATGAAAGCACTGTTGTACTGTTGTGTAATGCAGTGATTCACACTTTTAGTATTTTCTTGTTTAGAGTACATGACCATGCAATCACATGAACAACATGGGGCAAATCAAATGTAATCAAATCTTTAATCAGAGACTCTTGTCCCATCAAGACATGAAAATGAATTTGGTCTAATCAGTGGGGTTGCACTGCAAACAGCAGCCATATTTCTTTTTTGCATTATGCATGGATGCAAGAATGAGGTTATTTACTGCTTCTGACTCAGATCAACACAAAGCAGCATATCTTTGGAATTCCATCTTATTTACAGTTACATGAAAGAAGGTTTTCAGAGAACTACATAATATTTTTGTTGACTATTTGATTGTGTAACGAAGACTGTGGACAAGTATGAAGATTTTTCAATAAGTGATTCTGGCTATCCCAGTCACTAAACCATATTTTCTGCAACATTCTATTTCTTTTATATTTAAGCCTGGCTCTGCCAGGGTGTTTGACTGATAAGCTTTTGTAATTAGATACACACTCAGCCCAACCCAGCAGACATCACTTGCTTTAGTGCAGCATTAAAACTTTTGTCACACATTATGGGACTATTAAGGCCAGTTTTTTTTTTCTCTGCTGGACTGTGTTTTTCTTGCAGTTATGTGAGTGCTTTGAACAAGTGAGCTCGTAAATCGGGAGTATAACTATGAGATCTGTTGACTGTTGGCCACTATTAGTAACTGTATCAGCAATGTTGGGATTGGTGAGGAGTGTTAACCTTAATATTAGCAACTATATGCATTCTTTGTAAGCTCTTTCAATGTAGATCTCCTGAGAACAATCTGTAGTATTGTTTCATTCATGAGAGTGTTTTCTTGTTGCTCCTTTTGCTACCATGCACTCAGCATGTGATAATAAGGTACAAACTAAGTGTTGATGTCATCTGTAAGATGGGTACAAATACAGCAGGCATACTAAGTCCAAAAAAAAAGTCCATTTGTGATGCTATACAAGACTATATTTTGGGTGAAACTGTGGAAATGTCGAATGGGAAAACAGGATAGCAAGTTACTGCAAGCTGTAGTTTGGCACACAGATTTTTTGATTTTTTGCTAATATTGAAGACTTGCAGTTTGACTTTTTGTCTTTTAGAAACACTATGTAGTGATGTTAACAGGGTTAAAAACTTGAATATCGCTTGAGAGAATCTTTAAAGTATCTACGTATAAACTATATCTCACAGTATTGTAAACTTCATTCTTTTTAAAACTTGGGAGAGTTTTGCACAGTACCAATAGATTGTAATATTTTTTTTTCCCTCCTCAAAAAAGATTCTCTGAAAATGTGTAAATTTATAATCATAATTTCATAAAATAACAATCATTCTATATTTATAATCATTATATACATGTATTATATCACTCGATAATGACAAGGGGCTAACAACATTAATATATAAAAGCAACAAGGTTTAAATTTAAGAGAATTTTTTTCAAATCACTACCCTTTTTCCTGTAATTGAATTCTCATTTACTCAAGGAATTAAACAACAACGTAGTAGTAAGCTTTTGCAACACTATCAAATCTTTTTATTTTCCTGAAACATCTGAATGTTTATATTTCTGTATGTGCAGTCCTGTTTTTTTTAATTATTATTTATAAGTAACAGGTTTTTTTTGTATGTTTAGTTTATGTTTTTTGCATGTCTTTGGGTCATTTAAAATGAGTTCCATGTGCCACTATAGTTTACTGTTTAACATGCTCTGTGTTCCTTTCTTAGTAAAAACATTTATTTGTATTGTCTTAAAAAGCAATGTTCTCTTTTGTTTTTTATGCTTTAATTAACATTAGAAATGTCAACATATGGTTTTTAGGTGCAACTAAAAGTCACATTAGTGCCTGCACATTGCTATTGGTGCATAGTGTTGCATATGTACCTTTATTTGAAAAGTTCAGGTTGTTTGACCTAAAAAGGAATATTAATTATTTTATAAACATCCACTCAAGGCCAAAACCTAGAATTTTAATCAGCCCACAGACGAGGGAGAGTTCTATGAAAAGAGGGAGGTGGCAAAAGAGTAGATTTTACAATTTCTCAAGTTCAGTGGCCTAATTCTAATGTTTTGACTTTAGTTATCATAAAGGAGAGCAACAACAGATCAGCATCAGGATATATTCAGAACACAGTGGACCATTTAAGTTCTGTCCTCTCAGATGGTCCAGGGCCTCTGTAAGTTCACATTTTCATCCATCTAGGGGGCCATAGTGTCACATTTAGATGTAAGGAGAGAGGCAAAGAGGCAAACTTTCACAAACCTTGCTCTCTGCTGCTCCATCTGCATGTTTAAGCACAAAAGATACTACTTTCACTTTTAAATCATGTTTTCAATTTTTATTCCACAAAGTTTAATTGTGGAACAACCAGAAGCATTTGTTGGCTAAACGTCAGTGTCTGTCCTTATTCAATGTGAAGACATGCAAAGTAGTAAAGGCGTTTAGATGAAGTCTGCCATCAAAAGAATTAAAAGGCTTGTGGTAAGTCTGCAATGTCAAAACCTTTTTTCCCTTTCTCTATTTTACTTGTTTCTTTAATCTTGTCCCACATCTATAAACACAAAGATGACACAGAGTTATATGACATTACTCATGCACAAACATACACATCATCATATAATTCGGAGCCAGCACAAACAGCCCCATAACATACAGTTGAAACACAATGAGAGGCTCTTCGGTACTGGCACTATTTGTCACTTCCTATTTTACCGCTGCTTGGTTTAATCTTTGCCTAAGGTGCCATATGTATTAAACCCACCAGAATTTACTCTCACACGCTCTGCTGTGTTTTTCCAACACAATAACAGAAGGGCAATTTTCATATGTGTGGGCGAGCCTCTCTACATGTATTTCACATTGTAGAAGAACAAGCACAGGCTCAGTGACAGTTGGGTTATTATTTAGAGTCACATTCTTTAAAAACCTGTATTTAATCTTAACAGTCCTGAAAATCACTGCTGAAAATTTACATCTCATGTATCGGAATCAGTGAATTGTAAGTCCTTTTCTTCACATATCTCTCAAGTGTTTTCAAGCTGCATAAGTTACATTAAAATGTAAAATTAAGTATATACTCCATGTTGTAAACAGAAAAAAAAACTAAAAATCTGCCTTTACAACATCGCTGATACTGATATATCCTGCTGAAAAAGACAAAAATAAAACTTACAAAGTGTATATTTTTGCTCACAAAATAGATATAGACTGATCTGTTTATCATGCACATTTTTCTGCATTTGGATTGGTTTGCATTTTTGCATTGGCATTTAAATTTACTCAGCCCTCATGTCATTGTGTTTTGGCATTAAGTCAGACACGACATGCTATTATTAGTGTAGGAGTGACAGCTAGTGAGGCTAAAAAAACATAATTGTGTTCTATCTGGTGCTCTTCACACCAGGGGGTTTAAGGTGATGAAGAATGTTGTCAGAGTGTTAGTTACCACCTTAGCTATCGGCACACAACCCCACACTTTGAGGGCACTAGCAGCTCATTATCCCCATATGCATGTACACACAGGCACACACACATATACATACACGCACATGCTATGTCTTCCACAGTGGAGGTGGAGTATGCTGATAATGTTGTATATAGAACTAATGAGAACATTCTTTAAGTCTATAACCTTTACCTGAAAAGTGTGTGTCTATGCACATATACATAAAGATGTGAGTATGTGTCCTTACAGGTGTCTCATATTCTTGACAGGTAGAGAAGATTGGTTTTCATTTAACTGTAGATTTTTGCTTTGTTGTTGCTCATTAGGCAGAACGAAGTTAAAGAGGCTTTAAGACAGTCATGGTTTAGGAGAATCTCCAAACATGTCATTTGGTACATTTGAGTCCTATCTGTACAATTTGAGGTTACTCACATACCAAACTGTAAAACACATTGTATCCCACTCACATATCACAAAAAGCTATTCTTTCCACCTAAATGCAATTATTTTGGTCTTTTTAGTT
This sequence comes from Ctenochaetus hawaiiensis, assembly GCA_029783645.1. Taxonomy (NCBI): domain Eukaryota; kingdom Metazoa; phylum Chordata; class Actinopteri; order Acanthuriformes; family Acanthuridae; genus Ctenochaetus; species Ctenochaetus hawaiiensis. The sequence continues at coordinate 5,454 of JAPZDY010038016.1, read as the reverse complement.
AAAAAAAATGTCTGACAATGCATTTTACCACTAAAAAACAAACAAATAAAAAACATGCAAAGGCAATGTAGTTTGACCAAAACTTGAAAAAAACAAACCAAAAAAACAAACAAACCAAAAAACCACTGCTGACTTTGTTATCTTTATGATGCAAGGCAAAGTGAGACCTGGCACTTCCAGCAGTGCACAGATGTCTTAATTCTTGGGATTCCAGCATCCAAACACCTCCTTGCCTGTATAACAATTCCTTCATAGTGCATGAGCATGCGGCTGTGTGGTGGTGGTACTGCTGCTGAGCCTTAAGCAAACTCCAGCATTTCTGCTGGGAATGCTAGAGTTTGCTAAAACATGCTCCCTGACACACTTCTGGTTGTTTAGCCTTTTAATGATGGGGTTGTTCCTGATCTTCAACAGCCACCATCCATGTTTTGATTAAAGACCACTACAGCCTCAAGAACAGATACAGTTTTAGAAAATATAGTAGTCTTTCACCATTAAAGCATTCCAAGCAAATTTTCTTCCAGTCTGTAGTCTCTTAATAGCACGGGCATTGGTGTTGTCGATGAGAGTGTAGTTTACAAGGGCACTGAAAAACAGCTGTAACAGGGTCAGAGGGGACTATGATGCCATGGCGTAAAATGGGGGCTGGGGATCCTAGCTGGCATGAATCTGAGCAAATCTGGTCTTTGCTTTCTTTCCTCTCTGTTGTGCCACCTCTTCTTGGCCTTGCTGTGGCTCAAGATCTTAATGGAGGAGGCTGAGGGGGTTGTCCAGATGTAGCCAATATGGGGGGCTAATAATCATCATCATTTTCATTAATGGGTAGCCAAATGGGGAAGAAAAAACAAAATGTTCATTTACAGGCCGAGTTCTGAAAATGTAACTTTAAATACACGAGTAACAATTTGCAAACTCTTCACTGGGGAATTTAACTGATAACAAATGAATATATTCATTATAGTGTTAAAATGTAACTTCAATGACAGTAAAAAGAAAATGATAAATGGTAAGAACTGTCCCAGAGTTTTTTTTATATTCGTTCATTTATTTGTGCCCTGAACATATTGATACGCTATTTTTGGATTGTGCATTTTGGAGTTTTTGCTATCTCACAAACACAACTCTATATGAAAGCAGCAGTGATGGATATAATTAGTGTCAAACCTGAGCATATATAAAAAGTGCACAGAACAGTATCTGTGAGCAGAAAAACATGCTTGTGAGAGCAAATTTCTGCTCCACATACACAATACAGAGAACATGCACATCCGCACACACACAAATGAGTCAGACAACTCAGGGGATATGGGAGGATTTAATCTACTCATGACAGTAACCCCCATTAATGGAAACCTCAGGTGACTCACCAAGCATGTTAGGATAGGTCCTCTGTTGCTCCTTAAACTTCCTTGAATCAAGAATTAAAGAGCAAGGAATCCATCTAGGCCATATCACTCCCAGTCCACCAGGTACTGAAGTTCCCTATCAGGAGTATGGAGGCAACAAATGGAAAAGATGGGATGGCCATCAATGATGGCGAAGATGGGAACAGACGACAGGAAGAAAGAGGTTTCAGCTGTAACACAGGGAAAGCAGGATGAACTGGACAAAAGGCCTTCCAGACATGTGAAATGTACTAAGGCCCAATATTAGAAAAAAAAATATCAGCAAGAATTCCATGAATTTCAAAAATTTGTCTCCAAGAAGTTTTTACTTAGTTGAAGCTGTAGTGTTTAATCATAACTATGGCAGATTAGAAAATGCTGATACTGTCATTGTGCTTTTAGACCAAACTTAAATTGTTGCTCTTCACCTCTCCTCATTTGGCACACAGCTGTGTGCCAGGCTTAAGAAAATAAACAAACAAATAAACAAACAAATAAAGCTCAGCTGCTTATATCTGAATTCTACCAGTGACAACTGGGTTGGAGACTTGCAACATATTTGATCCAATTAATGTCTACTGTTCCTAATGTCCAGGGAAGAAATGGAGGCAGAAAATGTTGGAGAGAGCAACAAATGGAACCTTGCTTGTTAATAAATGAGACAAGTTTTTAGAACTGCCCAGTGTTTGCACCAGCCAGAAGAGGTAGGTTTCTAGTAAGGCATGGCTGCTGTGTTAGTGGTTAATTGAAAATTACAGGCAGCACAAAACTATTATTGGATTTTTTTTTTTTTTTTGAAAATACAAGCAGTACAGAGGAAGTTTACGTTACAAAGTCACATTGAATTATTGGGATGTAAAACTTAAGCAGGATTTTTGACTAAGAAGAGCTATCTTATACTCTTTCATTTATTCATTTTTTATGTTTTTCTTTTTAAATATTTTGTTCATAAATAATAATTTTGTAAACAAATAAAACAGCTACACAGGAGTCATCCATTGAGAAGAGGCACAGGCAAAGACAAACACTCTGCTTTAAAACAAACAAACAACAACAACAACAACAACAACAACAACAACAACAACAAAATGTTCAATCAACAAACAGTTCACACCAATCACTGAATGAATGCTAAAATGTTTTTAGTCTTGAGGCTGTGATTTTAGACGCTTTTGTTTTTCATTTGTAAGAAAGCATTTAATTTCTGTAATTTGAATTACAGAAACATGAATTGCAAGAGTTTTTGGGCTGTCTCTCATGGTCATAAGTTTGACACTACTTACCACTGGTTCATGGTCAGTGACCCAAACAATTTGCAGAGAAAAATCTTTATTTTCTTATTTTCTATAATCTGTATCTCCTTTTGCTTTAGACACTTTATTGATTGCATTTATTTTACCCAGAGTCTGTACAGATGTAAGTTTTTGTTATTATAACATAACAATAGCTGCTATTGTGATAATGACATGACTGTATTTGAATAGAAATGCTAATCTTTTTTTCTTTTTTTTTTTTACATATGCCCTTGTTTAAAGTTGTATCATGCATCAAAATTGATATATATACTATTATATTGAAAATACTGAAACTCAGTCATTATCTGAAGACAAACTTCTGTTATTAGCTGAGTCAAACAATCTCATTTTTATCTTACAAAAAGTAAATCCTTGCAATAATAGTTCAAGATCTTAAATTATGTCAAGAGATACAACGTCAAGGACTTATTTTTGCTATTGATATCTGCTTTTTGTCAGGGATTGAGTTGTCATGTTGTGGTTTGTCTCGTTCACTTCTTGTTTTATTTTGATAGTCTCGTCTCCCCTTGTATTGTCTTTATGTTTACTTTCTTCCTTTGTTCCTTTCCCGCCTTTTTGATCACCCTAATGTATTTCAGTTGTGTCTTGTTGTCTCCCTGCCCTCATGTGTATTTAAGCTGTGCTTCCCCTCCCTCTGTTGCTAGTTCGTCTTGTCTTCCTTGTGAGCAGCATTCCAGCAATTATTATCTACTAGTTTCCTTGTGTATGACCTATGTTCCTAGTTTACCGGTTCCTGAGTTTGTCTGACGATTCTGTACTTTTGCTTTGAGCTGTTTGATTACCGTGTATCGAAGTTGGACTGTATTGAGACTGCCAATCCCTGTGTGCTGTTTCTGCTTAATTGTGTGTGCCCGACTGTGAGTTCTGGACACTTTTTAGCTCTCTTTTACAATCACATTGCCAGCTTGAATGCCATGTCCATGTACAGCAGTCAAAATGCCTTTCATTATGTGTATATTGGCCCATAGTGAGGCACAACAACCAAAGACTAGGGATCTAGTTACCATGTATTTACATCTCAAAGAAAATAAGGAAGCATATTGAATAAGATGATAATTTCTTTGAGGTAATCAAGTGGTGCTCAAAGCACAGCAAAACAAAAGATCAATTTAGCCAAAAAAGGGGGAATGTTTTAAACTGTTTTAGACACTAAGGCAGAACCATAATTGATCTAAGTCTTCAATAACATTGAAATAATTCATTGGTTTACAAAACAAACAAACAAACAAAGCAGTTAGGTTACAATATCATAGTTTTGGCACTTTTCTAAAGCGGCTGAGCAAAATGTTTATTTTACATATAGACAGAGGTATATAGATAGACACACACATACATATATATATTTAGGGGGGTGGCTGTTATGCCTTTATTTTGATAAGACAGCTGAAGATGCAACAGGAAAGGGGAGATAGAGAGATCGGGATGAACATGCAGTAAAAGGCTGCTGGGCAGAATCGAACCTCGGCTGCTGCAGCAAAGACACATAGCCTCTACATGTAGGACCCCCGCTGTGATGACTGAGCTACATGGCACCCTTGAGCAAATGCTTACATCACACAATGTTGTATGAAAAAGTTCTCTCACTAACACTCATTTTCACTGATAGGCTTATTGTGGCCCTTTTCAGAGATCTATTTTTCTCAACTGGCTGAAAGGCCTGAATGAGAGAACACTGCGCACACAGTAGATTGTAATAATACATGAATACAATGACCACAGGGCCAAATACCTTTTTTTTGTGAAAAGGCTTCTCAAAGTAGTTGCTGGTCTTAATGCGTGCTGAAAATAAACTGCCTTTCTTTGTATAGGCTGTCAAAGACGAGTTTTCAGCTGTTGTCAAACTAGCAGTAGCTGCAGCTATAGGCTCAGCCGTAGTCCTAGCTACCTGGTCATTTAGAGGAGGGGGCATTGGGAGTGTCACAGGAGCAACAGTTCGCAGCAGAGACCAACTTGATTTTCAGGTGTTGTTTCTGTTTTGTGAAAACTCCATCAATTGACATTTATTTTAATTTCATCTCTTGTTTAAAGCTTTCTAACTGCAGACCAGCTAATCTCTGATTGTTTTTCCAGATGTTGTTGATATGTTTGATACAGGGGCAAAGACTCTCTGAGATATATCTTTATTTTCCTAGGGAAGATTTCTTATTATTAATGATTAAATTCAGGGCAACCCAAGTGAGTTAGTTTTAGTTTATTTAAAAGACAAACAAAAACAAAACAAGAAAAAAACAAATACAAAAAATGATTCCGAGTGTCAGCCTCTTCCTGCCTCCCTGTAGTTGGGGAGCAGAGGGAGATGATTGTTTTCCTCCTGAGCTGAAGTTTGCTCTTGTTTTGGACCTAACTCCCTTCACTTGAGGAGCTGCAGCCTTTACTCACTGACAAATTGTAACCTGCAGTGTATATTTGCTAGTAAAGAACTTAGTGCTAAACCTTTCGTTTCTGCTCCTCTCAATTCACCTTAACTCTGTTGCTCACTGACTCTGTTTTTGCTCAATCACTCCCTGCAAAGACACATCACACACTGATTTTTTTTTTTTCTCCTGAAGGAGTTACCCTATTGTGCTAATCTTCCACACTCACAATTAACATGTATGTGTTCTTGGGGATTGGGCAAGATTCAAGATTCAAGATTCAAGAAGCTTTATTTATCCCAAGGGAAATTGCTGTGCAACAGTTACATTACAAAAGGTGGAAAGTAATACAGTGTGAGAGACAGTAGAAATTAAAGCTACCATAAGATAAAAAAGTAA